>CM039510.1:19468337-19498323 GCA_022432975.1 Begonia masoniana
CGTCATCGGTGGGGGAACGTATTCTCACCTATTTCAAGATCACACTACACCATATAAAAACATCTATGAGCTAAAAGCTCCGTAAAGTAGTAAATAAGAATTGCCGCTATGCCGTTTTAGAAAAAACATACATACATTTTTCTGACATTTCAAGCAGATGTTGTCACTGGGGGTTGATTCTACAAATGGAGGAGGGCACATCTGTGGTTTAGATAGACCTTTTCCATTACTGGGTAAAAACATGATCCTCCTCACCCGACATGACCCTTGATTACGTACATTCATATCTGCATTAGTCATTCTTTTGCATGAAAAAATAATGCAGAAATTCGATTTTCATACTTTTCAAAAAACATGGTGCATGAGGACATGTCAGTGCATTAAAACGTAAAGAAAAAAGAAAAAAAAAAAAAGCCGACGCTAGACGACAAAACCTATATATACTCATCGAGAAATAACAACATACATCCGATTAGGAATAAAAACATCATCCGGTCACAAAAAGACAAAAAGTTTAAAAATATCCATGCTGGTGACGTTCAGCGGATGATTATCATCGATCAACAACAATACTCAACTATCCGATAGACTTTACCCTAAAGATAGGAGACCCTAATTGTAAACAACTTCTATTGACAGAAAACATCTATCGGTGGGCAAACACCTTTGACATTTTACATAGAGGACATCCAAATTTTACACCACTCTCGTCATGGCAATATAATCCTGCTCTGACTTAACATAAATCTATGAGTATACATAGAAGAAGACTTCATTAAAACAGACCTTACCTATATATAAATTCTCCAAACTCATTCCGAGCTCAGAAGCTAAACAGGTAATATCTGAAAATCTAACGCTCTTAAGAGAAACCTCATCCTACTTAGAAACGTATCAGTCATATTCTAGTATCTAATGACATAAGAAAACTTGTCTATTTTAACCTCAGCTTTCATAATCCTTACTGACATCATATGAGCAGTAACCCGGGTCATAACGCTTTTTCCAGCCCACGCACAGCCACCTGAGCACCATCCAGCAACAAGCTTTAGACTTCCTCATTGAACTTGGAATTCTCACTGTTAATTCTTCACCTACATCATAAGGTTTAAACTATAAGCCTAATGCTTAGTAAGGAATGCGATGCTAACGCATATGCATGAATGCACAGTTTAAAGAAACACATGCTCATGAATCTTTTCTTGTTCTTGTTCATATTTATGTTCATATTCATAATTCATATTCATCATTTACATTGTATGGATTAAGAGAGGATTTGTGTTGGTAAAGGGGGTTCAATAGTGAAAGTGTACATAGTCCCTTGCGAGTCGTATTCTTGGTCCCTCTTTTGGACAGTGACATACGCCAAACCGCCCCCAACCCCCTCATAATCCATGTTGCATAGGTTTTATATTCACGTTTATTCATGAGAGAAATCATGCAGTTAAAACATTTTCATGTGCTTGAGAAACATTCGTGATGCATGAGTAGGGATACTTTTAGTTCATCATTCTATTGAACAGATCATACATCTAGTAAGGATCATTCTTACAGTTCAAGTATCGTGACTAACAGACAAAAGCTCAGATACTCTTTAAACATCGAAAATCAGCTTCTAACTAGTACCCTTGTGATGTAAGGCCCTAATGGCTGGGTATCCTACACATTCACTTACCTGGTTTCCTTAGCAATCTGAAGCACTTCTCTACAATCTTCTTCACTAGAACATTTCACATTACAGAGTTAAACAAAATCCTAAAAGTCCAAACCAATAGTTATCCTAGAATCTAACACATTTGTACTTCTTGTTTCTCTAGACAGCACCTTGTGTGCGTGGATTCAGATTCTATGTCCTAAATAATCAGATTCAACCTAGCAGCTGTACACAGTCGATTATCTTAATGTCCAGATTCGAATCGGAAATTCATTACTAAATGCGGATTAAAATGTCACTAAAATAACTCTGCCATTGAAGAATCCGATACTATAGAGCTTAGCTGAAAGACAGAGCTCAAAATGGTTAACCAGCAACTACATTATCGAGTCTTACCTAGGGTGTAAATTCTTCGGGTGGAGACTGAAGAATCGGTCGCCGAAAGGAGTTGCAGCTGGCTGAAAAGAGAGCTCTGGAGAGGAGAGGAAAATCGCCGAGTGTGACGACCGAAAATCGAACCGATCGGGGTTCGAGATCGGGAGCCGTCACTCCGGACAGTTGACGGGAAAACGGTGACTATTTTTTTTTTTTTAAGCATAACTCTTTTAAAACGTTGTTAGAGGGAGAGGGAAAACTACAGTGAATAACAGAAACATTTACAGGGAGAGAGAGAGTTTTCTGGAGTTGAAAGCGAAACAGTTTTCAATAATGGTTAGCAGGAGAAAAACTGAAATGCAGGAAGCTGTTGGGCGGAAGACGTAAAACAATGGATGACGTCATCGGAAGAGAAGATGACGTCAGCCGGAAGACGCAGGAAGCAACTGTGAAATAACTGGGGGAAGACTAAACTTTACGGGCAGCGGTGAAATGAAAGTTTCTGAAGACAGTGAACCAAATGGGCAGCGGGCAGCGGGCAGCGGTGGACTCGAATAAGACAAAAGATGCACAGTGATCGCCGGTGGATGTCGAATACGACAAAACAGCTGATGTCAGATGGTAGATGTAATTGCAAAGGCAGAAACAGAGATGACGTCAATCGGCAGATGCAGACATTGAACCAAATTGGCAGAAGTTGATGACGTCAGCCGGTAGATGGATGACGTCAACCGGTAGATGTGGATGACGTCATCGGAAGGTAAAGACAACAGATGAAGTCGGAATGTGTGATGACGTCACCAGAAGATATGATGACGTCATCGGCAGATACAGGTAGTAAACGTAGTCGGCAGAAGGTGATGACGTCATCGGAAGAAACAGACAATAAACAGAATCGGCAGGAGGAAAGCCTATAACAGAACTACTATTTGGCGGTAGATGCAACTAAGGAAAAATGTGAACAGTGACTACTGGCAAAAAACCTCAAAACAGTAGGTATAAAGGTTTCAAACCTTCAAAACCCGATTTCAAAACAAAGTTCTGAATCATGCTATACAAGTGACAGGGTTCAAGAAAACAAACTGCATAGATGACTCTAAAACTCAAAACCATCTATGCATGACCTGAAAAGGGAGAACTCAAGCAGTTCCAGAATGTTTTCAAAACATTTCAAGGCATTAATACAGAGTATTTCAGGAGGCAACTATCAACTGTCAACAAAGATTTAAAACTTGGACATCAGAACTGATACATTATATATATCCAACAGAATCTCCTACAGAGTTTTTAAAGCAGAACACAGAACTTTAACAGAGTTTTAAAACGAATACCACAGGATTCCAGGAGAGTTTACGGACACTAACTTTACTTTGAAAACTAAAACTTAAACCTCGGTGTCTGACTGCAGCATCCACCACATGAGCTCGAACCACCCTCTACATTAGGTCATCATTTTGAGGAATAAGATCCTCGGTTTCAGATGCAGTACCTACATCAGAGAGTTCACCTATGAGTCTAAAACTCAGTAAGAACATATTATAAATGCAGTGATGCAAAATGCTATGCATGCGGTTTTCAGAATACAGTGGCAGAGCAGAACTTTACGTTCCAGTGGCAGAGGGGTATAAGTGGGGCTTATAGGGGAACTGGCAACAGTAGGTGCACTATCAGGCACGGCAGTTTTCAGATTCCCAGGGAGGGATAAAACCAGAGGGTCCTTGCCAGGGACAATATTTTCAGATTTCCAGGGAGGGATAAAACCAGAGGGCCAGTCCCCATCCCGCACTTACCAATACATTACAGACAGTCAGATTTTATCTTGTTTAGTTTCAAACAGTGTACAGAAAATAGTTTTGCATGAGCTTTCAGAAATCGTGTATGCATGAACATTCACAGTGCTTACAGTTAATACAGCAAACAACAGAAATAACAAAACATACTATGAGCAGAATACAGACAACTCAGAACATAATCTATACTCTTTCTACCCAGAACAACCCGACAGAACAGAAAACCTAGTACCTCCGTGATGTAGGGCCTTAAGGGCCGATCCTACAGTATGAACTTACCTGTTTTTCTGGAGAGTTGAAAACTTGGATGTTTCTGGAAAACTCGGACCTGTAGTATGTATGTACAGAATTTAATCACGCTACAAATGCTAACTAGAATCATGTAGAATATGCAGCAAACACATTTCAACTCTTTAGAAAACACAACAATGTGTTTTTATCCAAAAGCAGTGAGTTTTCACCAAATACCGAAACCCTAAACTTCGGTAAAAACTTACATTAAACTTGTCCAAACTTGTTAGCATTAAAAGACGCTCACCTTTGGTGAAGAGAACGGAGATATGCTGGGAAACAAAGTGTGGAAGTTTTGTTTTAATCGCCTGGAAGAGAGAAAGCCGAGAGAGATGGGAGGAAGCAGAGAAGTGAATGAAAACTCACGTAGGAGGATGAACTTAGCTTCCTCAACAAGTTGCCACTTGGCAAACATCCATTGGCTTACTCCCACCAACCTTAATTTCTCTCCAATTTACCCTCCGATGCATTACAAACTAAATGTCTTGTCTAGTTACATATTAGTTTGGCTCCCCAATTGAATTTGTTGCATAAATTCATCAATCCGTTTTCTCTGAACATTCACTTTATTTCTGTAAGGTATTATAACACTTTAATAAAATTACGCATTTTAATAACAGCCAATATATTCCATTTAATAGTTTGCGGAATAATTTACATGGCAAAATGCCGGATGTTACACCGAGAGTGAATGTGTCGGCTACAGTGAGGTTTTAGTGGGGTTTAAGGTTTCCATTTTCTATTTATACCAATTGCAATCCCTCATAATTACAACTCTGCCACCACACAATTAAAAATCAATAAGCCTTGTTAGTAAATTCAATCAAAGGACCAAAAATAAAGGTGACAGTTAATTAAGTTAAGAAGATCACCTTACCGGGATTGTCGGGTGTTACAAATGTAGCACTGTAATACCCAAAAATTTGAATGTACGACTTCATGTTAAAGTTATATTTTAATGTTTGAATTGTTATGAAATTATATGTGGTTAATGATAGATTTAGTTAAAGTAAGAATTTAGTAGGTTTGATTGAGGAATTTTTGGATTTAGGTGATGAAGAGTCTACCTAATGTACAATAAAGTTCAACCTATTAACTGGAAATTCAAATAGATTGGTTGAACTGTCGGACCATTTATAGTAAAAGTCGACCCTTCCCGTGGAAAAGATGAAAACACAAGAAAAATTGAGGGAATATGTTAAAGGGGTCGACCTATTGAACAATAAGGGTCGACTTGTCCACTAGAATTTCAAAAAAAAAAAAACACAGTAATGTTGAATTGAAATTGATTAGGTGTTAAATTGTGATGATTAAGTTAGTAAGTTATCATAATAATTTTAAAGTGTTGAGAGGAGGTTTAACCCTGCAAATGAAGGCTGGTCGCTCAATGCTTGACCTAGTAACCTCACGCATGCCTCTGTCTTCTCTCACACTTAAAAGAATAGGAGGCTAAATGTTATTCATTTGCTTTCTAAGAAAATGAAAAACCCATGACTAAGGCTCTCTTTCCCTCTACTTCTTAAAGGTAAGATGGAGTTATCTTTTCGGTTTGAAGTTAAAACTTAAGGTTGATGGTTTATGGGTTGAGTTATAATGGTGATTTGAAAAATTGTGATGTAGTGTTATGAATTGTCTTTTAAGAACAACAAAATTTGGTTTTGCATGCTTGATTTTCTGGATGAAAAGTGTGTAATTATGTTGATCAAAGCAAGTTGGTCGTCATGCATGGAATGAAATTGTTATAAATATTCATGTTTATGCATCTATTGTGAGATTGGTCAAAAAAACTAGAAAATTCTGTATGGTTTTAGGTTTGATGATATTCGCCCGTCTATATGGTTTCCAATTCTTAAATTGTTTTAGTATCCTATATTAAACATCTTATGAAGTATGGGCATTGGAAATTTGAGAATTGGATTAGTATGTTGGAATTTTGAGAATTGGATTAAAAATTATGAATAAGAAAACTGCACATGTTTTGGATTTGTGGTGTTAGCCTATCTTCATGATTTCTATTCCTGAAACTATTTTATTATGTTAGGAGTCTATATACTCTTGACTTAATGAAATTGGTGAAGTATATGATAAGTTATGAATTTTGAAATTCAGGGTTTGACAGTAAAGGAAAAACTGGGTTTCATGCATGGTAGTATTGGTTTGATGTGTTTAACATGGCATGCATGATGAGTTATTCTGAGCTAATTTGGTATATTAATGTATACTGTGTTGGACAAACACTGGTTCTAGAAACAAGTCAATTGAATATGTACGCTAAGACTTATGCATGTAGTAAATATGTGTACATAGATGGCTATAACTATTGAGTTTATTTTTGAAAGTTTACCAAGTCAAGCATACACTTGTTAATCGAGTTAAAATGTGCTAAAAAAAATTCCGATAAGTAATGTTGCATGTGTGTGAATTTCGCTCCTACATCACACGATTCTAAGTTAAATGGTTGATGGAAAAATACTGTAATTTTTGGCTGGTATATTACTCATGTTTGTTTTGATTGATATTAATTGTATAAGAATGCTGAATTGAGTTATAGATAGAAGTTGTGTTTTGTTGGATAAGGAAATGTTAGCATGTATGAAGTTTCACTCACGTCAAGTAATGCATCATGCATTTGAAGAGTAATAGAATAAAAAATAAAAATAAAAAAAAATAAAAAAAAAATCTTTCATGCATATGGTTTCAGTAAGAAAGAAGGAAACAAAAATAAAGTACGCAATGAGTTGTTGTAGGTGGAATTGAGTGAGACTGTGACCAAATGGTGTCTGTTCTTCTCGGAGCTCGAGTTTGGCTGTTTCGTTAGGTGGACCAAATAGTGCCAGTTCTCTCTTGATGGTTGTCTCATCGATCAAATGGTTTAAGTAAAAAGAAACGGAAAAAAAGGTAAATCATAACATGTTTTATAGAAAAGCATATGAAACTTGCACTACATTTATAGTTATGTTATACATTACTTACAAAGAATTAGACTCAAACATAAATATTAAGATGTTGGTGAAGAGTAGTAGGAGGATTTACATACGAATCAATTTGGTTAGTGATGAAGGTAATGAGTTATTTCATGAATGAATGCTTGGATCATTGTTGTTCCATAGACCAATGGCATATGATGGGTTAAAACATGTTATGAGTTTTTAACTAATGGCTTTCCTGTTAAATGTTTTGTTTAAGTATAAAGATTATGTAAATGGACTTTTGTAAACCGATCTAAAATGTTTACGGTATGAAATGTTGGTTTAAGTTTATGATGGAAAGTCTTTCGTTGTGTTTAAAGTTTTCGAAAGCACAATAAAAAGGTATTCCAAAATGTATTAACAATTTTTCTTAAGTAAACAATATGAAAAAAAAAAACGTTCCACTCCACAAGGCTTGTAAAAACAATTATTTTTATGTTATTCTTAATTTTCGAATAAATTTATTGCATTGTTAATGGTCACCGTGAAATGAGTTGACTCATTTTGTCTTGTTGTGGCCACGTTGGATTGTATCGGCCAATTGGTTGAATTCGATAATTTGAGAAATTATTGTGTGGTCAAATGAAGGAAAATAATATTTGATTGAATTTCAAAATATACCTTGAGTAAGATTTGGTTAACGTTTGAATTTTGGTAAAGTGAACTTTAAATATTTAATATAGTATATAAATATATAAATTTATATTTTATATATTATTATTAAATAAAATGAAAGGAAATTTATTAAAATAAGGGAAAACCTTATTTGCTTCTCCATTTGAGTGCTGTGAGAAAGAAGGAGAGTGAGAGGGAGATGACGAGGTAAGTGAAATTGCCGCAATTGAAAGCTACAATCGTGTGTGTGAGACTCCGAGCGCAAACCTTTGTGAAGGAGTTTTGAGAGTTTGTAAGTTTCTTCTCTCCGTTTTTAAGTTTAAAGTTTCTGATTTTAATAGATTCAGATTTGAACTTAGAAACTTAAATCCATTGATTATTTATGGTCTATTGGAGTAGATTTAAGTTTTATGTAAGTTGTTTGAGTGATTGGTGGTGAGAAACGGCAAAAGGGGAAGATTTTTGAGACTTTTCGTTGCTGGAAATCGCTTAAGTGTCGACCGTTGTCGATGGTCGGTCGACACTTCGAATCTTACTTTTAGAAACAGAGTCATCAAGGTGTCAACCCCTTTGAGATGTTGGTTGACACTTGAAGTGTCGACCACAGTGAAAGTGTAACGACCCGGGGAGGATCGTCACGTGTCATGACTTTCCTTTAAACTTATCCGTACTTTTATACCTCTGTAATCGTAGTGTACTTTTTTTTTTTCAGACTTATATCATATCTCATCTTAACTTAAATTCGCTGAATAACCGCGTTTAGCTTTCACTCCTGCCGATCGCTAAACGACAAACATCTAGTTGTTCTACCGGTCAGCACGTGCATCTCACATGATTCATTAAACATCTATCGGCAGGCACACATATTTGCATCTGCCGACAGTCACGTGCAACTCGTGTGACCAATTAAAACACCGTTCAATTATACAACGGAAGCCACCTACATCTACCGATGAGAGAACAATAGACGATGCTCTCATCTGCCGATGGCAAATACTCTATATCTGCCGATGACGTGGCATCACATCTTCCTAAAAATATTTGAAGACGTAGTAAGAATATTACCATTCAAGCTTCAATACGATTTCGTTCCATTTGCAGATCCAAGTGATCGCACAATGGCAGCTGGTAGCTACGACGATTTGGTTCAGCAAGTCGCCCTCGGGGTCGGTAAATTAGGGTAAAACTGGTTTTCGTGGACATATTACTGGAACTGAGAAAGGGTTTGGTTTGGTTTTTGCAGAAGTACGACGCTGCGGTGGGAGACATTGCGATTACAAACAACAGATCTAAGTTTGTGGACTACACTTTGCCATATGTGAAATCTCGTGTGTTGATGGTGGTGCCAATCAAAAACGACAGAAGTGGGTGGATTTTCTTGCGGCCGTTGACCTGGCAACTCTGGATTACAATTCCCAGTTTCTTCATCTGCGTTGCTTTTGTGGTGTGGCTTCTCGAACGCGAAAACAATCCACTTTTTCAAGGGACTGCTTTGGATCAGATTGGAACCAGTCTCTGGTACTCTTTCTCCACCATGGTTTTTGCACACAGTAAGTTTCACCTTTGCTTTCTGCTGAACCATATTGAGTTAGAGTGAGATTCGAGTATAATTCTAGTTTTCATGGCAGGGGAAACTACTGTGAACAATTTGACGAGGTTTGTGGTCATCATTTGGCTGTTTGTGGTGCTGACACTTACTCAAAGTTACACTGCAAATTTAGCTACGCTTTTGACAGTTGAAAATCTTCCACCGACGACCGTGAATCTTCTGCCTAAAAATAGTTATTAAGTTGTTTGAGTGATTGGTGGTGAGAAACGGCAAAAGGGGAAGATTTTTGAGACTTTTCGTTGCTGGAAATCGCTTAAGTGTCGACCGTTGTCGATGGTCGGTCGACACTTCGAATCTTACTTTTAGAAACAGAGTCATCAAGGTGTCAACCCCTTTGAGATGTTGGTTGACACTTGAAGTGTCGACCACAGTGAAAGTGTCAACCCTTGTTAAGACACGAGAGGTTTAAGAGTGGACTCTTGCTTCAAGGTGTCGACCCTTGCATATAAGTGTCGAGCGGTGGGTAGACTGTCGCCTATAAGTGTCGACCCCTACCCTAAATTGTGGACCCTTGCCTATACTGAAGTTTGCGGCCATTTATAGTGTTTTCGATTTGGGTTCCTAGTTCGGTATAGGCAAGGGTCAACAATTTAGATATTCATAAATTGCGGCCATTTATGGGACCCATACATGTTTTGCCTTTGAGTTGAATGAGATATTTATAACCTTGGTTTTATTTTAGGCTTAGACGAGTTTGTGGACTAATAGTCAGTACTAGAGATTGTCGCTTCTGTGCGTAGAAATAGCAGATCCCGTCAAGGTAAGAGTTTTATACTTTTTGCCTTGCATGATTTTTATGAAACTTTATTTTGGCGAGTTATCACTTGTGGAAACCTTGACAAGGCCAGATCGTCAGCACATCAACTTTTTACGTATATGTACATATGTTTTACACTTTACCATTGACGATATTTTTGTTTGTCTTGATATATATACTATGGGGGATGAATCCTCATGATGCTTCAAATGGTTTTGGTGTCAAAGCATCAGGAGCTTATTCCAGTAAACCTTCTACTCTGTAAAGGTTATTTTGTTTGCACGCTTGTGAAAATGAGTAATAGGGTGGTGATGATGCACTTTGGATTGCCACCTTTCTATGCTAGTGGCCGGAGGGGTGCTGTAGTGATCCTCTTTTTTCACTGAAGTGATTTTTATTTGAAATGTATAATGATGACCTATTTTTGTATAGTTGTTTATGTGTAGAACAACGTCTTTAAATAATGCCACATCGGTTGCTCACGGAGTAAGTTTTCTGAAACGATTGAAATAATTTTTCCTGAAACAATGTTTGAAAACCGCTTGATATTTAATCATGTTATGAGACGAAAAGTAAAAAAAAGTTTTACATGCATCACAATAAGTATAACTATTGAGTTAGTCATTCACCCCAAACAATATAGCTAAAGTTAATAGTTTTCAATTGCTAACTAATTGAGTATGTTAAAGTAGACATCTTTAGAGAAACATAGGCTTCAACATTGAAGCAATTGAACTTGTATAATGAAAGATGATATTTGAAGTCAATAGAAAAAAAAAAGAATATAACTGAAATTCTGTTTGGAAATGACTAGATTTTCTATATTGTATATGAAGCAAATATGGGTTGATATTGAAGCTGAAGTAGTGTATTTGTGCACTATCATGAGGATCATCAATTGTAAAAGTATTCAAATTGGATGAGTATAGTGTGAGTTATGCATGTTTACAGGTAATTGTGCATTTGATGCTAACTGTAAAGTTGGTATATTTTATATATCTATCAAGTCACAAGAATATTAAACAAGTTTATGTAAATTGTGTTAAGAACCTAAGATAAGTATCATTGTTGTGTGCTTGGCCTTTTGGTGTCACTCCCCAAAGGGAACCTGAGACAGAATGAGAAATTACCCGACCCGTAAATCGGATCGAGCCCTCCAACTCTAAAACTTAGTTTTAATATATTAGGTAGCGAAAGACTTACATTACAAATATAAATTAGGGTCCAATTCATAAAGACAAAACTTTAGGTTTATTAGTGACATCTAAGACAATATAGTGATACATGTCCATTAGTGCATGACAAATCTACTCTTGAGTTAGCAATTGATAGTTCTCCTAATTAATTATTGAAAGAGGTGTCGTTGGGGTGACTCGACTAAACTCAATATGGATATATATTTTATTTTCAGCACTTATGTTCAAGTTAACAAATTAACAACATATGATAATCAAATAAAACAGAGCCAGTCACGATGTTCGAGCATATCATGTCTTATGCATTTAAACAAAAAAAATGGCGATATTCGACGATCGTAAAAGCCACAAAAAAATAGGAATCAAATTTAAAGTTTATCTCTCAAGAAAACGGACACAGGTAGTTGTTCTTATACTCTAGTTAAAACAATAATTTTTCATGTTGGAAATTGAAAACGTGCATAACAAAATATATGCAATGAAACAATAGCAAAAGATTTTCAATTATGTATTTATAAAATAATTGTAAACTTCGGGTCTCTTAGGACAGCTAAGACAATGCCGTGTTATATGTTAAATTGAACAACAAATCTACTCTTGAGTTAGCAATTGATAGTCCTCCCGATTAATTCTTGAAAGAGGTGTCGTTGGGTGAGTCCCGACTAAACTCAATAAGGATATATGTTTTTTATTTCCAACACTTATGTTCAAGTTAACACAATGGAACTGCACTATGATAATCAAATAAAAACGGAGTTACTCACGTGGTGTCGGAGCTATTATGTTCTTAGCATTTAAACAAAAAAATGACGATACTCGGCGATCGTAAAAGCCACAAAAAAAATCGTATCAAGTTTAAGGTTTATGTCTCAAAGGCACGACACAGGTAGTTGTCTTATTACTCTAGTTAAAACAATAATTTTTCATGTTGGAAATTGAAAACGTGCATAACAAAATATATGCAATGAAACAATAGCAAAAGATTTTCAATTATTGTATTTATAAAATAATTGTTAAACTTAGGTCTATTAGTGACATCTAAGACAATGCAGTGTTATATGTTAATTAGTGCACAACAAATCTACTCTTGAGTTAGCAATTGATAGTCCTCCCGATTAATTCTTGAAAGAGGTGTCGTTGGGGTGAGTCGACTAAACTCAATAAGGATATATGTTTTATTTCCAACACTTATGTTCAAGTTAACAAATTAACTGCATATGATAATCAAATAAAAACGGAGTTACTCACGTTGTCTGAGCATATTATGTCTTATGCATTTAAACAAAAAAATGACGATACTCGGCGATCGTAAAAGCCACAAAAAATCGTATCAAGTTTAAGGTTTATGTCTCAAGGACACGACACAGGTAATTGTCTTATTATTCTAGTTAAAACAATGATTTTTCATGTTGAAAATTGAAAACGTGCATAACAAAATATATGCAATGAAACAATAACAAAATATTTTTTATAATTATTTTATAAATAAAATAATAAAATTAAAACAAATGTTCAGGAACTTAATCATAAAAGAAATCCCTACCTCAAGTGGGTATTCCACTGTCCAAAAGTCAAAATCCAAGAGCTCGCATATTAATTTAATAAGTTGGAACCTAGAAGCCAGCCCGCCCGCTCGGCTCGCTACTGTAGCAGGCCAAGCCTGGCCCGGGCTCGCTAGGTGGGCCGAGCCGAGCCCATATTTTGGGCTCGCGAGCCCGCCAGCAAGTGGGCCAAACGAGCCGGCCAACGGGCCGGCTCGTTGGCCCGGCGAGCCTGGCTCTCCTGGCTCGCCCCTCAGCTCGGGAGAGGGCAGGCTCGCCCCGTCGCCCCCTTCGCCCTTCCCAGTTCCCAGATCGGCAAATCCCATGGGACAGGGCTCGCCGCCTCGCCCCCCTCTCCTCAGACAGTCGGAAGTCGGCACTCAGAAGTCGGAACTCAGCACTCGGCAATCGGCTCGGCAGAAATCAGAATGACGATGAGTCGATGACCCATCTTCATCATCGCCGACGCCAGTTCGCCACTGCCCAGTGCCCACTACTGAACTGTATAGCAATAACAGAAGGACAGCGGAGCCGGGTCGGATGAGTCGGCCATCGATTTTCGCTGCCCCGTTCCCACGGTCCACGTCGATTTTCGCTGTCCCCTTTCGGCTTTCTCTGTCAATCTCTTGATCTCTCCCTTTCCAGCCTTCCAGTTCCAGGCAACGGTCATATGACCGTTCCAATCCAGGTAACGGTCATATGACCGTTGTAATCCAGGCAGTGCTGATTCGTTGAAACTCATCCCCCTTCTCTTTGGCTCTTCCTATAAATACAGACTCTTGTTTCATTTTATTTCACCAAACAATTTTCTCTCAATCTCTCAATCTCTCAACTCAATCTCTCGATCTCTCTCTTTTTACAATTTGTTTCCTTTGATCCTTTACGTGTTCAACAATCAGCCAACAAGGTATATTTTTATTGTTTTAATGTTTTAATGATTTTACATGTATGTATTGATTTACATAATTTTTAATTATAATTTATTATATTAACAAAATTATTTTTTGATGATTTTTTGTTTAGGTTTTGTATACGTGGAGTTGATAAATTCACACCACCTAAAATCTTCTGTTGGACATTAACGTTGTGGACCTTGTGGTATCAATTTATTATTCAAATTTTAATTTTATATTTAGTATGGATATTTGTGATTATATTATTGATGATAATGATGATGTAGAAGAGATTAGAGAATTTACTCCTACATTTTCTGTGGGACAATCATCATCTGCACAAGCATCCATTTCATCACCTCAAAAAAAAAGAAACAAAACGTCTGAAGTATGGAAACATTTTACAATGAAAGAAATTAAAATTGGTGGAAAAAGTAGAATCTAGAGGTCATTGCAACTATTATATTAAAAATTATTCATATATTTCTGGTAGTTCAACTAACACACTCCTTAGGCATTATAAAAAATGTCACTTAAACGAGCAAGTTAGAGACCCTACACAAAGATTGTTGAATGCTAGTGGTAGTGGCACTTTTTTATATTCACAAAATAAAATTAGAGAAGGAATAGCAAAACTTGTAGCACAATGTGAGTTGCCTTTATCATTCACCGATAGTGATGAATTTGAAAATTTTATGAAAGAGTATACTACTCCTAATTTTAAACGGGTTCCTAGAAGTACAACTAGAAATGATATTATTAAAATGTTTAATAATATGAAAAATGAACTAATTTCATTTTTTTCAAGCGCTCCTTCAATGTCTATTTGTATCACCTCTGATTTATGGAGTGCACGTAATTCTATAGGCTATATCGTTGTAACTTCTCATTTTATTGATAACTCTTGGCAATTAAACAAAAGAATTTTAGGATTTCGTAATTGTGAATATCCTCACACTAGTATTACTATTTATAAATTTATTGTAACGATATTGCAAGAATATTCTATTCGAGATAGAATATTTAGCATAACACTTGATAATGCTAGTGCTAACGATGCTGCTGTTTATCAGTTTAAAAATTATTTTCAATTAGATCTTACTCACGATTCTCTTTTCCATATGAGATGTGTTTGTCACATTTTAAATTTAGTTGTTAAAGATGGTATGACATTTATTGCGCCTCATATTGAATTAATTAGATCCGCAATTTCTTATATAATTGGATCTAATTCGAGTCAACAAGAATATAGAGATTGTTGTAAAGCTGCCCAACTTAAACCACGAAAATTAAAAACCGATGTAGATAATAGGTGGAATTCTACTTATTTAATGTTGGAAAATGTCAAGCCATATTGGCAAGTTATTTGTGCTTTTATTAATGAGAAAGGACCAAATATTAATCTTGATAAATCTAGTTGTGATATGGCTAATATATTTCTTGATTTTTTAAAACCATTTTATGATGCTACAAATAAGTGTTCGGGAATTTACTATCTCACTTCTCATCTTGTTCTCCCAATTTTTATAAACTTAACGAGTAGTTTTGTACAATATCGACAAGTAAATGAATTTAGTCAAATACTTGATAAAATGGAAGCAAAATTTAAAAATATTGGCTTGACATTCCTTCTATTTTTTTGTATGCATGTATAATGGATCCTAGATATAAGTTAAGAGGAGTATGTCTAATGATTGATAAAATCTCTAATAATTTACAAACTACTTCTTTATTTTCCATGGATCAAATAACATATGAAATTACTAGTTTATATTCTTCTTATGAATCTAAATATTCTACTATTAGTCATTCACGTGTTTCTTCACATGCTAGTTCTAGTGGTGGTGAAAATGTTGTAGGTTCACAATTTGGTGGTATTCATGATATTTGGAATCAATTAGATACGGATGTTTACTCTAGTTCTATGCGAAATGAACTAGATATTTATTTTGACACTCGATATCAATTTTCTCGTGAAGAAAAATTTGATATTTTAGATTGGTGGAAAATGTTTTCCACCACATATCCTATTCTTTCTATAATAACACGTGATCTACTAACACCTCCGGTCTCTACCGTAGCATCAGAGTCTGCTTTTAGTGCAGGTGGACGTGTGTATGATGAACGCTGAGGACGACTTGCACCTGATCTTGTGGAGGCACTCATTTGCATGAAGGATTGGAACGACGCCATTACGAGGAATCAACAACGAGAGGACGAAATTCTTGAAGACTTAAAAAATTTAGATGTTGAAGATTAGCATTGTAATCTAAATTTTGAAGTATTTTTTGAACTTGTAAGTTTTTTTCACATTTTGCATATGATTGACAATTAGATGGGTGCCAACCTAGTTGGGATGTGTCTAATTTGTAGTGATGCAAATGTCAAATTTATAATTAATGTTATATTTTTTATAGTTTTTTCTTCCGTTTTTTATAATTAAATGTAACTTTTATATTAATTAAAGATTTTTATTATTTACACGACTATATAAAATAATATTATTTATGTAAGGTCGGCCCGTTAAGCTCGGCTTGTTAGGCTCGTTGGGATGGCTCGGCTCGGCTCGTGGCTCGCGAGCCGGGTCGGGTTGAAAATTTTTTAAAGTCAGCTCGTTAGGCTCGGCTCGTTAGGCTCGGCAGGCTCGTTAGGCTCGGCTCGTTAGGCTCGGCTCGTTAGGCTCGGCAGGCTCGGCTCGCTCGTTTAACACCTCTATTGGAACCTAACCAAAATAAAGATGTAAAATTTTGGGTTAAAATTTTATACTTTTAATTCCAAAATAAAAAATTTCCATTTATAATTGGGAAAATAACAATTGACACTGCTCCAGAGAATTAGAGTCCAAAGGGGCTAGAAATGCAGGCCCAAAGTGACTGATCTTGCAGCCCAAACATTGCGTAGTTTGCACCCTAACCAGGCCAGTCCACGACACAAGGGGACAACTCATAGCTCAAATTCCGGCGGGCCGAAAACACAACCACTAAAAGACAAGATAATGGTTCCGCCCGAACCCCAAACCGTGGCCCAATTAAATCCATTTAAACTCAACCACGCTCCAATACAGAATGTGGACCGCTGCTTAGCGAGCGGCTACTCAACGCAACGAAACAGCGTAGTCCTGACGAAGCTGTTTGCAATTTTGGACTTAATCTACAAGTCCGACAATTCTAGGGCTTAAATCCGTTAGCAACGCAAGGCCAGAATTGCAGTAAGTTTTACCAAGAATTCAAATCATTAATTTAAGTTTTCGCGATTACAACAGAGGAACAAATATCGCAATTCAATACCTTCAGTTCGACAATTTCTGACGCTCGGAGATTTCCGATCAAGCCTGCAGAGTTTGACATTTCCACCTTCTAAACTCACACTGAAGTTAACTCAGTTTCCCCCTTCCAACATACAAGAAGAAGAAAATTACCCAAAATAAAAATTTAATTTATGAGTTTCCTAGCAAATTACAGAGGAGAGGAATTTGGCTTACCCAAATAGCTTCTGCCTGGATTCGAAAACAAAACTCTAGTGCTCCAAACGCTCCACTAAAACTACCGAGAAGAATCTCAATTATCGAAGAAAAATTCTGCACAGAGAAGTTCTCTGTTTTGATGGGGAGGGAGAAGGCAAGATTTCCTTCTCTGCCAACGCCAACGCTGGGGAGATGAATTTACCTTTTCTGCCAAGTCATTCACAAGGAGAATTCCCCTTCACAATTTTTTGAAAAAGAAGCAGAAGGGAAGCTGGAGAATGAATTCCCTATTCGTCCGTAATTTCCTGAGAGAGTTTCTTTGTACAGGGAGGAAGTTACCAAGAGAGAGGGACAGTAAGGGTACTCTATTAAATAAGAAGGAAAGAAATAACTTTCCTTCAGCCAAGTAAACATTCCCAAATATTTAGGAGAGAAATAATCCTCCAAATATGGCTTTCCAATTAAGACCCACTGGTCACAACATCTTCTCTCACTTAATATATTTTGTTCTCGAAATTTAAAACAATCTCTAAAGCCCAAAATTTTTCGGAGCTGCACCTTGGTTCTACATTGGACCCAAAACCAAAAGTATTTCACGTTGACTCAAACTCTAATTTCACAGCTCAAAATCCTCTTAGGAAACATCTACCTAGATATGCATCACGGTCTATGATATAACATGTGATTGCCCAGAGATAAACTTTCTTAACATAGAAACATAGAAGATATTATAATCATAATTCAACTCTGGTAGCAAGTTCAAACGATAAGTCACTGAACCTCTAGATGATCTAAAAATATTCAATATACCAAAAGATATCTTGATCTTTTTACCAAAATAACTTATATAACAACATTGTAGAATTACCAAAATTACGGGTTCATAGCCTCAAATTCAATTTCTTTCTTTAGAAGACATACCTAACTTTTCTACTAACTCTAAAAAGTTTTTAATCAATCATTAAAGCTCGAACCTTCTCGGCAGATTCTTAAACATATAACCACATTAGTCGAAATATTGACAGAAAACTAGGATATAAATTTTATTGACAATTAATTAACTGAAAGTAATTACTCAACAATAATTAAAGTCCAAAACATACCGTTAACTCATGACCTAAAGAATTCAAAATGCATATCTAGGCCAAACACTAGGATGAAGTCGCTATCCACAACAATATTTAATTTAGAATCCAAACCTCTCATTATGGCTATCCAAAAATTTAAACGTAACTTCAAATACCTAGTACTTACCATAAACATTAAAACGTCAAGAATTAGACGATGCTTCTAATAGTAGGTTTTCCTAACTTACGCAAAGAAACTATATTGTATTGAAGCAAATATCATCTTTGACGAGTTAACAAGCACAATTGGTCAATCAGATCAACAACAACTTAATCAATACCATATTAGTGCACAAGTTCTAACAAATCATAAACAAAGTTTACATTAATCATTTTCTATGTATGCTCCTTGTTATGGTAGACAACATTTTAATAAGTTTCAATCTGTAACACCCAGTTCTTTACAGAATTTATTATTTTAATTTACGAGGGCATTTTTGTAAATGCATAAAATTATGTCTGTTTCACGAACAGAAAGCGTTATTACGATCCTAATAATTAATATGGATTTTAAGAAAATTTTGGGAATTTTAGGAATTGTAACGCTAAATTACGGGAATTACATTTCTCGTAATATAAAGGACGTTTTAGTAAAAATAGTAAACGATGTCCGATTTGCGAACGGACAGTTTTAATAAAGCCCTGATAATAAGTTGGAGTTATTGGTGAAATAAGAAAATTTGGAGAAAACGAACTGTAACACCCGACTTTATTTAAGAATTTAAAATAACAGATAAATCTATTAGGTATAATCGATGAATGAAACTTTAGTATAATGTAGGTTAGGTTGAAGAATGAGTAAGTAAGGGCATAAGGGTAATTGGCAAATTTGAAAGTGGATAATGTATTTAAGGCAAGAGGTTTAGGGTAGCCGCCACCACTACTCATTTTCTTTCCCTTTCGGTCTTCAGCTCGATCGGCAGAAATCTCTAGGCGATTCTCCTGCTCGATTCTCCTTCAACCTAGGTAAGCCCTCCCTGTTTTCTTGCGATTTTAGTAGTTAGATAGCTGAGGGAGTACAATGTGAGAAGTTTCGGGGAATGCTGTGATTTAGAGTAGGTTCGGGCTGTGTGACTAATGAGAATACCCGAGTTGTGGGGTTTCAAATTTGGTTTCCTCAAACTCCTGTAATGATTCTGTGAAGTTTAATAAAAGTTTGATATATGTACTATTATGATTTTAGCTGAGCGAGCTTCGAAAATAGCATTTAGCCGAGCGACTTCCAGAGAGCCAAGTAAGTAGAGTTTGTTTGTGCCTTCGGGCCTACATCACAAAATAGTAGGGTTTATGTATGTTTGTATGTTTAATTCCAGTTGTCATGCATCATGTTTTGAAAGACTACGAAAATGTATTTTCATGGTAAGTGTGAGCAGGATGATCAGAACAACTGTTAAGGGGGATTAATCCGCCCCTTAACTGAGAACAGAGGATTGAGGTTTTGGGAAAAGTGATCCACCTCCCAATCCTACAGGGGGATCAGACCAGCTAACTGTTAAGGGAACTAATCCGCCCCTTAATTGAGATCAGAGAATGTATGCTTTGGGGGATGACTGATCCACTGTCCTATCGTACAGAGGGATCAACAGAGCACGATTATGTATACAACAGAGAGGAGAAAGTAGAAACAGCATGTCTAGGAGATTTATGTTTCAGTAATTCATTTCATTCATTACTTTACTTGCTTAGCATTAGGCTAATAGATGAGTCTTGGGATGTAGGTGAAGAAGCTACTGAAGGTATGTTTACCGACCAACATGAGGACTAGGCTGGTTGGAGGAGCATTTTCAGGCATCGGTTTGGTCATCTGTTGAGGCGGTTTAATTCATGGCTTCAGGTGTTGAGTTGAGAGTGACTAGTTCAGTATAGATGTTTTTCAAAAAAATTTTATGACAGTAGTGGTCTCAAAGTTTGGAATACATTTTAAGAATCTTCTGATATTGGTATTCTTTTGGATTTTTGTAAACATTGTTTTTACTGAATTTTGAGTAATGCAATGGTTGAGTCGTTTTTGAATGATTTCAGTAGAGTAAGTAAATCCTTTTCTGTAGTTGGAGTAGTGTTTTATAACGAGGAGTTGGTGCGATGTCGTTTTGTTCTCTATCGGTAGATGATGTCTGTCGGTAGATGTTGAGTCATGGTTGAGTTGTCTATCAGAAGATGAAAGTCTATCGGCAGATGAAGTTGTGTATGAAGTTATGTTGACTTCATCGGCAGATGAAGTTATGTTGACTTCATCGGCAGATGAAGTTGTGTATGAAGCTATGTTGACTTCATCGGCAGATGAAGTTATGTTGACTTCATCGGCAGATGAAGTTGTGTATGAAGTTATGTTGACTTCATCGGCAGATGAAGTTGTGTATGAAGTTATGTTGACTTCATCGGCAGATGAAGTTATGTTGACTACATCGGCAGATGGTGTCGCGTCGACGTTATCGGTAGATGGCATCGCGTTGTTTGTACACGTCATCGGTAGAAGTCTTTTGTTTTCTTTTTCTGCTTCTTCCGTTGGCCTTGCTCATCGGCAGATACGTTAGACTTCCGCGATTTTTCCTAGTATTCCACAGTTTTAAACTTTAATTCCAAACTGCCGATTATCTCTTAACATTTCAAACCATGATTTATAATTTTGATTTACTACATTGTTGTTTAGAATTAATTCCGCTGCAGGTTTTAAATATTTTGAAATTTTAGAAAAAGTCAAATTTTGGCTGTCGAGTGAAATTTTAAATTTAGCATCAAGACGTCATGATTCGGTTCAGCGTTATGAGTAGCAAACCGGGTTCAGATAACTCGGGCGTTACAAGTTGTTATCAGAGCCATTTGGTTAAACCGTTCAAAGAAGTACTCAACAGTGCCGATCGTTGCGTGGAAGTACTCCAACAACTGTAAGTGTTTGAGTTAGTTTTAATTATTAGATATTTATGAGAATAGTTAACCTTTTACAGGAATATAGTAAAATGTCTAGACGACCAGGTAGACCGAGAGTACAGAGGGGGACACCAAACCCGGAGAGTACTGAGAATTCTGGTGTGATCAGGCAGCTGACAGACTTGGTACGCCAGCAATCTGATATGATGCGCCAGCAGTTGTAACGCTCCGAATTATCTAAACCCGGTTCGCTACACTTCACTCTATCATGACTAAGAAATTTCGGATAAATTTTAAAACTTTATTCGACATTCAAAATTTGACATTTTCTAAACATTCAAAACATTTGAAAACTTTGCAGCGGAAAATCATTTAAAACAACAATGAAGTTAGACAAACTGTAGAAAATATTGTTGGGGTGTTTAACGGAAATGTTGAAGTCATCTGCCGACGACAAGGTCAACGAAAGAAGCAGAAATAGAAAACCGAAGACTTCTGCCGATGACGTCAGCCGGAAGGAATGAAAACAAAAGACATCACTCGATAGGCTTCATATACCGATGACGTGTACAACAACGCAACACCCTCTGCCGATAACGTCTACACAGCTTCCCTCTCGACTTCATCTGCCGATGAAGTCATCATAACTCCATACACCACTACATCTGCCGATGAAGTCAACATGACTTCATCTGCCGATAAAGTCAGCACAATTTCATCTCCCAACAGACAAGCGCACGACATCTACCGATAACGACAATATGACCCTTTCCGATAGAATTAATATACACACTACATCTTCCGATTCTCTAAACGACAAAATCACTTAACTCTCTCGGACTGCACCTGCCGATCACTAAACAACAAACTTAATACTCTACATCTTCCGATCGAATAGACTACATCTGCCAACACGTGCTACTCACGTGACCCCTTAAGACATCTACCGATAGACATCAACACAACTTCCTTCAACAGAACGCAATAAACCTCTACACATATCCACTGATACAAAATTATTCGACTCCTACCAATGGACTAAACAACATATATATAAACCAAGAAAACTTCGACTATCAACCGGACTTAAAAATTTTTACCAAAAATCCATTCATAACACTCCAAGTCATTGTATTGATAAAAATCAGTAAGAACATGAAAATCAGAAATTCTCAAAAAAAATACGAAATCAAACAGCTGTAGCCTCGTTACTAAAAACTCAATGTACTCAGATTAAATCATTAATCACTAAACCTCCTCATCTGTAGACAACATGCTAAACCGCCTCATCTGTAGACAACATGCTAAACCGCCTCATCTGTAGACAACATGCTAAACCGCCTCATCAGTTACCAAGTTGAAGCCTGAATGCACTCCTTCAACATCCTCTACTCCTCAACA
This sequence comes from Begonia masoniana, assembly GCA_022432975.1. Taxonomy (NCBI): domain Eukaryota; kingdom Viridiplantae; phylum Streptophyta; class Magnoliopsida; order Cucurbitales; family Begoniaceae; genus Begonia; species Begonia masoniana. The sequence goes on from CM039510.1 coordinate 19,490,887, forward strand.
TGATCAGGGGACACACCTGCTAACTCTTCTTCGCCTACATCACAAACTCATCTATTAGCCTAATGCTAAGCAAGTAAAGCAATATATTTATATATGTAAAGTAATGCTGAACTTAAACTCCTAAACATGCAGTTTCTACTTTCTCATCTCAGTGGCATACACGTTCATTCACAACTTGATCTGATCCCATGGTTCCCTTGGGAGTGGGATCAATTCTCCCATATCTACATCCTCCTACTTAATTAAGGGGCAGATGAATTCCCTTAACACTTGATCTGATCCCATGGTTCCCTTGGGAGTGGGATCAATTCTCCCAATGTATAAATCCCTTCATAAGTTAAGGGGTGGATTAGCTCCCTTAATAGTTTGTCTGTCGCATACAGTTCATACCTTACCATTCCTTACATGAAAATTCATTTTCGTAGTTTTAATAAATCATGATGCATGGATAACAGAAACATACAATCACGCACAAACCTACTGTTTTGTGATGTAGGCCCGAAGGCACAAGCAATACTTTACTTACCTGGATTCCTAGCAAATGCTCGGTTAAGAGCTACTTCGGGGGTTCGTTCTCCTATATTCATAAACAGAATGTTAAACCTTAATTTAAGCTATTCAGAAATCTAAGGAGTTGGTTTGACATTTCTATTTATCTAACATTCCCGATTCTGCTCTAACCCTCAAGCAGAATCTCTCACTCGCAACATTATCAAAATGCATACATTGGGATCCTTAAGCTACCTAGGTACCAAAATCAGCAATTAATCGAATCTAAACTCACCTTGGTTGGAGGAATCGGTGAGGAAATCGCCTAAAGAGTTCTGCTGGGTTGGGCTGAAAACCGAGAGTGAAATGAGTATGACGGCTATACCTCATTCAATCTTTCCTTAAATATGTTATCCATAACATAAATTGACAATTACCCTTATGCCCTCACTTAGTTACTTATTAACCTAATTGATTTTTACCCTGAATTTTATTCTATAAAATTCACACTTAGAAGATTAATAGGTTATTTTAATTCTAATAAACCGGGTGTTACAATTTACCTTCCTTAAAAGAATTTTGTCCTCAAAATTCAGTACCTGAACAATCTTGGATGCTGGTCCATCATGTCTTGCTGGCGTTCCCAAGTTGTCTCCTCTATATTCTGATTATGTCATAAGACTTTCACTAGCGGAACTTCCTTGTTGCGTAATACTTTCACTGCATAATCCAAGATTCTTACTGGTCTCTCCTCATAGGTCAGTGTAGGTTGAATTTCAATGTTCTGCTGTTCCACAATCTGAGATGGATCCCTCAAGCACTTCTTAAGCATAGAAATATGGAACACATTGTGGATTCCTTCCATAGAGTCTGGCAATTGCAGCTCATATGCTGATTTTCCAATCCTCTTCAAGATTGAGAAAGGTCCAACATATCTTGGGTTAAGCTTCCCTCTCTTCCCAAATCTCACAATTTATTTGAATGGTGATACCTTAAGAAAAACCTCACTACCAACTTCAAACTCTAACTCTCTGCGTCTTCTGTCAGCATAGCTTTTCTGTCGACTTTGAGCTGTTAAGATCCTCTGACGGATGAGAGCAACCTTCTCAACAGTTTGCTGCACAATATCAGGACCAAGTAACTGTGCTTCACCAACTTCATCCCAGTACAAGGGTGATCTGCATTTTCGTCCATACAATGCTTCATACGGTGCCATTCTTATTGTTGCCTGAAAGCTGTTATTGTAAGAGAACTATACCAGAGCTAGGTACTTACTCCAAGAGCCTTGGAAATCTAAAACACATGCACGGAGCATATCTTCTAGAATCTGAATAGTTCTCTCGGATTGTCCATCAGTTTGAGGGTGAAAGGCCGTGCTAAAGTTAAGTTGTGTTCCCATAGCCTTATGCAAACTTTTCCAAAACTTAGATGTAAATCTAGAGTCTCGGTCTAAAACTATAGTGCTTGGAACTCCATGCAATCTAATGATTTCTTGCACATACAACTCTGCAAGTTGATCCATCGAATGTGTTATCTTATAGGCAGAAAATGGGCGGATTTGGTCAAACGATCAACTACTACCCAAATTGCATCATGTCCTTTTGCTGTTCTAGGCAATCCTGTAACAAAATCCATTGTCACTTGATCCCACTTCCATTCCGGAACTGATAGGGGTTGTAATGTCCCTGCAGGCCTCTGATGTTCAGCCTTAACTTGCTGGCAGATCAAGCATGACCCTACGTGCTCTGCCACATTTCTTTTCATATTAGGCCACCAGTAATGCTGCTTAAGGTCTTTGTACATTTTAGTACTTCCAGGATGAACAGAGAGCCTAGAAGAGTGTGCCTCGGATAGAATTTCCTTTCTAAGTTCAGTATCAGCCGGAACAAACCATCTATTTTGAAACTTGAGAATTCCATCAACCGAGCAGCTGAAATTCGTCCTGTCAGTAGAATCCATGCACAATTTACACTTGTTGCATTCAGCGTCATTCATTTGAACTTCTTTTATTCTTTCCAAAATAGTAGGCCTCAAAGATATGGCCGAAAGCATGGCTGACACACTAGATACTGCTTCAAGGTTAAACCTTAAGAATTCAGTCTCTAAGGCTTTCGGTATGTCTAGAATCAACGTAGCAACCGATGGAGTCACCCTACTCAAAGCGTCTGCCACAACATTCGCCTTACCGGGATGATACTTAATCTCAAAGTCATAGTCCTTTACAAATTCCAACCATCTACGTTGCCTCATGTTTAGTTCCTTCTGTGTGAAAATGTACTTTAGACTCTTATGATCTGAAAATATTTCACACGATTGTCCATATAAATAATGCCTCTAAATCTTGAGTGCAAATACTACAGCAGCTAATTCCAAGTCATGTGTAGGGTAATTCTTCTCATGAGTTTTCAACTGTCTGGAAGCATAGGCTATCACTTTTCCTTCTTGCATCAAGACACAGCCAAGACCAATCTTGGATGCATTACAATAAATACTAAATTTACCATTCTCAGCAGGAAGGGTCAGGATTGGAGCATTGGTCAGTTTCTGTTTCAAGGCTTGGAAACTATGCTCACATTCATCGGTCCATAAATACTTCACATTTTTCCTTGTTAACTTAGTAAGAGGTGTAGCAATCTTTGAAAATCCTTCAATGAACTTTCTATAATACCCTGCAAGTCCAAGAAAACTTCTAATATCAGTAGCATTCTTCGGTTGGGGCCATTCCTTGACTGCTTGAACTTTAGTCGGGTCGACAGATAATCCTTCTCCAGAGATGACATGTCCTAGAAAGTGAACTTGGTCTAACCAAAATTCACACTTAGAAAACTTGGCGTATAGTTGGCGCTGCTTCAATAATTCTAATACTAAGTTTAAGTGTCTTGTGTGCTCCTCCTTGGTCTTAGAATAAATTAGAATGTCATCAATGAATACAATAACAAACTTGTCCAAATACTCGTGAAACACCCTATTCATAAGATCCATAAAGGCTACCGGTGCATTTGTCAAACCAAAAGACATAACCAAAAACTCATAATGTCCATACCTAGTACGAAAGGCAGTCTTTGGGATATCTTCGGATTTAACCTTCAGTTGGTAATAACCGGATCTAAGGTCAATCTTAGAGAAAACTTTTGCACCTCTAAGCTGGTCAAATAAGTCATCAATTCTCGGTAGGGGATACTTGTTTTTGATAGTTAGCTTATTTAATTCCCTATAGTCTATGCACATACGCATTGATCCATCTTTCTTTTTGACAAAAAGGACAGGTGCACCCCCACGGCGAAAAGCTTGGGCGTATGAACCCTTTCTCTAATAGTTCTTCCAACTGTTTCTTTAATTCTTTAAGCTCTGTAGGTGCTAGTCTATAAGGATTCTTAGATACAGGCTCGGCGCCTGGGTAAACATCCACAACAAATTCAATTTCCCTATCTGGTGGCAAGCCAGGAAGGTCATCTAAGAATACTTCAGGAAAATCTTGAACAACCAAGACATTTTGGGCACTTGATCTTCCTAAATGTTGTGTGTCTAAAACGCTGGCCAAAAAGCACAAATACTCCCTGCATGGGGTGGGTCTACTATTTATAGAAGACATCACGGCCATTTCCTTGCTCTTCTTCAGAGCTTGAAAGGTATGCTTCAAACTACCAGGGGGTTGGAAACTAACTATTCCAGTCCTACAATCGATTATGGCGTGGTGATTAAACAACCAGTCCATTCCTAGGATTACATCAAATCCCGTTATATCCATAACAATTAAATCAGCAGATAGGTTTTTGTCCCCTACTAATACCATGCAATTATGCAATACATGATTGGAATGCAAATGCTCACCAGAGGGTAAAGCAACATTGAATACATGCTTAGAAGGGGTGGATTGTACTTCCAACTTATCAGCAAAAGTAGACGCAACAAAGGAATGCGTTGCGCCTGAATCTAGCAAGGTAAAGCAGGCATAGAATTAACCAATATAGTACCTGACACAACAGCAGGCTGGTCTCCTTCTCCCGACTCCATCATAGAAAATATTCTCGGCTTTATTTTAGCAGGGCCACTCTTCAACGTTGGGCAGTCTCTGATGACGTGGCCAGTCTTATTACAGTTGAAACATCGAAGGACTCTGGGCTTCGGGCAATCCTTAAACGAATGTCCAAACTCCTCACAGTTATAACACTTACCAGTCCCAAACCTACACTCGCCCAAGTGATTTTTCATACATTTCATGCACTGAGGAAACTTCTCGGCATCCGGTACCTTCTTTCCAGAACCCTGACTACCCTGGCCTCCAGCAGGCCTCTTTATCCCTCTCTGCTGGTGGGGCTGAAAGAACTTTCGCGGGGCTTCCTTTGGTCCAACACACTTCATTTCAGCTTCTTCTGCCTGCAATGCAGTAGACACTACTTCGCTGAATGACAAGCCTTTAATGCCTGAGTACTTCACTCCTCTGTAAATCTCTGGCTTTAGACCTTGCAGGTATTGAAACACTTTATCCTCATTTCTATGAACGAGGTATCCAGCAAACCTTGACAGAGACTCGAATTGCCTGTTGTACTCTGCCACAGACCCAGTCTGCTTCAAGCTCAAAAACTCAGCCTTCTTTGCGTTCTGGACAGTGGTGCTAAAATATTTCTCATAGAAGACTTCCTTGAATTGCGACCAAGACATGGTTGCAATATCGGTGGTGATCTCCAGCGACTCCCACCAAAGTTGTGCATCCCCTGCTAGATGAAACGTTGCCAAAATGACTTTCTCTCCGTCTCCAACATTGGCACATCTGAACATGCTTTCAATCTTTCGAAGCCATTCCTCAGCAACAATCGGGTTAGATGACTTTCCATCAAATGTGGGTGGTTGCAGCCTACGAAATCTATCCCCTGAATGCTCATTGACGTGACCTGAATATTGGCACTTCCTTGTGTTTCCCGACTCAATAACACACCTAACTGGTCAGATTGCTGTCGCACATGTCTGTCTGCTGACGCATCAACTCCGTCAGCTGTCTAATTACACTTGAATCTTCTTCATTCCTCAAGTTCGGCATCTCCCTAGGTACTCTTGGTCTCCCTGGTCGTCTAGCCATTTGTCTAAGGTTCTGCACAAAGTTATCTATACTCATAACATCTTATAACTAAAGCTAACATAAACACTTACAGTTGTTGGAGTACTTTCATGCGACGATTGGCACTGATGAGTAATCTTCTGAACGGTTTTAGCAGCATGTCTCTGATACCATACTGTAACGCCCCGAATTATCTAACCCGGTTCGCTACACTTCACTCTATCATGACTAAGAAATTCGGATAAATTTTAAAACTTCATTCGACATTCAAAATTTGACATTTTCTAAACATTCAACACATTTGAAAACTTTGCAGCGGAAAATCATTTAAAACAACAATGAAGTTAGACAAACTGTAGAAAATATTGTTGGGGTGTTTAACGGAATGTTGAAGTCATCTGCCGACGACAAGGTCAACGAAAGAAGCAGAAATAGAAAACCGAAGACTTCTGCCGATGACGTCAGCCGGAAGGAATGAAAACAAAAGACATCACTCGGTAGGCTTCATATACCGATGACGTGTACAACAAACAACACCCTCTGCCGATAACGTCTACACAGCTTCCCTCTCGACTTCATCTGCCGATGAAGTCATCATAACTCCATACACCACTACATCTGCCGATGAAGTCAACATGACTTCATCTGCCGATAAAGTCAGCACAATTTCATCTCCAACAGACAAGCGCACGACATCTACCGATAACGACAATATGACCCTTTCCGATAGAATTAATATACACACTACATCTTCCGATTCTCTAAACGACAACATCACTTAACTCTCTCGGACTGCACCTGCCGATCACTAAACAACAACTTAATACTCTACATCTTCCGATCGAATAGACTACATCTGCCAACACGTGCTACTCACGTGACCCCTTAAGACATCTACCGATAGGACATCAACACAACTTCCTTCAACAGAATGCAATAAACCTCTACACATATCCACTGATACAAATTATTCGACTCCTACCAATGGACTAAACAACATATATAAACCAAGAAAACTTCGACTATCAACCGGACTTAAAAAATTTTACCAAAAATCCATTCATAACACTCCAAGTCATTGTATGATAAAAATCAGTAAGAACATGAAAATCAGAAATTCTCAAAAAAATACGAAATCAACAGCTGTAGCCTCGTTTACTAAAAACTCAATGTACTCAGATTAAATCATTAATCACTAAACCTCCTCATCTGTAGACAACATGCTAAACCGCCTCATCTGTAGACAACATGCTAAACCGCCTCATCTGTAGACAACATGCTAAACCGCCTCATCAGTTACCAAGTTGAAGCCTGAATGCACTCCTTCAACATCTCTACTCCTCAACATGATCAGGGGACACACCTGCTAACTCTTCTCGCCTACATCACAAACTCATCTATTAGCCTAATGATAAGCAAGTAAAGCAATATATTTATATATGTAAAGTAATGCTGAACTTAAACTCCTAAACATGCAGTTTCTACTTTCTCATCTTAGTGCATACCCGTTCATTCACAACTTGATCTGATCCCTGGGTTCCCTTGGAGTGGGATCACTTCTCCCAATGTCTACCTCCTCCTACTATTAAGGGGCAGATGAATTCCCTTAACACTTGATCTGATCCCATGGTTCCCTTGGGAGTGGGATCAATTCTCCCAATGTATAAATCCCTTCATAAGTTAAGGGGTGGATTAGCTCCCTTAATAGTTTGTCTGTCGCATACAGTTCATACCTTACCATCCTTACATGAAAATTCATTTTCGTAGTTTTAATAAATCATGATGCCATGGATAACAGAAACATACCATCACGCACAAACCTTCCGGTTGGATGTAGGCCGAAGGCACACGCACTACTTTACTTACCTGGCTCTAGCAAAATGCGGATTTAC
>CM039510.1:19498423-19512357 GCA_022432975.1 Begonia masoniana
TTTGGAATCCCCTCACCTGCTAAATCTCACCTACCATATAAGGTTTAAACTATAAGCCTAATGCTTAGTAGGAATGCAATACTAACAAGTGATGCATGATGCCTCATTTAAGAAACAATGATCATGAAGCTTTCTTGTTCATATTCATTGCTCAAAGTCTTATTCTTGTTCATCGTTTGTATTATCGTTTCAGAATGCATCATTCTGCACGTTATTCATATTCATCATTCATGTTCATCAATCATATTCTTCGTTCATGTTGTGTGGGATTAAGAGAGGATTTGTGCCGGTAAAGGGGGTTGACATGAGAGTGTACATAGTCCCTTGCGGGTCGTAATCAGGTCCTTTCATTTTGGACAGTGACATACGCAACCGCCCCCAACCCTCGCTTATTCACGTTGCATAGTTTTATATTCTTATCTTGTTCAGAGAAAACATGCTCTTAAAAACATTTCAATAGCATAAAACATTCATGTGCATGAACATGAGAACTCTTAACTCATCAATCTACAGAATTGTGCATTCATCCGATGTGAAATCATACCATTAAGTCAAACATCAACATAAGTAACAGGCAGTAGCTTAAATAACTTCTAATCATCGTATCAGTTTCTACCTAGCATCCTTGTGATGTAGGGCCCTAATTGCTGGGAATTCTACACATTCACTTACCTGGTTTCCTTAGCAACTTGAACTCCTTTCTTCAGACTTCTTCACCTAAACATTTACATTGCAGTAGCTAAAATGAAAATCCTAATAGTCCTAATCACAAGTCATCCTAGAATCTATAACTAAAGTCATTCCCGAATCCCTTAGTCTAGTTCTCTGTGTGCAGTCTGAAATCCAAAACCAAAACAGCTAGGTTCAACTAACGATTAATTAGGGTCGGTTATATTAAATGTCCAGAATCGATTCGAAAATGCTATTACCAAACACCGATTAAAAATGTTTCTATTATTCGGCCATTGAAGAATCTTGAAACATTTGGTTCTAGTTGAAAACAGAGTTGCAAATAACTACACAGCAACTACATTGACTAAATCTTACCTCGAACGTAGGTTATCAGAGTGGAGGTTGGAGGAATCGATCATCAAAGAGAGAGTCGCTGGCGGAGAGGGAGACAGCTTGGGGAAATGAGAGAATGCAGAAGGGAATGTCGGCTACAGTGAGGTTTAAAAGTTTCCATTTTCTATTTATACTTACTCCTACCATTCTTAATTACAAATCCTGCCACCCAACCTAATTTATAACACATGCACATTAACTAAGCCTTGGCATAAAATTCCAAACCGAAAAGATTAACATAAACATGGCCGTTAAAACAGTTAAGAAAGTCACCTGGTCAAACTCGTCGGGTGTTACATCCACCCCTCCTTAAACAAAATTTTCGTCCTCGAAAATTGCTCCAACAAAGAGCTCAGGATATTTGTTCAGCATGTCTTGTTGTCGCTCCCATGTAGCTTCTTCAATACCATGGTTCATCCATAAGACTTTCACCAGTGGAATTTCCTTATTCCTCAGAGTCTTAACTGCAGATTCTATAATCCTTACAGGCTTCTCTTCATACACCAGTGTCGGCTCGATATCGATTCCAGTTGGTTCAACAACATGTGTTGGATCACGTATGCATTTCCTTAACATTGACACATGGAAGACATTATGTACCTTTTCTAGTGATGGAGGCAATTGCAATTTGTAAGCTGTACTGCCAATCCTTGCTAAGACAGGGAATGGTCCAATAAATCGCGGATTAAGTTTTCCATTCTTACCAAATCTTACTACTCCTTTAAAGGGTGAAACCTTTAAGAAAACTTCGTCTCCAACAGCAAACTCAACGTCTCTCCTTCTTTGGTCTGCATAACACTTCTGTCGGCTTTGTGCAGTCATCATTCTCCTCCTAATAATGGCAACCTTATCTGACATCTACTGCAAAATCTCGGGTTCAAGGAGTTTCGCTTCACCAACTTCATCCCAATATAAAGGTGATCTACATTTCCTACCATACAGTGCTTCATACGGTGCCATACCAATGGTGGACTGGTAACTGTTATTATAGGAGAACTCAACTAAGGGCAAATGTCGACTCCAAGAGGTCTGGAAATCTAGATCACATGCTCTCAACATATCCTCGAGTATCTGAATTGTCCTTTCTGATTGGCCATCTGTCTGAGGGTGAAATGCGGTGCTTAAGGTTAACTTGGTACAAAGTGTACCTTGAAGACTTCGCCAAAACCTTGAGGTGAACCTAGGGTCACGATCAGAGACTATAGATATCAGAATCCCATGCAATCTGATAATTTTCTGAACATACAGATCGGCAAGCTGGTCCATTGTGTATGTTGTCTTCACGGGTAGGAAGTGAGCTGACTTCGTCAATCTGTCAACCACAACTCAGATGCTGTCATGACCTTTAGTTGTCTTAGGTAATCCTACAACAAAATCCATGGCAATGTTTTCCCATTTCCATTCGGGAATCGGTAAGGGTTGAAGGGTACCTCCTGGGCGTTGATGCTCTGCCTTAACTTGTTGGCATACAAAACATGACTCCACATACTTGGCAACATCCCTCTTCATATTTGGCCACCAATAATGTAACCTTAAATCCCGATACATCTTGGTGTTACCAGGGTGTACAGAGAAAGAAGATGAGTGAGCCTCAGCCAAGATTAACTCACGTAACTCCTTGTCACTTGGAATGTACCATCGATTCCTAAATTTCAAAATACCATCATTGGAGAGACTGAATTCAGAGGAGGCATCATGTAACTTACTCATCATACTATTATTCTCCTTTGAATCCTTCTGTTGTGCCTCTTTGATCTTATCCAAAATAGTTGGTCGAATGGTTAAATCAGCAAGTAAAGTTGACAACTCAGGAACTATTTCCAACTCAAACTTCTGAACTTCCTCCCATAATGGTACAGACATGGTTGATACAGCGGGCTGCATTGTCTTAGACATCCTGCTTAAAGCATCGGCTACAACATTAGCCTTGCCCGGGTGGTATTTAATCTCAAAGTCATAATCTTTAACAAATTCCAACCAACGTCTTTGCCTCATGTTTAATTCCTTTTTGGGTGAATAGGTACTTCAGGCTTTTATGGTCAGAAAACACCTCAAACTGTTGACCATATAAATAGTGTCTCCAAATCTTTAATGCAAAAACAACTGCGGCTAGCTCTAAATCGTGAGTGGGGTAATTCTGTTCATAACTCTTCAGCTGCCTAGAGGCATACGCCACAACCTTACCTTCTTGCATCAAAACACACCCCAAACCAACTTTGGATGCATCACAGTAAACACTAAACTTTCCTTCTTCCGTTGGGAGAGTCAAAAGTGGGGCTGTTGTCAACTTCAGCTTAAGTGTCTGGAAGCCATCTTCACACGCTTCAGTCCAAGAGTACTTGGTGTCCTTCTTTGTCAAATTAGTTAAAGGTTTAGCAATCATAGAAAATTCCTTAATGAACTTTCTATAATAACCCGCCAGACCAAGGAAGCTACGTACTTCACTGACATTCTTTGGCTGTGGCCAGTCCTTAACAACCTGAATCTTGGTTGGATCTACTGATATACCCTCAGCAGAAATGACATGGCCTAAGAAGTTGCCCTTATCCAACCAGAATTCGCACTTAGACAGCTTGACATAGAGCTGCTGCTGATTTAATGTCATTAAAACCACTCTTAAATGCTCTGCATGGTCAGCCTCAGTACGTGAGTATATTAGTATATCATATATAAACACAATCACAAACTTGTCCAAATACTCACGAAACACACGATTCATCAAGTCCATAAAGGCTGCGGGCGCATTAGTCAGTCCAAACGGCATCACAAGAAATTCATAGTGTCCGTAGCGGGTCCTGAAGGCTGTCTTTGGTATATCACTCTCCTTAACCTTCAGTTGGTAGTAACCCGAGCGTAAGTCAATCTTTGAAAACACTTTAGCTCCTTGTAATTGGTCAAACAAGTCATCAATTCGGGGAAAAAGATATTTATTCTTAATTGTCAACTTGTTTAGATCCCTATAGTCAATGCACATTCTAAGAGAACCATCATTCTTCTTAACAAATAAAACAGGTGCACCCCAAGGAGAACTGCTAGGGCGTATAAATCCTTTATCTACTAATTCCTGCAGTTGGACTTTTAATTCTTTCAACTCAACAGGTGCCATGCGGTAAGGGTTCTTAGACACAGGTAAAGCCTCGGGATAAGTATCTATTACAAACTCAATTTCTCTGTCGGGTGGTATTCCGGGCAAGTCATCTAAAAATGCATCCGGAAACTCTATGACTATGGGAATATCTTGTAGCTTTACCTTATTCTCCACCCGAACATTAATTACACAAGCTAGAAAACTCTCACAACCACTCTTCAGTAATAGTTGAGTCTCTAGTGAGGAAATAATTGACATTTTACTTAGTTTTGGGATAGCTTGGAAGGAATACCGATCACCGTTCGGGGGTCGAAACTCAACTAATCCAGTCCTACAACTTATCGTGGCATAATGCCTGAATAACCAATCCATCATTAGTATGACCTCATATCCTCTCATATCGATTACGATCAGTTCTACATATAGCTTCTTATCTCCTAAGGACATAACATCACCTTTCAATATCTGCTCAGAATGTAGGGACTTCCCAAACGGTAACATGACAGTAAATGACCTCTCAGCTGGCATGAGTTCTAGTTTATGTTCAAGTAAAAACAGGGTTGATACAAACGAGTGTGTGGCCCCTGTATCTATAAGTGTGTAAGCAGAAATAGCACAAACCATAATGGCACCTGTTATGACTGTGTGCTGCTCGGCATCTTCATCCTATATTAAAGCATAAACCCTTAGCGCTACCCTGACTCGATTCGGGTCTGGCGGCAAGGGGCAGTCTCTGACCACGTGTCCAACCTTATCACATCTATAACAGCGGCCAGAATGTAACTTGCATTCGCCGGGGTGGTTCTTCTGACAGGTGGGGCATAGGGGAGCCAGGGTCGTTTTCCTTTTCCTTGGTCATCATTTGGATTGAAGGGTCTCTTTATACCTTTCTGCTGTTGTTGTGGCCCTCTGCTCGGTTGTGGTTGCCAACCTCTGCCCTGGCGCGGTGGTGGCTGAGTATCCTTGAAAAACTTTCTTGGCGGTTCACATTGTCCTCGTACTGTCAACTCTACCTCTTCTAATTCCAAAGCCTTAGCAGCCACTTCGGAATAAGGTATGTTATGGATCCCTGCAGTCTTCACTCCCTGGAAGAGGCTCGGCTTCAGCCCGTGGACAAACTGGTGAATCTTGTCCTCCTCATCATCCACCAGGCGGGGAGCAAACTGAGACAGTGCCTCAAACTTACAGATGTAATCAGCCACAGAATCGATTTGACATAGTTGCATGAATTCCATTTTCTCGCTGGCCCGAACAGCTCGGCTGAAGTACTTGTCAAAGAAGGCAGTCTTAAACATTTCCCAAGTTATAGCTCCTGCATTAGCGGTGCTCTGGATTGAGTTCCACCAATGCCTTGCATCAAGTTCTAGGTGAAAGATAGCACACGTAACCTTATCTCCATCCTCAACTTTTGCATACCTAAACTTGTCCTCCATTTTCTGAATCCATTGCTCAGCATAAACAGGGTCTGAAACTCAACCATTAAATGTCGCGGGTCGAAGCCGGTGAAAACGGTCGCCACCATGATCTTGAGCTGCATTTGAACTAGAATTCGCTTGTTCTTCTCTGGCAGTCATCAGCTGTTCGATCTGGCGAGATTGGCGTATGACCAACTCTGTCAACTGAGCAATGGCATTGCTGTCCTCATTGGTCTCTCTTTGCTGACCTCTTACCATTTTGAGATTCCTAAACAAACATTCATAAATACATCTTAACTTAATGACATTTACTAAAATCATAAACACTTACAGTTGCTAGAGTGTACTCAGGTGGCAATCTGTGCTGGGAGGCAGTCTGCAGAATCGATTTTAGAACCCGATTTTTCTCTGATACCATAATTGTAACGACCCCAGTAGGGCCGAGACATAATTCATGACTTTCTTAATCATTTAATTCTTACTTTCAGCACCTTGTTCATTATCAGTATTATTATTTTTTTTATTTCTCGAAACTTAGAACTTAAAACTTGACTCGCGGACAATATATCATCTGACAAAAACTAAACCATCCAAAACCCGACTCTTTCATAAATCTAATAACTCATTAGTTCACAGAATCGAGCGACTATGCTTGGTTATCAGTTCCATGACATAATCGGGCAGAGAAGAAATGCCCTCAGATCACTCGACGTCATCCTTTTCGGGCTGCATGGGTTTACAAGCATCGGCTGATAGGGTACACATCATCTGATCTGTCACGTGCACTTCGCGTGACTCAATGGACATCGCCCGGTAGAGGTCATCTACCGATGGGCACGTGCAGTGCACATAATCCATTGTACATCACCCGGTCACTAGACGACAAAACTACATTTATATCATCCGATAGACATGTGCATCTCACGTGACTACTTAACATCGCCAGTAAGAGGCATCATCCGGTGGGCAACAATTGTCCCCATTCACCGATGATATCAGCCAGATGATGTCCTCATTCAATGGAGACATCATCCGGTAAGCATGTGTAATACACGTGACTCACTTACCTCAATCGATAAGAGACATCATCCGGTGAACAACAAGCGTTCGCCATCCACTGGTGACGTCAGCTGGATGATTCACCCATCCAGCTTCTATTATTCAAATCACACCGGTGACGTTAGCCGGATGATGTATTCATCCAACATCCATCACACAGCAGTAGAATACAGAAAACTTCAAACAACTCATATCGACAGAAAGACAATCTGACCTTCACAGATCTCATACTCGTAGACCTAAACATAGGCAAACATGAAACATGGACTCATCTAAGATACATGTAGCAAAATACTTAATTAAAACAGATCATTCTATACCCTTATAATCATCCCCAAATTTTGGTAACCAAACTAGACAATCACAGAATCCAATATTCTAAAGAAAATCTCATTCTACTTAAACATCAGTTCATCATAAATCTTGCTGACACATTATGAGCATAACTACGGGTCATATTCACCTGCCAGCCACAGACTTCCACCCTGAGCACCATCCTGCAACCAGCCTTAGACATCATCACCGAATTTGGAATCCTCACTTGCTAAATCTTCACCTACATCATAAGGTTTAAACTATAAGCCTAATGCTTAGTAAGGAATGCAATACTAACAAGTATGCATGAATGCTCATTTTAAGAACAAATGATCATGAATCTTTCTTGTTCATATTCATGCTCAAAGTCTTCATTCTTGTTCATCGTTTGTATTCATCGTTCAGAATCATCATTCATGCACGTTATTCATATTCATCATTCATGTTCATCAATCATATTCTTCGTTCATGTTGTGTGGATTAAGAGAGGATTTGTGCCGGTAAAGGGGGTTGACAGTGAGAGTGTACATAGTCCCTTGCGGGTCGTAATCATGGTCCTTCATTTTGGACAGTGACATACGCCAAACCGCCCCCAACCCTCGCTTAATTCACGTTGCATAAGTTTTATATTCTTATCTTGTTCATGAGGAAAACATGCTCTTAAAACATTTTCATATGCATAAAACATTCATGATGCATGAACATGAGAACTCTTAACTCATCAATCTACAGAATTGTGCATTCATCCGATGTGAAATCATACCATTAAGTCAAACATCAACATAAGTAACAGGCAGTAGCTTAAATAACTTCTAATCATCGTATCAGTTTCTACCTAGCATCCTTGTGATGTAGGGCCCTAATTGCTGGGAATTCTACACATTCACTTACCTGGTTTCCTTAGCAACTTGAACTCCTTTTCTTCAGACTTCTTCACCTAAAACATTTACATTGCAGTAGCTAAAATGAAAATCCTAATAGTCCTAATCACAAGTCATCCTAGAATCTAATAAATAAAGTCATTCCCGAATCCCTTAGTCTAGTTCTCTGTGTGCAGTCTGAAATCCAAAACCAAAACAGCTAGGTTCAACTAACGATTAATCAGAGTCAGTTATATTAAATGTCCTGAATCGATTCGGAAATGCTATTACCAAACACCGATTAAAAATGTTTCTATTATTTGGCCATTGAAGAATCTTGAAACATTGGGTTCTAGTTGAAAACAGAGTTCCAAATAACTACACGGCAACTATATTGACTAAATCTTACCTCGAACGTAGGTTATCGGAGTGGAGGTTGGAGGAATCAATCGTCAAAGAGAGAGTCACTGGCGGAGAGGGAGACAGCTCGGGAAAATGAGAGAATGCAGAAGGGAATGTCGGCTACAGTGAGGTTTAAAAGTTTCCATTTCCTATTTATACTTAATCCAACCATTCTTAATTACAAATCCTGCCACCCAACCTAATTTATGACACATGCACATTAATTAGGCCTTGGCATAAAATTCCAAACCGAAAAGATCAAAATAAACATGGCCGTTAAAACAGTTAAGAAAGTCACCTGGTCAAACTCGTCGGGTGTTACACACAAAGACATAAAACTTCACAAATTTAATGTTTAAATTGTGTCAACCATTGACAAGAGTGGACGACCCTAGAGTGTGCAGAATATTTTCAAGAAAGTTTTTTTGTCGGCTAGATCAGGATCACAAACTACAAAAATTTCAAAATTAAGCTGCAACAGTGCATTCAATTGGACAAAAGACGTAGTCGACCGACACCACTCACTAACATGCAATAAAGGTCATATACAAGTTGACCAGACTTAAGCTGTGGTCGAACTCCGACTCAAAATTTGGTACTGTTCTATATATAAATTGACGCATACAATGTGCAACAATGATTAAATAATTGAGCTATCACTTGTGCATTCTTAGCATTCAAGATTTCGAGTCGTCCAACCTATCATGTGACTTCCTAACTGTATTAACGGTCATGAATATTCAATCTTCACGGTTTAGAGTTTTATGCTAAGCTTAATTAATTACATGTGGATTTAAACTAGGTTGAGTGGCAAAGTTGTAATAATGGAAGATTGAGACCAGTATTTAAAGAAAAAGGAAAGGATTCAAACCTCATTTAAACCACTGTAGCCGTCATCTCTTACTCTCGATGATTTCCCCTCCCGAGCTCTCGCTTTCTGTCAGCTGGAAATCCCTCCTTCGACGATCGGTTTCCTTGCTGCTTCTCGGCTACTTTGTGCTCGAGGTACGAGTTTGGCAATGTAGCTATCTTTTAGTCGTTAAGCTCTGTTTTCAGCTATGTGTTGAAGTTCTGGATTCTTCAATGGCCGAGTATTAGTAAGGGTATTTTAAAATCTGAAAGTGGTAATGTCATTCCGAATCGATTTTGGACATTAAACAACCAACCCTGAGTTATCGCTAATCGAATCTGTTTGTTTTGGGTTTTGGATTTCAAACTGCACAGAGAACTATACTAAGGATTCGGGAGTGACTATAGTTATTAGATCCTAGGATGACTTGTGATTAGAACTAATAGGATTTTGTTTTAACTACTGCAATGTAAATGTTTTAGGTGAAGAAGTTTGAAGAGAAAGGAGCTCAAATTGCTAAGGAGACCAGGTAAGTGAATGTATAGGTTTCTCGGTCATTAGGACCCTACATCAAAGGACGCTAGGTAGAAACTCATACGATGATTAGTAGTTCCTTATGTTACTGACTAGCATTTATGTTGATGATTAGTTCAATGGTAATGTTCCATGTTGGATAGTGCTCTGTTCTATAGCTTGATGATTTAAGAATTCCCATGTACATGCATCATGACTATTTTATGCATATGAAAATATTTTAAGAGCAGGGTTTTCTCATGAATAAAGTAAGATAACGAAGTAAATCTTATGCAACGTGAATTAAGTGAGGGTTGGGGGCGGTTTGACGTATGTCACTGTCCAAAAGAAGTACCATGATTATGACCCGCAAGGGATTATGTACACTCTCACTGTCAACCCCCTTTACCGGCACAAATACTCTCTTAATTCACACAACATGAATGAGAATATGATTGATGAATACGAATGATGAATACGAATGATGAATACGAATGATGAATATGAATGATGAATACGAATGATGAATACGAATGATGAATATGATTGTTGAATATGAATGATGAATAAGAATGGAGATTTTGTGTATAATTACAAATAAGAAAAGATTCATGAGCATTTGTTTCTCAAATGAGCATTCATGCATACTTGTTAGTATTGCATTCCTTACTAAGCATTAGGCTTATAGTTTAAACCTTATGATGTAGGTGACGAGATTTCAGGTGAGGATCCCAAAGTCTATGATGATGTCTGAGCTTGATTGCTGGAAGGTGATCAGGGTGCAATTTCTGTGGCTGGATGGCAAATGAGACCCCTGGTTAATGTTTTTATGGTTTTAGTTATGATAATGAATATAATAGATTAAGTAGGACAAGTCTATTTCTTTCTAACATTGAGTCCTCTTTTGAAGTTGTCTGTTGACCACTGAATCTAGAAATAATTTTAAGGATAAATGGATGGTCTGTTTGCTTAAGTCTTCCGCTATATGAATTCTGGATAAGTTACTGATTTTCATTAGTATGAATGTTATACCATTGAAGTTTGAAATCAGTGAAGGTTAAGTTACCGGATGATGTAAGTGTTATTTCATCGTCCAGTGATCGGTAGATGTAGAGTGTTTAAGTCATCGGAAGATGTAAGTTTAATTTTGTCATCTAGTGATCGGCAGATGAGGTGTATTTAAGTTACCGGATGATGTAAGTGTTATTTCATCGCCCAGTAACCGGTAGATGTAGAGTGTTTAAGCCATCGGAAGATGTAAGTTTAATTTTGTCGTCTAGTGATCGGCAGATGAGGTGTATTTAATTTACCGGATGATGTAAGTGTTATTTCATCAACCAGTGACCGGTAGATGTAGAGTGTTTAAGCCATCGGAAGATGTAAGTTTAATTTGTCGTCTAGTTACCGGATGATGTGAGGGTTATCATGTCGTTTAGTGACCGGGTCATGTTTTAATTATTCACGTGAGAAGCACATGTTCACCGGATGATATAAACCCGGTTTAGTGACCGGTAGATGGGGTTTATTTCTATATCGGTATATGCAGTCTAAGGGTTTAAGTTTCTCTTCATCAGCCGATACGCGTTGCACTGCCCGCCGGCAGATGTGTAATGTATTCCTTTGCTGAGCGATGCCTAGTGAATCGTGCATAACATCTTGAGCTAAGTTATGTTTTAAAAAAAAATATATATTACCAAAAATGAATAGAGTGTGAGTAATAAGAATTAAATGATTAAGAAAGATACGGATTATGTGACGATCCCTCTGGGGTCGTTACACTATCACTTGTGCATTCTTAGCATTCAAGATTTCGAGTCGTCCAACCTATCATTCTTTCATTTATTTCAGTTGAGTATTTATTACTTGTGAAAGTTAGTTATTTGTACAAAACACTTCATATTCATTTATCATTGATGGAGAAACGACGAAGTCATGGATTTGCAAAGACAAGATTGACACCTAAAAGTGGAATCATCAAGTGTAACTGGAAGGGCCAGTCGAGTTAAATCTTCTAGGGGAGCCTTGTAGCATAGACATAGGTAGTTTTGTAACGACCCCAGAAGGATCGTCACATAATCCATATCTTTCTTAATAATTTAATTCTTATTACTCACACTCAACCTATTTTCGGTAATATATTTTTTTGAACATCTCTTAAACTGGGTCTGACAACAAAGAAATAACTTACATCGACCGTGGTCATGTGTGCTTCACGTGACCAACTTAAAACATTACCTGGACATTAAACAATAAGAGAATACTCACATCATCCGGTCACTTATTACACTACATCTGCCGATCACTAGACGACAAAATAACACTCTCATCATCCGATGGCTTAAACACTCTACATCTGCCGATCGCTAGACGACAAAATAGCACTTTCATCATCCGATGGCTTAGACACTACATCTGTCGATCGCGAGACGACAAAATAACACTCTCATCATCCGATGGCTTAAACACTCTACATCTGCCGATCGCTAGACGACAAAATAGCACTTTCACCATCCGATGGCTTAGACACTACATCTACCGATCGCTAGACGACAAAATAACACTCTCATCATCCGATGGCTTAAGCACTCTACATCTGCCGATCGCTAGATGACAAAATAGCACTTTCATCATCCGATGGCTTAGACACTACATCTACCGATCGCTAGACGACAAATAACACTCTCATCATCCGATGGCTTAAACACTCTACATCTGCCGATCGCTAGACGACAAAATAGCACTTTCATCATCCGATGGCTTAAACACTCTACATCTGCCGATCACTAGATGACAAAATAGCACTTTCATCATCCGATGGCTTAGACACTACATCTAAAATACGCATAGCGGAAGACTCAAGCAAAACAAACCATTCATTAATCCTTAAAATCGTATTCAGACTCTAAAGACAAGCCCTTCAATTCCAAATCTCATTGTTATAAGAAATTCTGTTCTATTTAGTCATCTGTTCATCGTAAACTTTTCTGACTTACTATGAGCATAACCAGGGAGCTTAATCGCCTATCCAGCCTTCACTGTCACACTGAGCATCCTCCGGCAACCAACTTTAAACATCATCTCTGGACTGGAAATCCTCACCTTCTAACTCTTCACCTACATCATAAGATTTAACTATAAGCCTAATGCTTAGTAAGGATGCAACACTAATTGGGAAAATCACATGCTCATAAGTCTTTTCTTGTGCATATCTTTGCTCGTAATCATCATTCATAGTCCATGGATCGTATTCATCATTCATAGTCATGGATCATATTCATCATTCATAGTCATGGATCATATTCATCGTTCATAGTCATTGATCATATTCATCATTCATAGTCTTTGATCATATTTTTTGTTTAGGTTGTGTGGATTAAGAGAGGATTTGTGCCGGTAAAGGGGGTTCGACAGTGAGTTTGATCTTGTTCCCTACTGCGAGTCATATTCATATGTCCCTCTTTGGACTGTGACATACGCCGAACCGCCCCCAACCCTCACTTAATCCACGTTGCATAAATCTTATATATATATATACATATATACATACATATCTTGTTCATGGAAACAAGCATTAAAACATTTTCTCATGCTTGAGAAACATTCATGATGCATGAACATTGAGACTTTTAACCCATCAGACTATGACAAGATCATATCAGAGCAGACACTTCACATTCACTAGCAGGTCATCAAATAATATAACTCACATCATTCATCAATCCTTCAAGTGCAGACAAGCTCATCATCATAGGTAAACATTAGACATCTAAAACAACCTAGTACTCTCACGATGTATGGCTCTATTAGCCGGAAATCTAATACATTCACTTACCTGGTCTCCTTAGCACTTGAGCTCCTTTCTCTTCAATCTTCCTCACCTAAAACATTTGCATTGCAGTTGTTAAAACCGAAATCCTAATAGTTCTAATCTCAATTTATCCTAAGATTAATAGCTAAAGTCATTCCCAGAATCCTTATTCTAAATTTACCGCTGTGCCGTTTGAAATCCAAAAAAAAAAAAAAAAAAAAAAAAAAAAAAAAAAAAAAAAAAAAAAAAAAAAAAAAACAATACTTCTTAGGGACCCATCCTTCTTCTTGACAAACAAGACGGGAGCACCCCACCGAGAGAAACTAGGGCCACAAAGCCCTTGTCCACAACTCCTTTAGCTGAGATCTTCACCTCCCTCAGCTCTATGGGCGCCATACGTACGGATTCTTCGACACCAGGTTTTCAGCACCAGAACCACATCGATCATCAAACTCTAGTCTCACACGATCCGGGGCCATCCCGGTAGGTCGCTAAAGAACAACGTCAGGGCAAGTCATCGAACCACAAGAAAATTTTGAAGTTCGCCCCCACTTGCCTC
>CM039510.1:19512457-19579388 GCA_022432975.1 Begonia masoniana
CCTCATCTATAATATGAATATAATCATCATTCGTAATCATTGTTCATATTCATCAATTAAGTAGTGTGGAATGAGAGAGGGTTTGTGTCGGTAAAGGGGGTTCGACAGTGAGTTTGATCATGGTCCCTACTGCGGGTCGTATTCATATGTCCTTCTTTGGACTGTGACATACGCCGAACCGCCCCCAACACTCACTCAACCACGTTGCAGGGATTTTATCATCTTGTCTTTTTCATGAGGAAACATGCTTTTAAAACATTTTCATGTGCATAAAACATTGGTAATGCATGGGACATGGGAATTCTTAACTCATTCAGACTTCAGAACAGAACATTCATCCAGTATGAAAACTTATCATTAAACTAAATGTCAACATAAGTACTAGACTGTAGCATAATAACCTCTAATCGTCATTCAGTTACCTATCTAGCATCCTTGTAATGTAGGGCCCTATTGGCCAGAAATCCTATACATTCACTTACCTGGTGTCCTTAGCAATGAGAGCTCCTTTTCCTCAGGCTTCTTACCTAAAACATTTACATTACAGTAGTTAAAACAAAATCCTAAAAGTTCTATTCGTAAGTCATCGTATGGTCTAATAGCTAAGAGTCATTCCCGAATTCTTAGTTTAATACTCAATGTAGTCTGAAATCCCAAAACCAAAACAGACAGATTCGATTATCGATAACTCAGGGGTGGTTGTTTTAAATGTCCAGAATCGATTTGATAAAGCATTGCCACCCTCAGATTTCAATGTTCTTATTATTAGTCGGCCATTGGAAAATCCAAAACTCCAATGACGAATAGAAAACAGGGCTAACAAACTAACAGATAGCTACGTTGTCTATTGCATACCTCGGGCACAGAGTAGTCGAGTAGTGGCAGATAAAACCGATCGTCGAGAGAGTATGCTGAAAGCAGAGAGCAAGAGCTCGGGAGAGAAGAAATTGCCGAAAAGGAAGGTGTCGGCTACAGTGGTTTAAATGAGGTTTAAAACATTTTCTTTTTCTTTATATACTGGTCATCACCTACCATTATTACAACTTTGCCACCCAACCTAGTTTAAATCCACATGAAATTAATTATTCTGGGTATAAAACTCTAAACCGTGAAGATTGAATATTCATGACCGTTAATACAGTTAAGAAGTCACCTGGCTGAAGTTGTCGGGTGTTACACCAACGGCGACTCTCTTCTCAACGGTGATT
The DNA here is from genome assembly GCA_022432975.1 of Begonia masoniana. Lineage (NCBI taxonomy): Eukaryota > Viridiplantae > Streptophyta > Magnoliopsida > Cucurbitales > Begoniaceae > Begonia > Begonia masoniana. Next base: position 19,513,666 of record CM039510.1, read on the forward strand.
CCTCCACGGTTCTTCGTCGTTCTTCCTCAGATCTTCAACGTGTTTTCACGTTTTCCTTCCCCATCATGATTCTAGGTAAGAATCTATAGATTTGGACAGTTTATTTCCGGTTCTAGGTCGTTAAATAGTTAGAGTTTTGTTAGGTTTTGTCAGAAATAACTGGTTATGTTAGGAACGGTTAGCTATAGCCTATTTGATGATTATTGAGCGTTGTTGGGCAAATAATGGATGTGTTTAGTGTTTTCATTGAGAAATCGGGTATTGGAGCTTTAGGAATCTCCATTAATGGAGGTTTAGGATTCGTGAGCGTAAATTGCTAGACGAAATGCCCGAGGAGAGGTTTATTAGAATTTTAGGAATTTCCTTTAGTTAAGAGTTTCGTAAATTTTTGAAATTTCATGTTTAAGCAGGTTTTTAACAAAGAACGCCATGGATTGACTTAGGTGACAAGCTCGAGAGGAGGAGCTCGGTGTGCAGCGGACACGAGGTAAGTTCTCGTGACTACTTTGGCCGATTTGGCCTACACCATAAGATTTTGTTGGTTCGAGGAATTTGGAGATGTTTGATTGCTTTGGGTAATAGGTCGGGTAGTTAGCTTTAGTTTAAATTGTGAATGTTTTCGTTCGTTGCTTGTTTATGTTTTGATGTGGTTTATAGTATTGCACGTGTTCATGCATCATGTTTCTAAAAAGCACGAAAAGGAATTCCATGCACGTTTTCATAAAAAAAAGGAAAAGATAACGAAAGGTAAATGTACGAATGATGGTCATGTCGGGGATGGAGGTTCAAACACGGCTGTCCTACAGGTGAAGCGTGTTTTCCCACCGGGTAGATAAAAAGGGGCTATCCAATCGCCGGATGTGCCGTTTCTCTCTATCGAGAGTGAAGCCCCGGTGACTATATGAAACAAAATGAATAGCAAAAAGGTAGGAAGAAAGTTTTACAAACTGCATATGCATAGCATTCACGTGCATTCATGTAGACTTACTGAGCCTCTAGCTCACAGTTTATTTCTATGGTGTAGGTGATTTATTGAAAGGTGAGGAAGATGTTCTTCCACCTGACGCGCCTATAGTTTGAAGGAGGATGCTCGTGGGAGCGGCTGGCGTAGTCGATGCGCATATGACCAGTGGGATCATAGGTTAAGCATTTTGCGTTTTTCTTTTTGGGTTTACACAGGTTGATGGGTGATAGAATAGAATGAAATGTTTGAAATCATTTTAGGATGCTTGGTTGTCTGGATAGTGTAAAAGTTATGTTTTGACATGTTTTGATGACGTTGTTAGCTTCCGCTATGTGTAGAAGAATTTTGATGTAAAGGCTGGCATTTTGATGAAATTGGTTCGATGATGATGTTTAGATAGGTTTGAATGAAATAGAATGGATTTATGATGATTTAGAATTGGTTTGTGTTTGAGATGCATATGTTGTTTGGGTGACGAGAATTGATGAGTTGAAGTTGAATGTTCGGTTTATGGAGATGCATTTAGTTAGATTGTGATGAATAATTAGAGGATGGTATTTGAAATGTGTATTAGGTGGAAGTTTGAAGAAAAATGTCTAAGGATGGATTTTGGCTCGGAATGGTGCGCTGGGCGTGCAGCTAGCGTGCGCAGGCAGGCAAGCAGGGCACGCGGGTGCGCGCTGCCCTACCCAGGCGATCGATCGGCAAACTCTCTGGTTTTCCAGAGAGTTACCGATCGTTCTCCCAAAGAGGGTGCGAACGATCGGCTACTAAAGGGCTAAGCGCTCTGGTTTTCTAGAGCGCTAGCCTATCGATCGCCCGAAAGAAGGCGATCGATCGGCTACTCAAGGGCCGATCGATCGACTGTCACATGGCCGATCAATCGCTCCTTTAATTTTACAGCTTCGTACGTTTTTGCCATCGGCCCTTTTACACTGTGATTTCCCTCAATTTTTCATGTTCTTTAAATAGTTTTCAATACTGTTTTTATGACTTAGACTGCGATTTAGAATTAAGAGAAAGTGGTTTTGGGTATGTTCTAAATTAAAGCCAAAATGTCGATAGATATGGATAGTTCGCCCGAGTCCGTTCCCTAACAAATGAATGAATGCATGAAAAAAGAAAATTGAATGAAATGAATAAAAAGAAAATATTTTATGTGAACGGGCGAGGGTAGCACGTCGGTATGTATGCGCACAACACAGGTCGTAGCGACACCGACGCAGAGTTGGGGTCGTCATATATCATGTATAGCACGAACATTGTTTATTATTGCTATGATCTTACTGAGCATTACGCTCATTAGATGAACTTCATGATGTAGGTACTGACTGTAGTGACGAGGACGTAGAGCCTCGGGATGATGATAAGGAGCAGTTGAGGGAATGAGCTCATGAGGATTGGTTGACGCAGTCAGGAGACGTTGCAAACTATGTGAGTTGTTTCTATCCTTGGATGTAAATAAGTAGTGTTTTTGGATCGAGTCTAAACCGTCTTTTGGATAGGATATTTAGTTAGACTTATGTTTTGAAATACTGGATGTATTATGGAGATGTTGAGTTTCGTCTTCATGGGTATGTTCAGTTTAGATGTACCCATGCGGTTTTGTCAAAAATCTGTATGTCACTACGTTTTTGTCACGACCCTAATAATGTACCCGATTTTTTTTTTTTTTTATACTTATCCCTATACTTTAAATAAACTTTAAGCAGGACCTAAACCGAAATCGGAATCGGAATCGAAATCGGGATTGAATTATAACTTTTAAAACAAATTAAAACTTTAAAACCATTTAATTAAAAACTTAGATTAATTAAATTAAAACAATTTAAATAATTCATACAATAGAGAGGCGATTATTCGCCCATAAATGGGGCGAATAATCGCCCCTAAGGCGATTGCAACAGGCGAATAATCGCCTGTTGCATCGCCACTCCCTCTGGAATTTTTCCAGAGGGTGGCGATTCAATCGCCAGGCTTGGCGACAATTCGCCAAGCCCTCTGCCCCTGCTTCCTATTCTCCTTTTCTTTCTTTCAATTTCTACAACACATAACTACAATTACTCAATACGATTCACCAACACAATAAAATCAAATAAAACTCACTCTAATTCTCATTCTTTTCACACTTAACCATTCACCTAGTAAACAACTCGAAATACATTTTAAACTAAGAACATTCTCATGAAAGGGAACTGCATGGGTACGTTTAAAAACTAAACAAATCCTCCTACTTCAAATCACCACGTAGTTCCAAAATACATTCAATGAAAGACTTTTCAAACCATTATAAAACAGTTCCCAAAACATCAACATATACATATATACCTATCAGCTATCAAGAATCAAACAATCTAAAATATTTCTATACAACATCAGCCCAAAATGTCCCAAACCCTCAAAATCTAAACATACTATCCCCATGGGTCAGGTAAGCCTCGACTGCGCCAGCACACCACCGCAGCCATCCTCCGTCAACTGGACTCAAACCTCAGAAGGAGGAATCTCATCCTCACCTGTATCCTCGTAATCACCTACACCATACAATACATTATGAGATAAAAATCTCAGCAAGACTAGTAAATGCAACTATATGCTATGCGTGTGAGTTCAGAAATCATGCAGCATTTTCTTTACTTTATTCTGTGGGTGTCACCGAGATCTCAGCCTCCTAACCGGAGAGAGCACATCCAGCGGTCGGACTACTCTTTCCAGCTAGAAGAGGGGGGTACACGCTTACAACACGTACAGCCGTGCCTGAGCCCCATCTCACATGACCATACATATGAGTGCATAATAAATGTGGTATTGTGACAAGCTCCTGCGTGCCTCCACAATAGGTCAAGCCCCTCTCCAGGCCACATTGCGAGTACATAATAGATGTGGTATTGTGACAAGCCCCTGCGTGCCTCCACAATAGGTCAAGCCCCTCTCCAGGCCACATCGCCATTTTAAAACATCGTGCGGAAATTCATTTTCATGTTCTTTCTTTAAAACACGTGATGCATGAACAGTTCATAACAAAATTTAAACACTCAGCATTCGTACCATCAAGACTGTAAAACATAATCTACAAAACAATTAAACCTAACTACCCAACCAAAGCAAGATAAACTAGTGCGTCACCAAACTCCTCGAAACGACTTCGATGTACGGTGTAGGCCAATCGGCCAGAAAAGAATCACGAGAACTTACCTCGTGTCCAAAGCAGCTCAAGCTCCGTCCACGAGCGTTGTTTGTCTAAGCAAAACACAATATCGACGTTAAAACTAATTTAAGCTATCGATCGTCCAAATTTACAAAACCTTAACTAAGGAATTTCCTAACGTTCCAACTTAACTTATCGAGGCATTTAATCCATTAATTTACGCTCAATACCCCGAAATCCCATTTACGAGTTTTCCAAAAACCCGAAATTTACAAATTTAACATTTCTCCTTCATCATCCTAACTTCTTCCAATAACGCTTAATACGTGCAATACGTTCGTAAACTATAACAATCTATCAATTTCGAGCCCTAAATCTCGACTTTTAAACGAAACCTAATGAAACCCTAATTGTTCAAACTCCGTAAACATTGAAATAAAAGCTCTAAGATTGTAGGTTCATACCTAGAACGTCGATTGGAGGAGAAAGCACAAAGAAAACGGAACGAACGGAGGTCGAATCGGAGGTAAAATGTCAACGGCTCGCGTGAGGGAGAAAGGGAGAAGCTCTCTGTTATCGTGAGCTCTAGGGAAGAAGAAGAAAGAAATGAGAAGGAAAAGGATTTTGTGATATTTTATAAAATTGATTTGGTAAATTACTAAAATGTCCTTCCATAGTTTTTATATTCGTTTCGTCCTTTGTTTCGTTAATTAACTAGCTATACGATTTCACCAAATCTCCTTATTTAACCAATAAGTCCAACTTATTATTTGGGATTTATTAAAACTGTCCGTTCGCAAATCGGACCCCGTTTACTATTTTTACTAAAATGTCATTTATATTACGAGAAGCTTAATTACTCGGAATATAGCGTTATTACTCCGAAAATTCCCGTAAATTCCTTAAAATTTCTATTATTCGTTAGGGTTCTAATGACGCTTCCTTTTTGTAAAACGAGCTTGATTTGACATATTCATAAAAATGCCAATGTATATTTCAATATATTATAATATAAAATTCCGTACAGACCGGATATTACAGTTTTAAAGTATAAATGTTAGATTTATAGTGTTTTAAAGATGTTTAGGCGTTTAGTAATGAGAGGGATTTTCTGGTCAATGAATTCTGCCTTCAAGTGTCGACCAAAACTCTGAGGTGTCGACCTGGTAGTAGAGGTGTCGACCTGTTTCTAAAGGTGTCGACCTGGTTGTATGGGTGTCGACAAGATTAATGAAAAATCGATAGAGGTGTCGACCCCTCCTGGCAGGTGTTGACCCCGAATATCAATCTGATGAAAACAGAGAGAAACAGGTGTTGACCTGTGCCTTCAGGTGTCGACCGGTTAGTGTAAAAGCTGTTAGAAGTGTCGACCCTGAATATTGACCGACAGAAACAGAGACAAACAAAGTGTCAACCAGTCATAACAGGTGTCGACCGGTAGGAACTCTTCCTATTTAGTTGTTTTACTTGGAATTCCGGTTTCAAACATAATGCAATCCTACCCCTAAGGAGTCTTTCAAACGTGTTTTCTAATGATTTCTAAAGTATTTAATAGCCTCGAAGTCGAAAAATTTTCATACTGAAAATGTTTTACGTAAAGTGAAAGTCATGTCAAGTCTTGTGACGACGTATGGGTCGTTACAATTAATGGTATCAGAGCGACCCGAGTTTTACCAATGTTTCCAAAGACTGTCGACTGCTCAATCTGCCACATGAGACCGCTCCTCCAACTGTAAGTGTTTAAGTTAAGTTTTCATGTTAGCTTAATAAATTAAGTTTGTCATTATGTATAGGACTTGCAAATATGGTTAGAGGACGACAAGGAGTAACCGACGAAATAAGAGATTCTATTCGACAATTGACTGAACTAGTGGGTACTCACTCCTGTCTGATAGAACGACTGGTGGCTAGGGAGGACAATGGGAATAACAACCATGCGAATGCTTTGCACGACACGAGCGGAGAAAGGTTCTGACGGCTCTGACCGCCAACGTTTGATGGATAGTCTATGGATCCAACGCACGCTGAGGATTGGATCCGAGGGATCGAAAGGATGTTCAAGTATGCCAAGGTGGAAGAAAGTAATAAGGTTAATTGTGCAGTGTTTCATCTTACCCGGGATGCAGAATATTGGTGGGATAGTGTAAAGACAACAACGGCTGAAGTAGACATGACTTGGGAACAGTTCAAAATGACCTTCTACAAGAAGTATTTCGACCGTAATGTGAGAAAGAGAAAAATGATAGAGTTTGCAAATTGCGGCAGAATGGAACAGTGGCAGAGTATACCTATAAGTTTGAATCTCTTTCACGTTACGCTAGTCATCTAGTGGACACCGAAGAAAACAAGGTCCATCAGTTTGTCCAAGGTTTAAAGATGGACGTCTTCAGAGGGGTTATAATGGTAGGGGCTGACGATATGCCGTATTCTAGAGTGGTGGCCAAGGCATTACAAATTGAAACGATGGAAATAAAGTTTCAGAAGCAGAAAGAGCCACCTAGAACATTTTCCTGAGAAATGTATCCACAGCAACACCAAACAGGGGGTGGCAGCCACAACAACAGAATAGGGGCACGAAAAGGCCCAATGAGACGCCTACTGACCAAGGGAAAGGAAAGAGACCCCAGGGAGTTCCTCATGTTCCTATATGTCCTGTGTGCAGGATAAGTCATTCAGGCAAGTATAGACTTCTTACAGGCCGTTGCTTCAGGTGTGACAAAGAGGGCCATCAAGTTAATGATTGCCTGATGCCAGATAGGAGACCGAATAGAGTAACTCTGAGAGTCTTTACAATGATCGAGGATAATGATGACGTGCAACATATCGTTATTACAGGTACAATTCTGATTTGTAATGTGCCTGCATATACATTGTTAGACACGAGGACCACACAATCGTTCATAGCAAGGGATTTTGTAACTAGATGGAATTTATGGTTTGTGCCTGCCGACCAATTTTATAGTGTTATGCTACTGTCCGGAGAGTCTATGCACTCTGATCAGGTGGTGCAAGGGACGTAATATCTGTAGGGGACCAACAATTGTATGCAAATCTTGTCATAATTGCTATGAAAGGATATGACGTAATTCTGGGAATGGATTGGCTATTTAGACACCACGCCACCATTAACTGAAGATATTAGTAAGTTTTAAACACCCAAATGGGGAGGAATTTTCCTATCAGGCAATACCGAAGAGACACAAGATGTCTGTTGTATCCTCCATGAAAGCTCAACCATTGATGAGATCAGGATGTGTAGGCTTCTTAGCCTACGTGGTTGACACGCAAAGGAAAAGTGAGGTGAAACTTTAGGACATTCCGATAGTCCAGAACTTCACGGAAGTTTTCTTAGACGATTTATCGGGATTGCCTCCTAATCGTGATGTAGAGTTTGAGATAGATGTATATCTGGTGCTGAGCCGGTATCAAAGAACCCTATCGCATGGCACCGGTGGAATTGAAAGAGTTAAAAGCACAATTAAAAGAATTGGTAGACAAGGGCTTTATACGTCTCAGCTTCTCTCCATGGGGTGCACCGGTCTTATTCGTTAAGAAGAAGGATGGGTCTCAGCATATGTGCTGTAATACCCGGCTTGTACGGGTTTTTGAATATATTATGTTATATTATTATTTCATTATTTAATGGCATTTTTGGTAAATATGTCAAATCAGGTCCGTTTACAAAAAGAAAGCGTCATTACGATTCTAACGAATAATAAGAATTTTAAGGAATTTACGGGAATTTTCAGTGATCAAACACTATATTCCGAGTAAATACATTTTTCGTAACGTAAAAGACGTTCTCGTAAAAATAGTAAACGAGGTCCAAATTGCGAACAGACAGTTTTATTAAATCCCAGATAATAAGTTGGACGTATTAGTGAAGTATGGAGATTGGGTGAAACCGAATGGCTAGACGATTAACGAACCGAAGGACGGAATCAATATAAAAATCAAAGAAGGGCAAAACGGTAATTTGTAAAATCAATTTTATAAAATAACACAAATCCTCTTTTCTCTTCACTCTTTCTTCTTCTCTTCCTGGCGTTCACGAATAGAGAGCGATTTTCTCTCGGCCTCCTCCTGCCCGCCGACGATTTCCGGCGATTCCGACCTCCGATCTCCCCCGTTTCTCCTCCGTTCTTCGTCATTTCTTCTCCTCTCGCTACCCTCGGTATGTACCTACAATCTTAGAGCCTTTATTTCAATGTTTACGCCGTTTTAGATAATTAGGGTTTCGATTATATCTCGTTAAAAACGCGAATTAGAGCTCGTAATTAATAGGTTAGCCGTGATTAGGTATATATTGAACGTATCGGACATTATAGGACGAAGATAAATCGATTTGTGAAAAAGTTTAAAAATCCGAGAATTTTAGGGTTTTCGGAAAAAGTTCGATTGCTCGATGAATTAGCTTAATAAATCGAATTAAAGCATTAGGAAATATCTTTAGTTAAGGTTTTGTTAATTTGGACGTTTAATAGCTTAATTCGGTTTTAACGGCAAATATCGTGTTTTACCTCAGACACGCGACTCCAGTGGACGAAGCTTGAGATCCAGCGCGCTCAAGGTAAGTTCTCGTGACTTGCTTGACCGAAAGGTCTACACCATACCTCGTCGTCGTATCAAGGATCCTTGAGGGTTCCTTGTTTTACGTTGTTTAGGTTAGGTAGTTAGGTTGGTTGTTTATAGGTTATGTTGTATTGTCTTGTTGATATGTATGCTGTTTGTTTACTTTCCGCTGATTAATTGTTCATGCATCACGTATTTCAAATGTCATAGAAAATGGATTTCCGCACGTGTTTTAAGGAAAGAAATGAACCACTGTAATTAATGTACGTAATCTGTATCTGTATCTGTATCTGGTTACGCGAGGTGGGGCTCAGGCAAGGCTGTAGGGTTTGTGAGCATGTACCCCCCTCCTCTAAATCGAAAGTGGTAGTCCGACCGCGGGATGTATCCTTTCCATTTAGAGGGCTGATATCTCGGTAACAATCTGTCTGTGACGTAATGAAAAGAATGAAAATGTATCTGAATAGGAATCTGTAATCTGCACGTTTTATGAATGGCATACGCACGCATGCATCTGCATTTACGTAGCTTACTGAGATTTCAATATCTCATATGTGTCTGTATGGTGTAGGTGACGTTCTAGGTTACGTTGACCCAGGTGAGGATGATATTCCTCCTCCTGACGTAGGAGCAGCTGATGGATGATGGCCGTGGGAGTGCGCTGAGCAGTCGAGGCGCGTTTTGACCCGTGGGGGATGTACGTAAAGGTTTTGGGGGTTTTTGAGACATTTGGATTGATGATAAACTGTATAGAACATATTAGGGTGCTTGGATCTGGATAGGGGTTAGATAACGTTTTGGTAATTGTATGTAAAACGCTTTGGTATAAACAGTTTTGATAAACGTTATGAAATGTTTTGGTTTAAATGTTTAAGTTAAATGAAAACGTTATGAAATGTTGTTTGTAGGTTGTTACGGATAGCTCGGTTTTTAGAGCTATCCATGCAGTTGGACTTCGTAAAGTCCGCTGCAAGCGGAAGAGAATTGTAAAAGGGTTGCTCTCTGGAATCGGATTCCAGAGAGATGAAAGTTTGAAATTTTGAAACGTTGTTGTGATTATAGGCGTGAAGTAATAGAATTTTCCTCTCTGGAATTCAGACTTCCAGAGAGCTAATTGATGTGTTTGTGAAGCATGAAGTGTTGAGGAGAATTGTCGGTGAAGTGTTGGAGAGTTTGAAGGAGGGGATCGCTGCATTGTGTGCAGCGATCGATCTCTGCTGCAGAGCAGAGATCGATCACTGCTTGCTTACAAAGCTGCAGCGATCGATCTCTGCTCTGCAGCAGAGATCGATCGCTGATGCTGTGAAGCAATGCAGCGATCGATCTCTTCTGCAGCGCAGAGATCGATCGCTGCCTCGGCGCAGCGATGCAGCGACCAGTCGCTGCACTGGTCGCTGCCTCTAATTTCGGGGGCCTGGACAGTTTTGCCCTCCTTTCTTCTGCGTGGTTTTTAAACGTTTTTATTAAATGTTTTTAAGTTTTATTTAAATTGTTTTAGTTTATGTTTTAAATGATTTCAAGATTCGATTTCAATTCCGTTTTCAATTCCGATTTCAACCTCAGTTTAGATTACACAGTAAGTTTAATTTAAAGAATAGAAAAGTAAAAAGTATAAAATGAAAAATTTGTACGGGTAAATGGGTACGGACTTAAGGTCGTTACATGTGCATTGACTACCGAGAACTAAATAAATTGACCATTAAGAATAAGTATTCGTTGCCAAGGATTGATGACTTATTTGACCAGCTTCAGGGAGCTCAGGTATTTTCTAATATTGATCTACGCTCGGGCTATTACCAAGTGAAGGTTAAAGCTAATTGTAATACCCGGCTCGTACGGATTTTGGATATAGTATATTTTATTATATATGTGGCATTTTTGGTAAATATGTCAAATCAAATCAGTTTCGCAAACGGAAAACTTTATTTCGATCCTAACGATTAATAGGAATTATAAGAAATTTTGAGAAATTTTAGGAGTTTTGACGCTATATTCCGAGTAATTAAGTTTCCCGTAATATGAATGATGTTTTAGTAAAAATAGTAAACGAGGTCCGTTTTGCAAACAGATAGTTTTATTAAATCCCAAATAATAAGTTGGACATATTAGTGAAATAAGAAAATTTGGAGAACCCGAATAGTTAGACGATTAACGAAACGAAAGACGAAACAAATAGAAAATATGTGCTAAGGTCATTTTAGTAATTTTCAAACCAAATTATATAAAATAAACAAATCTCTCTTCTCTCCCTCACTTTTTCTTTCTTCTTCTCTGAAGTTCACGAACCAGAGAACTTTTTTTCCTTTGTTCTTCGACGGCGATTCGCATTCCGACCTCTGTTCGACCTCCGATCGTTCCGTTTTCTTCGTGCTTTCTCCTCCAATCGACGTTCTAGGTACGAACCTACAATCTTAGAGCTTTTATTTCAATGTTTATGGAGTTTTAAACAATTAGGTTTCGTTTAGGTTTTGTTAAAAATCGAGATTTAGGGCTCGAAATTGATAGATTGTTATAGTTTACAGACGTATTGCACGTATTAAATGTTATTGGAAGAAGTTAGGACGATTTAGGAGAAATGTTAAATTTGTAAATTTCGGGTTTTCGGAAAACTCGTAAATTGGATTTCGGGGTATCGAACGCAGATTAATGGATTTAATGCCTCGATAAGTTAAGTTGGAATGTTAGGAAATTCCTTAGTTAAGGTTTTGTAAATTGGACGATCGATAGCTTAAATTAGTTTTAACGTCGATATTGTGTTTTGCTTCAGACAAACAACGCTCGTGGACGGAGCTTGAGCTGCTTTGGACACGAGGTAAGTTCTCGTGATTCTTTTCTGGCCGATTGGCCTACACCGTACATCGAAGTCGTTTCGAGGAGTTTGGTGATGCACTAGTTTATATTGCTTTGGTTGTGTAGTTAGGTTTAATTGTTTTGTAGTTTATGTTTTACCGTCTTGATGGTCTGTATGCTGAGTGTTTAAATTCTGTTATGAACTGTTCATGCATCACGTGTTTTAAAGAAAGAGCATGAAAATGAATTTCTACACGATGTTTTTAAGAAAATGGTAATGCGGCCTGGAGAGGGGCTATTGATCTATTGTGTAGGCACGAAGGGGTCTGTCACAATACTACATTTAACACATAATCATACAGTTATAGGTCACGCGAGATGGGGCTCAGGCACGGCTGTACGTGTTGTAAGCGTGTACCCCCCTCTTCTAGCTGGAAAGAGTAGTCTGACCGCTGGATGTGCTCTCTCCGGTTAGGAGGCTGAGATCTCGGTGATACCCACAGAGTAAAGAAAATGTTGCATGATTTCTGAACTCACTCGCATAGCATATAGTTGCATTTATGAGGGCTTGCTGAGATTTTTATCTCATAGTGTATTGTATGGTGTAGGTGATTGCGAGGATACAGGTGAGGATGAGATTCCTCCTCCTGAGGCATGAGTCCAGTTGACGAGGGATGGCTGCGGTGGTGTGCTGGCACAGTCGAGGCTTACCGACTCGTGGGGACGGTATGTATAGATTTTGAGGGTTTGGGACATTTTGGGCTGATGTTTGTATAGAAATATTTTTCGGTTGTTTGATTCTGGATAGTTGATAGGTATATATGTATATGTTGATGTTTTGGAAACTGTTTATAATGGTTTGAAAAGTCTTTCATTGAATGTATTTTGGAATTGCATGGTGATTTAAAACAGGAGGATTTGTTTAGGTTTTAAACGTATCCATGCAGTTCGTTTTCATGAAAATGTTCTTAGTTTTAAAATGTGTTTCGAGTCGTTTATTGGGTGAACGGTGAAGTGTGAAAAGAATGAGGATATGAGAGAGTTTGCGTCGTGATGTTATTGTATGGTTTAGGGTGTAAGAATAAGTTGTATTGTATAGTTGGCGTAGGAGAAATCGAAAGAAAGAATGAAAAAATGGAAACAGGGCAGAGGGCTTGGCGAATAGTCGCCAAGCCTGGCGATTGAATCGCCTCCCTCTGGAAAAAAATCCAGAGGGGGTGGCGATTATTCGCCCCATTTATGGGCGAATAATCGCCTCTCTATCGTATTTATTTTAAAATTGTTTTAATTTAATTAATTTAAGTTTTAATTAAATGGTTTTAGGTTTTAATTTGTTTTAAAAAGTTATAATTCAATTCCGATTCCGATTTCGATTTCGGTTTAGTTTCCGCTTAAAGTTTATAAAAAAAAATAGTACGGAAATTGGGTACAATGTTTATGTCGTGACAATTATGGTATCAGAGCCCCCGGGTTTTAAAATTGGTTCTGTAGACTGCTCGACTGCACAGCCACTATGCTGACATTCTTCATCAACTGTAAGTACGTTTATAGTTTTATTTGATTTCTAGTTTCTTAGAGTATTGTGTTTTAACTTTTGTATAGGAATTTTATAAATATGGTGCGTCCACGAAATGACCGAGATGACCGAAATGACACGATCGACACTCTTAAGGATTTTATCGCCTAGCAGTCTCAGCATATGGAGCGACAGGCTCAGCAGATGGAAAGACAGTCTCAACAGCTGGGTACTCTTATAGACCGAGAGGGCGTTAGAGCTCGACAAGCGGCAACTCCTGGCAGTAAGGGGATGGAGAGATTCCAGAAGCTCCAACCTCCTGTATTTAATGGACAATCTACGGATCCCGCTTCAGCCGAGGAGTGGATTCGTACTATGGAAGACATGTTGACCTACGCTAGCATTGAAGACGTAGAAAAGGTGGCATTAGTGACTTACCACCTGGCTTTAGATGCCCGATTCTGGTGGGACACCGTTAAGGCAACCACTGATATTACGATTATGGGCTGGGAACGATTCAAAGAGCTATTTTATGACAAGTACTTTAGCCATACGGTGCGAGAGGCCAAGATGGTTGAGTTTATGCAGTTACGGCAAGTTGGTACGATTGCCGAGTATGTGAGGAAGTTTGAAGCCCTTTCGAGATTTGTGCCACGTCAGGTCAGCATTAACGAAGACAAGGTACGCCGGTTCTTACAGGGACTTAGCCAGCAGTTTCGGATGCGCCTTACCATATCAGGGTTACGAAATGTATCCTATGATGAGATTGTGGCTAGAGCTCTTGATATTGAGGCCATTGATCAGAGTTCTGCCAAATCGAGGGAGCCAGCTAAGGGCTTCTTTCGAGAGATTCACCCTCAGATCAGGGGCAAGGGCTGGCAACCTAGGGCATTGCCTCAGCAACAACAACAGAGGGGAGTTAAAAGGCCTCTTGAGGGAGGCAACGACCGAGGGAAAGGGAAGCAAGTACAAGGGGCATCTCAGATACCTAATTGCCCCAAGTGTTTGAAGGAGCACAGTGGCCAGTGCAGAGTGGGCACGAATGTGTGTTATCGTTGTGGAGATGCGGGTCATTTCGTCAGAGATTGTTCTAAGCCCGGCCGAGATTAGTCAGGCGGTGATCAGAGGAGAGTTATGCCGAGGATCTTCGCATTTATTAAGCCTGGCGATGTTGATAATGAGGATCAGCCTGCCGTGATAGCAGGTACTATATTGGTTACTGGCGTTCCTGTATTTTCTTTATTAGACACGGGGGCTACGCATTCTTTTGTTTCCACCGCTTGTGTGTCTAGATTGAGACTTGCGCCGGAGTTAGCAGAATGCAAGTATAGTGTGATGCTACCTTCAAGAGAGCGTATGCAGTCAGGTCGTGTAGTTCAGGGCAATATTATCTCGATTGGGGACAGAACCCTCTATGCTCGCCTTATTGTTATGAGCATAGAGAATTATGATCTTAACTTGGGGATGGACTGACTGTCACAGCACTTCGCCACCATCGATTGTCGATCCGAGATTGTCACCTTTCGGTAAAGCCGAGTTTTCTTATCAGGCGATGAGCAGATTGAGTAGCTCACCTATTTCTTATTCCATGAATGTCAACGAGCAGTTTAAAGGTGCGTGCTCTATTTATTTGGCCTCTGTATTTGATTGTCAGTTGCTCAGCGGAGAAAAGTCAAGCGACATTCCTATTGTCAGAGAGTTCTCTGGGATCTTTCTTGATGATCTTCCCAGGTTACCACCAGACCGGGAGATCGAATTCACTATCGATGTCTATCCAAACTCCGCGCCGAGGTTTAAGAACCCGTATCGGTTGGCACCAGCTGAGTTGGGGGAACTGAGGACTCAGCTTGATGAGTTGTTAGAAAAGGGATTTATTCGACCCAGTGTTTCACCCTAGGGTGCGCCTGTTCTATTCGTCAAGAAGAAAGATGGGACCCTTAGGATGTGCATTGATTATAGAGAGTTAACAAATTGACGGTGAAGAATAAATATCCGTTGCCCCAGATTGATGACCTGTTTGATCAGTTACAGGGTGCCCGAGTATTTTCCAGGATTGATCTACGCTCGGGTTACAATCAGCTGAAAGTCCGGAAGGATGATATACCAAAGACGGCATTCCGAATGAGGTATGGGTATTATGAGTTCCTTGTCATGTCTTTTGGACTTACTAATGCCCCTGCGGCGTTCATGGATTTGATGAACCGTGTCTTCAAGGAGTATCTGGATAGGTTCGTTGTAGTGTTCATCGACGACATCCTGATCTATTCTAAGACAAAGGAAGAACACGAGGAGCATCTGAGGATTGTTCTGAGGATTCTATGTGAACGCCAGCTGTATCCAAAGTTTTCGAAGTGCGAGTTTTGGCTTGACAGAGTGAGTTTTCTTGGCCATATTATATCACAGGATGAAGTTTCTGTGGATCCGAGCAAGATTCAGGTGGTCAGAGATTGGCCACAGCTGAAGAACGTACTAGAGGTGCGTGGATTTCTCAGATTGGCTGGCTACTATCGGAAGTTTATAGAGGGATTTTCAAAGATCACACTTCCTCTTTCGTGATTGACTCGAAAGAATGAAAGGTTTATATGGTCGTCTGCTTGTGATGATAGTTTTATGGAGTTAAAGCAGAGATTGACCACCGCTCAAGTACTGGCGCTACCTGTTGATATGTCAGGTTCAGTATTTGCTGTGATGCATCTGGAGTTGGACTCGGTTGTGTATTCATGCAGGAGGGGAGAGTTATTGCATATGCTTCTCAGCAGCTGAAGCCGTACGAGCTGAATTACCCTACGCACGACCTTGAGTTAGCAGCTGTGGTCTTTGCACTGAAGATATGGAGACATTATTTATATGGGCAGCAGTGCGAGATATTTTCCGACCACAAGTGCCTGAAGTATTTATTTACGCAGAAGGAGCTGAATATGCGTCAGAGACGATGACTTGAGTTCGTCAAGAATTACGATTTCGATATAAAGTACCACCCAGGAAAGGCGAACAAGGTAGCTGATGCCTTGAGTAGAATGCCTTCTGCGAGTCAGCCTTTATTAGCAGCGATGTCAGTTACGCTGTGGTCTGAGATTGAGAGGTTCGATGTGGAGATAGTGGCAGGGTTGTCTAGTATGCTCACCAACATTTCTCTCAGGCCGACTATTCTGGATCGTATACGCGAGGCTCAGCAGAGCGATGCGGAGTGTGAGGAGCTTCGATCGAGCATGACACTGGGAGACTCGTCAGATTTCCATTTATCAGAGGATGGTATTCTGAAGTTTAGGCATAGGTGGTACGTGCTTAACGATGAGGGTCTAAAGAAGGATATATTGGCCGAGGCACATTCTTCGGCGTATTCTGTGCATCCGGGAAGTACTAAGATGTATCGGGACCAAAAGCAACATTTCTGGTGGCCGAACATGAAGAGGGAGGTTGCCAAGTACGTAGAGACCTGTTTAGTATGTCAACAGGTGAAGGCAGAGCACCAGAGACCGGCCGGAACATTATTGCCACTGCCGATTCCGGAGTGGAAATGAGAGCAGATCTCCATGGAATTTATTGTAGGGCTCCCGAGAACGACGAAGGACCATGACGGCGTATGGGTTATCGTGGACCGATTGACAAAGTCGATCCACTTCTTACCTGTGAGGATGACATCTTCTATGGATCAACTCGCCGAGCTTTATGTGCAGAAGATTGTCAGACTGCACGGAGTTCCAGTTTCTATTGTCTCAGACAGAGATCCGAGGTTCACGTCGAAGTTCTGGAAGAGTCTGCACAAAGCTATGGGGACTCAGCTTAATTTCAGCACTGCATTTCATCCTCAGACTGATGGTCAGACAGAGAGGACGAAAAAGATTTTGGAGGATATGCTTAGAGCATGCGTGCTGGAGTTTCAGGGATCGTGGAGCAGGTATTTGCCACTGATCGAGTTCTCCTATAACAACAGCTTCCAGGCTATCATTGGCATGGCTCCGTATGAAGCCTTATATGGTCGAAAGTTTAGATCTCCACTATATTGGGACGAGGTTGGCGAGGCCAGCATCGTTGGTCCTGAGATCCTACAACAGACGGCGGAGAAGATTGCCATTATCCGACAGCGTATTGAGGTAGCTCAGAGCAGACAGAAGAGCTATGCTGACACTAGACGGAGAGAGCTAGAGTTCGAAGAAGGTGACGAAGTTTATATTAAAGTATCTCCGTTCAAAGGAGTTGCGAGATTTGGAAGGAGGGGTAAGTTGAACCCTCGGTATGTGGGGCCCTTTCCTATTCTGAAGAGGATCGGGAAGATGGCGTACAGATTGCAGCTTCCAGCTTCTATGGAGGGTATTCATGACGTATTTCACGTGTTCATGCTTCGGAAGTGTTTGCGTGATCCATAACATGCCGTGGAGGCAATAGACATCGAGGTACAGCCTACCTTGACCTATGAGGAGAGGCCGGTACGCATTCTGGAGTCTTCCATCAAGGTATTGTTCAACAAGGAGATTCCGCTGGTTAAGGTTTTGTGGCGGAACCACGAGGTGGAAGAGGCTACGTGGGAGCGACAGCAGGATATGATGATTAAATATCCTAAGTTATTTGTATAGTTAAATTTTGTGGACAAAATTCTAAATAAGGTGGGTGGAATGTAATACCCGGCTCGTACGGATTTTGGATATAGTATATTTTATTATATATGTGGCATTTTTGGTAAATATGTCAAATCAAATCAGTTTCGCAAACAAAAAGATTTATTTCGATCCTAACAATTAATAGGAATTTTAAGGAATTTTGGGGAATTTTAGGAGTTTTGACGCTATATTCCGAGTAATTAAGTTTCCCGTAAAATGAATGATGTTTTAGTAAAAATAGTAAACGAGGTCCGTTTTGCGAACGGATAGTTTTATTAAATCCCAAATAATAAGTTGGACATATTAGTGAAATAAAGAAATTTGGAGAACCCGAATAGTTAGACGATTAACGAAACGAAAGACGAAACAAATAGAAAATATGTGCTAAGGGCATTTTAGTAATTTTCAAACCAAATTATATAAAATAAACAAATCTCTCTTCTCTCCCTCACTTTTTCTTTCTTTTTCTATGGAGTTCACGAACCAGAGAACTTTGTTTCCTTTGTTCTTCGACGGCGATTCCCATTCCAACCTCCGTTCGACCTCTGATCGTTCTGTTTTCTTCGTGCTTTCTCCTCCAATCGACGTTCTAGGTATGAACCTACAATCTTAGAGCTTTTATTTCAATGTTTATGGAGTTTTAAACAATTAGGTTTCGTTTAGGTTTTGTTAAAAATCGAGATTTAGGGCTCGAAATTGATAGATTGTTATAGTTTACAGACGTATTACACGTATTAAATGTTATTGGAAGAAGTTAGGACGATTTAGGAGAAATGTTAAATTTGTAAATTTCGGGTTTTCGGAAAACTCGTAAATTGGATTTCGGGGTATCGAACGCAGATTAATGGATTTAATGCCTCGATAAGTTAAGTTGGAATGTTAGGAAATTCCTTAGTTAAGGTTTTGTAAATTGGACGATCGATAGCTTAAATTAGTTTTAACGTCGATATTGTGTTTTGCTTCAGACAAACAACGCTCGTGGACGGAGCTTGAGCTGCTTTGGACACGAGGTAAGTTCTCGTGATTCTTTTCTGGCCGATTTGTCTACACCGTACATCGAAGTCGTTTCGAGGAGTTTGGTGACGCACTAGTTTATATTGCTTTGGTTGTGTAGTTAGGTTTAATTGTTTTGTAGTTTATGTTTTACCGTCTTGATGGTATGTATGCTGAGTGTTTAAATTCTGTTATGAACTGTTCATGCATCACGTGTTTTAAAGAAAGAGCATGAAAATGAATTTCTACACGATGTTTTTAAGAAAATGGTAATGCGGCCTAGAGAGGGGCTATTGATCTATTGTGTAGGCACGAAGGGGTCTGTCACAATACCGCATTTAACACATACTCATACAGTTATAGGTCACGCGAGATGGGGCTCAGGCACGGCTGTACGTGTTGTAAGCGTGTACCTCCCTCTTGTAGCTGGAAAGAGTAGTCTGACCGCTGAATGTGCTCTCTCCGGTTAGGAGGCTGAGATCTCGGTGACACCCACAAAGTAAAGAAAATGCTGCATGATTTCTGAACTCACTCGCATAGCATATAGTTGCATTTATGAGGGCTTGCTGAGATTTTTATCTCATAGTGTATTGTATGGTGTAGGTGATTACGAGGATACAGGTGAGGATGAGATTCCTCCTCCTGAGGCATGAGTCCAGTTGACGAGGGATGGCTGCGGTGGTGTGCTGGCGCAGTCGAGGCTTACCGACCCGTGGGGACGGTATGTATAGATTTTGAGGGTTTGGGACATTTTGGGCTGATGTTTGTATAGAAATATTTTTAGGTTGTTTGATTCTGGATAGTTGATAAGTATATATGTATATGTTGATGTTTTGGAAACTGTTTATAATGGTTTGAAAAGTCTTTCATTGACTGTATTTTGGAATTGCGTGGTGATTTAAAACAGGAGGATTTGTTTAGAATTTAAACGTATCCATGCATTTCATTTTCATGAAAATGTTCTTAGTTTTAAAATGTGTTTCGAGTCGTTTATTGGGTGAACGGTGAAGTGTGAAAAGAATGAGGATATGAGAGAGTTTGCGTCGTGATGTTATTGTATGGTTTAGGGTGTAAGAATAAGTTGTATTGTGTAGTTGGCGTAGGAGAAATCGAAAGAAAGAATGAAGAAATGGAAACAGGGCAGAGGGCTTGGCGAATAGTAGCCAAGCCTGGCGATTGAATCGCCCCCTCTGGAAAAAAATCCAGAGGGGGTGGCGATTATTCGCCCCATTTATGGGCGAATAATCGCCTCTCTATCGTATTTATTTTAAAATTATTTTAATTTAATTAATTTAAGTTTTAATTAAATGGTTTTCAGTTGTAATTTGTTTTAAAAAGTTATAATTCAATTCCGATTCCGATTTTGATTTCGGTTTAGTTTCCGCTTAAAGTTTATAAAAAAAAAATAGTACGGAAATTGGGTACAGTGTTTATGTCGTGACACTAATGATGTTCCAAAAATAGCCTTCAAGAACCGTTATGAGCATTACGGGTTCCTGGTGATGTCTTTTGGTTTAACGAGGCCCCAGCCACAATTATTGACTTAATGAACAAGATATTCCAGGACTTTCTTGACAAGTTTGTGATCGTCTTCATCGACGATATCCTGGTCTATTCTCGGACTGAAGAAGATCATAAGGAACATCTGAAGATTGTGCTATCAACTTTGAAGCAGCATCGGTTGTATGCCAAGCTGTCGAAGTGTCATTTCTAGCTGGACATAATTAAGTTTCTGGGCCATGTTTTTTCTGAGGAAGGTATTTCGGTAGATCTAGCTAAGATTCGAGCTGTGAAAGATTGGCCTCAACTAAGGAATGTTACAGAAGTTCGCAGCTTCTTAGGTTTGGTTGGTTATTATTGGAAGTTCATTGAAGGATTTTTTATTATCGCAAAGCCTTTAACTAGCCTGACAAGGAAAGATAAGAAGTGCTGTTGGTCTGAGGAATGTGAACAGAGCTTTCAGACATTGAAGCACAAATTGACTACAGCTCTATTATTGATACTACTAGTGGAAGATGGAAAGTTTACAGTATACTACAATGCTTCAAAAAATTTTTGGGCTGCGTATTGATGCAAGATGGAAAGGTGGTAGCGTACGCGTCCCGACAATTAAAGAGTTATGAGCAAAACTACCATACTCACGATCTTGATTAGCGGCAGTTGTGTTTGCATTAAAAATATGGAGACACTATCTATATGGACAGCAATGTGAGGTGTTTTCAGACCATAAAAGTCTAAAATACATCTTTACTCAAAAAGATTTGAATATGAGGCAAAGGCGGTTGCTTGAATTTGTGAAAGACTACGACGTCAAAATCAAGTACCACCCTGGAAAGGCTAACACTGTTGCTGATGCTTTGAGCATGATGTTGAGTACAATGCAGCCAGCAGTGTCAGCTATGTCTGTGCCTCTAAGAACAGATATTC
The DNA here is from genome assembly GCA_022432975.1 of Begonia masoniana. Taxonomy (NCBI): domain Eukaryota; kingdom Viridiplantae; phylum Streptophyta; class Magnoliopsida; order Cucurbitales; family Begoniaceae; genus Begonia; species Begonia masoniana. The sequence continues at coordinate 19,534,674 of CM039510.1, forward strand.
AGAGGTTTGAATTGGAGATGGTCACAGAGTTATCCGCCATACTTGCAAATCTGACTATACGGTCGACCATTTTGGATCGTATAAAGGAAGCTCAAAAGGTAGATGCAAAGGAGAAAACAAATATATTGAGCAAGGTGTCCGACATCTCTTCTGATTTTAGCTACTCAGACGATGGTATTATAAAGTTCAGAATTAGGAGGTACGTTCCGAGAGACGAAGAGCTAGGAAAAGAGATTTTAACGGAAGCTCATTCATCTTTGTTCTCTGTACATCTGGGGAATGCTAAGATGTATAGAGACTTGAAACTACACTTCTGGTGGCCAAATATGAAGAATGAGGTCGCCAAGTATGTAGAATCCTGTATTGTATGTCAGCAAGTGAAGGCTGAACACCAAAGAGCTGGAGGGGCTCTTCAACATCTACCAATCCCTGAATGGAAATGGGAGAACATTGCCATGACTTTTGTAGTTGGATTTCCGCGAACAACTAAAGCCCATGAGAGCATTTGGGTTTGTAGCGACCCATAATACTGTACCCTTTTAAATTCCCTGATTTCGATACCCTTAAATTCCCGTGAAATTTTTCTTTTTGTGCACTAAGTAATTTCGACTTCAAAAACTTTAATCAACGTCTAACTTATTGAAATTTCTCTTGAAAATCCTTTAAAGAAAACATATTAATTAAAAGAAAATAATCGGCAGGTAATCACGGGGCAAAGAGGGCATTTTGCCCATAAAATGCATGGCCGATCGATCGGCCCTTGGACAGCTGATCGATCGGCTGTGTAAAAATAAGGGGGGCGATCGATCGCCCCCACACCAGGCGATCGATCGCCCCTCGCGATCGATCACCAGCCGATTGATCGCCCTTTTATAGGCGATCAATCGGCAAACTCTCTGGAATTTCCAGAGAGTCGCCTCACTTCTGTGATGACCCGGATCTGTAAGTATGGTACGATGGCTGCACGAACTGGAACCCGGATGGCGGTACGTCCGCGCGGGCGAGCCGGAAGGTGACGGGTCGTAAAGAGGGGGTCGTCACAATCCCACAGCGCTTGGGGAAGTATGTGGAAATGAAACATATGTAAGAGATCCCTCCCTAAATAGCAAGACGCGTTTTGGAGTACAATTGACAACGGATCCCATAAGAACTCCGAAGTTAAGCGTACTCCGGCGAGAGTAATTCCAGGTTGGGTGACCTTCCGGGAAGTGCTCTCGCCAAACAAAGCCGTGAGGGGAGGATATTGGGCTGCGGCCCAATCCCCGGAGCGGACAATATCTTGCTGGGATGAGGGGTCGTTACAAATGGTATCAGAGCCTGTACCCAACCGGAATTGTGGCCAACGAGGACGTTGGGCCCCCGAGGGGGGGTGATTGTGATGACCCGGATCTGTAAGTATGGTACGATGGCTGCACGAACCGGAACCCGGATGGCGGTACGTCCGCGCGGGCGAGCCGGAAGGTGACGGGTCGTAAAGAGGGGGTCGTCACAATCCCACAGCGCTTGGGGAAGTATGTGGAAATGAACATATGTAAGAGATCCCTCCCTAAATAGCAAGACGCGTTTTGGAGCACAATTGACAACGGATCCCATAAGAACTCCGAAGTTAAGCGTACTCCGGCGAGAGTAATTCCAGGTTGGGTGACCTTCCGGGAAGTGCTCTCGCCAAACAAAGCCGTGAGGGGAGGATATTGGGCTGCGGCCCAATCCCCGGAGCGGACAATATCTTGCTGGGATGAGGGGTCGTTACAAATGGTATCAGAGCCTGTACCCAACCGGAATTGTGGCCAACGAGGACGTTGGGCCCCCGAGGGGGGGTGATTGTGATGACCCGGATCTGTAAGTATGGTACGATGGCTGCACGAACCGGAACCCGGATGGCGGTACGTCCGCGCGGGCGAGCCGGAAGGTGACGGGTCGTAAAGAGGGGGTCGTCACAATCCCACAGCGCTTGGGGAAGTATGTGGAAATGAAACATATGTAAGAGATCCCTCCCTAAATAGCAAGACGCGTTTTGGAGCACAATTGACAACGGATCCCATAAGAACTCCGAAGTTAAGCGTACTCCGGCGAGAGTAATTCCAGGTTGGGTGACCTTCCGGGAAGTGCTCTCGCCAAACAAAGCCGTGAGGGGAGGATATTGGGCTGCGGCCCAATCCCCGGAGCGGACAATATCTTGCTGGGATGAGGGGTCGTTACAACTTCTACCGATCAATCGCCCCTTATGGCGATCGATCGGCAGACTCTCTGGATTTTGAAATCCAGAGAGCTGCTCCTCTTTCTCTTCCCTTTTCCCTTCAATCCTCTGCACACTACACATACAAAATACTTCCTTCAATTTATCTCTAAATACTACATACATCACAACAACTCATTTCAACATAAAGTCACCCGACACTCGTACTTCCTTCATAAAGTCGCTCAAAAACCGACTCAAGACGTATTTAAAACGAAGTAAGTTTTCACGAAAACGAACTGCGTGGATCCGTTTGAAAACTAAACAAATCCCTATAAAACTTGAAATTCCCAAGCAGTTCAAGTATAACCTCTATAAAAGACTTAACCAAAAGAATTCATAAACGGGTTTCCAAAACATCAATACGTGTAAGTTTTCTAGCTAATCACCCATCAGCCCAGCTAAACATCCCTATACATTTATCAACGTTTCTAACTATCAAAATCCTAAAATACCTACGTGATGTCCCCACGGGTCAAAATAGCATCGACTACCCAGCACACTCCCACGGGCCATCCTCCTTCAACATGCTCATGCGTCGGGTGGAGGAACGTCATCCTAACCTGTTTCGAAATCACCTACACCATAGAATTAAACTATGAGCTAAAGGGCTCAGTAAACCTACGTAAATGTAGATGAATGCTATGCGTATGCAATACTTAAAATCATGCAGTCACCCTACCTTTTTGCTATTCATTTCATTTAAGACGTCACCGGGGCTTCGCTCTCAGTAGATAGAAGCGGCACATCCGACGATTGGATAGCCCCTCGTATCTACCTGGGGGGAAAACATGATTCATCTGACAGCCATGTCTGAACCACCACCCCAACGTGACCGTTATTACGTACATTTATACCTTTTCGTTATCCTTTTTATGAAAAACATACTTGAAAATTCATTTTGCATGCTTATTTAGAAAACATAATGCATGGACGTGCATAATACAATAATGAAAACAAACATAAAACAAACAACGAACACTAAATGTTCTATAGCTTAAAGTAGCCTAACTACCCAATCTAATTACCCGAAACACGGTACATCTCCAATTCCTCAATTTCACATACTTTCCTATGGTGTAGGCCAAACCGTCCAAACAAATCACGAAGACTTACCTTGCGTCCGTTGCAATTTAAGCTCCGTGCACGAGCGTTGTTCACCTACGACAATGCACAACAATCGTCAATAAATCGAGTCTAAACTATCGAGTTTTGAAAACTACAAAACTCCTAACTAAAGGAAATTTCCTAAAACTCTAATTTAACTCATTGAGACATTTTATCAAGCAATTCATGCTCGTGAATTTCTAAACCTCCATTAATGAAGTTTCCTCAAGCTCTAATCCTCCGAAATCCTAACACTTACCAATTAATCGGCTTACTACGTTCAATAATCACCAATACGTCGATTAGAGGCATAATCACGCTAAACCTATCGATTTGTAACCTTAATTCACGTTTTTAACGAAAACCCTAAACAAACCCTAATTGTTCAAACTCTAGAAATCGAGAACTAAAGCTGAGAAATACTAGAATCTTACCTAAGATCGTGATAAGAGAAGAAAACGTAAAGCTTGGCCGTTGATCGGAGGAGAACCTTCGTAGTGCGTGGAGCGTTCGTTGACAAAAATGGGAAAACACAGAGAGGAAGAAGATTTCTCCCTAGAGAAATCGTAGAATGCATAAAGAGAGGGGGGGCTAGTTTTTATTTTTATAATTTTACTTCTCAAATTGCCTTTTTGCCCTTTTTCTTAATCGTTTACCTATTTTGTTATTTCTCCTATCTGTTTGGTTTCTCCGAAATTTCCTTATTCCTCCAAATATTCCAATTTATCGCTAGGGCTCTAATAAAACTTTTCGTTTGTAAAACGGGTTTAATTTACTATTTTTACGAATAAAACTCTAATAACGGAAAAACCGAACTCGGGCGTTACACTATCTATTTTGTTTTCTGAAACTTCTTTATTCCTTTAAAACTCTCTATTAATTACTAGGGTTCTAACAAAACTTCTTGTTCACAAAACGGGCTCAAATTCCTTTATTTATGAAAATGCCCTTAGTAAGCGGAAACCCAAAAATCTCGGGTGTTATAGGGTTATTGTTGATAGACTGACCAAATCCGCTTATTTTCTGCCTGTCAAGACAACCTTTACTGTAAAGCAATATGCAGAACTGTACGTTCAGGAGATTATCAGGCTGCATGGAATTGTAACTTCAATTATTTCTGATCTAGACCCCAGATTTACATAGAGATTCTGGAAAAGTTTGCAGAGTTCTTTGGGTACCAAGTTGAATTTTAGCACAGCGTTTCATCCACAGACAGATTGACAGTCTAAGAGGACGATCCAAATATTAGAAGATATGCTGAGATCGTGCATATTGAAATTTCAAGCTTCTTGGAGCAAATTTTTATCTCTAGTGGAGTTTGCTTACAATAATAACTACCAATCTACAATTTGTATGGCTCCCTACGAGGCCCTTTATGGCAGAAAGTGCAGGTCTTTCCTGTGTTGGGATGAAGTAGGTGAAGCAAAACTTGTCAGTCCAGAAATTTTGCAGCAGATGTCAGACAAAATGGCCGTTATCAGACAAAGGATTGAGACTGCTTAGAGTCAACAGAAATGTTATGCAGATAAAAGGCGAAGAGAACTGGAGTTTGCAGAAGGTGATGAGGTATTCTTAAAGATATCGCCGTTTAAGGGCATTATGAGATTCAAGAAGAAAGGGAAGCTCAGTCCATAGTTCATAGGACTGTTTCCTATTTTGAAGAGAGTAAGAAATACAGCTTACAGACTGCAGTTACCTACATCTATGGAGGGAGTTCACAATGTCCTTCACGTATCTATGCTAAGGAATTGTGTACGTGATCCTACTCAGATTGTGGAACCACTGAACATAGATATTCAACCGACACTGACGTATGAGGAAAGAACATTGAGAGTCTTAGAGTCCACAACCAAAGTGTTACGTAATAAGGAGATTCCACTGGTGAAGATTCTATGGCGCAATCACAACGTAGAGTAAGCCACTTGGGAAAGGCAGCAGGATTTGATAAAGATATCCTGAACGTTTAACTAACAATTTTGGGGACAAAATTTATTAAAGAGGGTGGAATGTATGTAACACACGAAACTTTTGCATTATGACTTTTGCGTGCTATGCCTATTGTCCTAGGCTAGTGGTAAATTTAAATTAAAGACGAAAAATATCAATGGATGTATAAGGAAAACGTTGAGGAATTATAGGGGAAAAACCAAACCAAAGTATAACTGAACAAAACCTTAACATCAGGGTAAGTCTTTGGTCTACGGGGTAGACGGGGTGGCATGTGCCTACTACTACCGTCCTTATTATTCCTCATGTTATGTAACGATAAAGCAAATGAATCGAACATGTTTTACGAAAGTCATGCATTCATGCACATGTTCATGTATAGTGTACCCTTTACTAAGCGTTAGGCTTAATGTGTTTATCGTATGATATAGTGACGAGAACAAAGGATGAGACTGCTTAGAGTCCACAACCAAAGTGTTACGTAATAAGGAGATTCCACTGGTGAAGATTCTATGGCGCAATCACAACGTAGAGTAAGCCACTTGGGAAAGGCAGCAGGATTTGATAAAAGATATCCTGAACGTTTTAACTAAACAAATTTTGGGGACAAAATTTTATTAAAGAGGGTGGAATGTATGTAACACACGAAACTTTTGCATTATGACTTTTGCGTGCTATGCCTATTGTCCTAGGCTAGTGGTAAATTTAAATTAAAGAATAAGTAAAGAAATGTAAAGGTTAAGTGAGGGCGGTGAGTGAGTAGGGCATGGCACGTAAATGGCAACTCATGGCAATACCAAACACCCAATAAATGGCAACATCAGGGTAAGTCTTTGGTCTACGGGGTAGACGGGGTGGTGCATGTGCCTACTACTACCGGTCCTTAATTATTCCTCATGTTATGTAACGATAAAGCAAATGAATCGAACATGTTTTACGAAAGTCATGCATTCATGCACATGTTCATGTATAGTGTACCCTTTACTAAGCGTTAGGCTTAATGTGTTTATCGTATGATATAGGTGACGAGAACAAAGGTGAGGAGCCTCTTCTTAAGGATCAAATGTAGGGGTCAATGTGTCACGACCCTCACACTGTACCCTATTTTCTCGGAAGAAATTGTTTTTTTTTGTCGTTCATTTTATACGTACAAACTTTAAATCTTACGTTCGAGCAAAAATAAAACTCTTAAAATTGGAATTGAAATTGTTAACGACGTTTGAAAACTACTTTGAAAGTCATCTGAAATAAACTTAAAACCATTAATTAAAATAATTAAAAACTAAAAGAAAACAATTAAAACAAAACTTATTATCTACGTTCGGTCAGCGAAACAACAGGGGCGATCGCTCCTGGCGAGCGGTCGCCCTTCGGCGATTACACACATCGCCTAGCGATCGCCACACAGGCGATCGCCAGGCAAGAAGGGGCGATCGATCACCCCAAGAGGCAATCGATCGCCATGCTCTCTGGAATTTTTCCAGAGAGCACAGCTCCCTCCTTTCTTTCTTTCTTCTTCTCTCTTTCTTCCTTCGTTTCATTCACGCCCTGCACACCGTACTCACACACACAACACACAACCATTACATTTCACAAAACACACTTCTACACAATAACACTATCACACACGTACATTGCACACGCTATCAATTACTCGTTCACCGACTCAAAACATGTTTAAAATATAACCAGACTTCGTAAAAACAAACCGCGTGGTTCAATTTAAAAAGTGAATGATTCCCCTAATATCAAACATTTACAAATACATTTTCAAAACGTTTTAAAACTCAAAACGTAACCTATCCACTATACAGAACCAAACATCCTAAAATGTCTCTAACTATACAATAATTCATAATAAACCCAGTTCACCCAAAAACCCTAAAAATACCTGACCGTTATCCCCACGGGTCAACATACGCGACGACTGCTCATGCACACCACCGCGATCGTTCTTCTTCAACCATCCTATACATCGGGCGGAGGAACATCATCTTCACCTGCTTCTATATCACCTACACCATACAGACACACTATAAGCTAAAGGCTCAGTAAATTCTACGTAAATGCAGATGCGTTCAGTGAAAATGAAGTTCAGAAATCATGCATAACATACAGATCGTGGCAGACAGAATATCACCGAGATCTCATCCCCCTAACCGGAGAGAGCCCATCCAGCGGTCGGACTACTCTTTCCAGTTAGAGGAGGGGGCTACAGGCTTACAACATGTACAGCCGTGCCTGAGCCCCACCTCGCGTGACTAGATAACAGATTACGTATTTTATTACATTACATGAGATGTGGTATTGGTCAGACCCTTAAATCGGTCCACACAATGGATCAATAGCCCCCACTTTCTGGGCCACATCGGTTTTCTAAAAACATCGTGCGAAAATTCATTTTCATGCTTAATTGAAATACGTGATGCATGAACAGTTATAAGCATAAAATAAACAACCAACATGCATACCATCAAGACGAATAAAAACATAACCTGATAAAGGACTAACCTAACTACCCAACCAAAGCAATTTAAAACAAACAATCCACTAAGATCCTCGACGTGTAACGCCCGGGTTTTCGGATCTTAGGATTTTCTAATTTCTTAGGTTATTTTTGTAAAATAGCAAATTAAAGTATTTTCTCGAGCGGGATGTTTCCTTAGAGCCCTGGGAATTTATGGGAATTTTTAGAGGAATAAGTGAAATTTTAGAAACCCAAATCGAAAAGAGTAATGTTAGAGTTCCCGTTTTAACCTTTTAGTATGTTAATTCGTAAAAATAGCAAAATAAGTCCGTTTTGGGAACGGTGAGTTTTGTTAGAATTCTAAGATTAAATTGGAATATTTGGAGAAATAAAGAAATTGCAGAGAAACCAAATTGATAGACTAAATAAAGAATTAAGCATAGAATTGAGGGAAGGGCATTTAAGTAATTTAATAAGAAAAAATAATATTTTTTTTATTAAAAACAGAATGGCTTCACGATGAAGCCATTCCGCTGCCGAGCTCCTGACGACAGCCCGACGACAGGGAGAGACGAGCGACGTCCCTCCGATGGCCACCGCCGGCGATTTCCGACGCTCTCCGGCCAGACGACGGTGACGTGCGATTTTCGACCGTCCTCGCGCACAAACCGAACGGTAAGCTCAATTTTTTGCCCTGTTTTTGTTCGGTTTGTGGCCGAGGGTGACGAGCTCGATTGAGCTCCGATCACCGGCCGATTTTGGTCACCTCCGGCATGGGTTTGCCGACCCTTGGTCCGGCTTTGGTCGCCTGGCCGTGATGAGCCTCGTTTGGGCGAAATTCAGTGAAGCCCGATTTAGGGCATTTCAGTTTTTGTGAGTGTAGCTCGGGATTTTTGTTAGATTATTCAAATTGAAGGTGTGGGTGGTCGATTGGTGAGGAAATTGGTGGAATTTGATGAAAAATTGGAAAAGGGGAAATTTCCGATTAAGGGTAGATTCGGGTTTTTGCTATTTTGACCTAGCTAGGGTCGTTTGTTTTAAAATTCATTTTGGCAGGTTAAAATAGGTTATTAGAGGAGTATGTGGCCGCTAGAATCGTTCGATTCCGACAACCGACGCAAAAGTAATGCACGTTTGAAGTTTTGGGTCGGTTTTTACCGAACCCAAATTAGTGGCCCGTTTAGTTAGGTTTAAATTGGATTAGGCTAGAAATAGTAGTTTGAGATGTTTTCACGAAAGTGAGAGTTTAGTTATATCGAGCGAGTTCTAATGCAATGTTTTGATATTTAGGATCGATTTTAATACCTTTATTTATGAAATGTCTTAGGTGGACACGGCTTTTGGAAGGTGCTCGGCTTACTACGGACGCCAGGTAAGTGAGTGTTAGGTTTCCGGCCCCTAAGGCCCAACGTCATATCGATGTTAGAATTGTTTGTTGGGTTAGAGATTGATGGTGGTAGGAGCCTTGGTAAGTCTGGAAGCCCATGGTAGTGTGTTAGCCATTAGTTAGTGGTTTTGTCTGCCTACGGGCCATAAATGTTAAAGGGACGTTTGGAGTTGTTTTTGATGAGAGTAGTGATCGTGTTTGTCTCCTCATGCATCATGTTTTATTAAAGTTCTTACGAACTATTTATGAGCATGTTTTTATGACGAATTGAATGACAACGATTTAATGACGATATGTGTTCTCATGGGGTAAGACATGGTTCTCACGGGGTAAGACATGGTTCTCACGGGGTAAGTCATGGTTCTCACGGGGCAAGTCATGGTTCTCACGGGGCAAGTCATGGTTCTTACGGGGCAAGTCATGGTTCTTACGGGGCAAGGAAACGGTCTACTACGTAGACAAATGAGTTAATGTTAATAAATGAACCGATGTGAACATTGTTTTTTATTAATGTCATGCATATATGTCAATGTTCTGTTTAGTGCACCTCTTATAAGGCATTAGGCTTAATGTATTTATCGTATGATGTACGGTGACCGAGAACGACGTAGGAGGAACCTCCGTACGATGATCAAGCGTAGTTGGTCGGATGGGCGGGAGCTCGTGGCGGCAGCAGCGCTGGTTCTCACGGGCAAGTCATGGTTCTTACGGGGCAAGTCATGGTTCTCACGGGCAAGTCATGGTTCTCACGGGCAAGTCATGGTTCTCACGGGGTAAGACATGGTTCTCACGGGGTAAGACATGGTTCTCACGGGCAAGTCATGGTTCTCACGGGCAAGTCATGGTTCTCACGGGGTAAGACATGGTTCTCACGGGGTAAGACATGGTTCTCACGGGCAAGTCATGGTTCTCACGGGGTAAGACATGGTTCTCACGGGCAAGTCATGGTTCTCACGGGGTAAGACATGGTTCTCACGGGGTAAGACATGGTTCTCACGGGGTAAGACATGGTTCTCACGGGCAAGTCATGGTTCTCACGGGCAAGTCATGGTTCTTACGGGGCAAGTCATGGTTCTCACGGGCAAGTCATGGTTCTCACGGGCAAGTCATGGTTCTCACGGGGTAAGACATGGTTCTCACGGGCAAGTCATGGTTCTTACGGGGCAAGTCATGGTTCTCAGGGGATAGATTAATTAGTGAATTTTAGAGAAACCCTGAGAGGAAATAATATTTGTTTATGTGTTGAGAAACTTAGGGAAATGATTCGAATTGGTATTATGTAGTGTATGAAGTAGGAAAAGGGAAAGTTGAAAGTTAAGGTTACGTTATGGTTAGTTTGTTTAAAGGGTTATGGGAAGTGTTTTTAAAAAAAAAAATGATTACGTCACGGCAAGTCCGTGGCGGCCCTGACCGGGTTGGGGTCGTCACAATTATGGTATCAGAGAGACGGAGTTTTAAAAGCTATTTTGTGAACTGCCTGCCAAAACACGAACCGCCACACGAGGACTCTCCATCGACTGTAAGTATTTAAGTTTAAGTTTGGTTCATAGATGTTTATATTGTTTTGTCTTGTGTTTGTATTGTGTCTAGGAACAAGAAATGCCGAGGGCACCTAGGCAACTCCGAGTGGATCCCATTAGCCAGCTTACAGATATGGTGCGAGTTTTTGAGCTAGAGGAGGGGCAGCTACCAGTTAGGGGCATAAAAAGAGTTGGTGAGGATTTAATTAGCGTGGTAGATGAGAAACGTACACGAAGGCTTGTGCAGTTCCCTCAATGCCAAACATGTAAGAAGTGCCATGGTGGGGTGTGTAAGGCAGGTTCATGCTGATGCTTTGCGTGTAATGGACTGGGTCGTCTCTCTAGGAACTGTCCAATGAGGATTTTTCGAGAGGTGCAACCGCAACAAAAACAGTGTTGACAACTACATCGATGGGGCACAAGGCCTGAGATTGTCTAGGACTGAATAAGATACCACCATGTTGTCCTCTGAGGATGTCTACCTTTATCGAAGAAGAGGGAGCCGCTCAACCATCGGTTATTCCAGGTATATTCATATAGTTGTGATTAATAAGATAAGGAGCGTTAGAGTAGAAGTGTAATTAGAGTAGAGGTTTAAAACGTAACTTTTGTATATTAGATAGAAGGAGGATAGTGAATAGAGAAAGTTACGCATTGAGATGAATAACCTAGGATAGTTTTGCGAGTGTGTACATACCTAGAATTTATTACCATTGGAGGGATACTGTAACGACCCTTAACCGTACCCTTTATTTCCCGTATAAAATTTTTCTTTTTCGATTACAAATCCTCAATTTGATCTTTCAAACGTTTAGGCGAAATTAAAACTCGTTAAAATCTTTTGGCAAATTTAAAACCAATTGGATATAATTAGAACAATTAAATTAAAACTTAAAACAAATAAAACAATACTCAAAAACCATTAAAAATGACTAAAAATGCATCGGTCATTTGAAGCAACAGGCAATCGAAACAGAGGAGGGGCAGGAAAGACAATTCAGCGGAAAATGTAAGAGGCGACCGAACGCGTGATGTTATGCGATCGGGCGCCCCTTGCACAGCCGCCCGAATGCTTAACCTCAAGCATTCGGTCGGTTCACGTTCTGTCTCCAGAACGTGAAATCTGACTCCCAAACCGATCGGACTCCTCTCTACCCGCGCACAGTCGCCAAACTCTCTGGAAAACCCGAGAGTTCTGCGTTCCAACTCCTTTCCTCCTGCGAGCAGTCGCGCCCCCCCCCCCCCCCCCCCCCTCCCCTTATTTCTTTCTTTTGGTCTTCTTTCCTTTCACGCTCTACTCACCAATTTCTCACACAACACTCAAACACTTTTCAACATCCACATTTCTTCATCTTTCTTCATCACATACCATTACAATTTTACAATCACACTTCTATACAATAACCCCGTCTCTCGCATATATTACACACGCTATTAAAGACCTATTTACTGACTCAAAACGCATTTAAAAACATAACCATATTTCATAAAACGAACCGCGTGGTTCCGTTTAAAAGTTTAACATTTCCTCCTGTTTCAAAATACCAAAACATTTCAAATTTCCTATCCAGTCCCAAGCATCCTAAAACATTTATCTATACAAATTTTCTATATTCTATTCCAAAGCATTTACCTACGTCCCCAAGGGTCAAAATCACGCTCCGACTGCCAGCGCACTCCCACGGGCCTCCTCCTTCAATTTGCTCATACTTCAGGCGGAGGGACGTCTTCCTCACCTGTCTCAATGTCTCCTACACCATAGAATTAAACACGTGAGCTAGAGGCTCAGTAAATCTAAGTGAATGCAAATGTATGCTATGCTATGCCATGTTCTTTTGAAACTGTGCATTCTTTTCATTTCTTTGTTTCTTTGTTTCTGTGTCTATGTGTCACCCGGGGCTTCACTCTCGTTAGATAGGAGCGGCACATCCCGCGATTGGATAGCCCCTCGGATCTAACACGGGGGGAAAGCATGCTTCCTTCGACAGCCATGCCTGAACCACCGCACCCGGCGTGATTATCTCTGTTGTTCAATTACGTTCTTTGTTTACCCTTTTTCTATGTAAAACACTTTGAAATTCATTTTTGCATGCATGCTTAGAAAACAATGCATGAACATGCTCGATGAAATAACGATACAATGAAAAATAAAGCATTAACAATCAATGAACAATACAATTAATAACCTAACCGAATGTAAACTAGCTACCCGTTCTAATCTACCCAAACACATCTCCAATATCCTCATTCGACTCAATTCATACGGTGTAGGCCTAGACGGCCAAACAAGTCACAGAGACTTACCTCGCGTCATTTGCAAATGAATTTAGCTTGACGAATCTCTTTTTGTAACTTGAAACCTAAAGCACATCAACTTCAAAATCAATATCTCCATTCGAAACATCTCAATGAAATTAGTTTTAAAACCGAACATCAACAATTTCAAGCCATCTAATCCAACAAGAACATAGACATGTATGGCACTTTAAAGGGAGCATTTCAAACCAGTACAAGCAAATCGGTTGACTTAAATCACAAAAACTAAGATTCTAGCTCTAAACATGAACCAACTTCGAAAAATTATAACTTCATCTACAAATGTCGAAACGGCTTGGTTCCAAAGGCCATGGCTCCCTTAAAGTGTCTAATTTAACCCATAAAAACATTTTTGCAAGATTAAATCGGGAAGAGGGTCAAAATGCATCGGAACAGTGACCTGCCCGGAATTTCGTTTTACCATTTCACTTAAACTTTGAAAATTCATAACTTCTCCAATTCTTATCCGATTTCAATGATTCAACATGCTATAGAATCCTTAAAATGTCTAGTTTAACATGGTGGAGTCTATTTGCCAAATATCTAACTCAGTTAGCGTCAGAAAATCAAAAACCGAACTGACTGCGGAAATTTTCCAGTTTTTACACAACAACTTCAAAAATTCATAACTAAATCAATTCTTAACGAAATCGTGTGATTCAAGTTGCTATGGACTCCTTAGAATGTCTACTTTCTAATGGTGAAACCTATTTATCAAAAACTAAACCCAAGAATGGCAGAAAATCGAAAACCGAAGCTGCCCTGCATTTTCCAGTTTGCACATTTAAATCATCAACCCAATCCATCCAATAATGCTCAATAATCATCAATAAAGCGATAAATAACCTATTCTAACAAAACCCGGCTATTTTTACGAAATCCATACGAAACCCTAAATGTTTAAATCACTAAAAGTCGAGAACTACAGCCGGAAAATGCTAGAGACTTACCTAGAATCGCGAGGGGAAGAAAAAACGTGAAGAACGTTTGATGATCGGAGTGGAGGAATCGGCCGATTGAAGAAATTGTCGCCGTGGAGAAGCTTCGTCGCCAAGAGAGGGGAAAAAAATTCCTCTCTGGAATTTGTCAAATGAGGAAGAAGAAGGGGCTTTGCCCCTTTTTAATTAATTAAATTGTAAAAGACAAGTTTGCCCTTCCATTGAAATTTTTGTTTATCCTATTATTCGTCTATCGATTCGGTTTCTCTAAAATTTTCTTATTTCACCAATAATTCCAACTTATTCCTAGGGCTCTAATGAAACTTTCCGTTTGTCAAACGGATTTATTTTTCTATTTCTACGAATTAAATTGCTACAAGGGCAAAACGGAGACTTTACCGTTTCACCCTCGATTTGGATTTCAAAAATTCTCATCTTTCCCTTAAATTTCCTATAAATCATAAGGGTTCCATTAAAGGTCTCGATTTGCACAACGGACATATTTCAATTATTTACGAAATTACCTCATATAGCGGAAACCGAACACTTGGGCATTATACTGTCAATTTGAATTTCTGAAATTTTCTTATTCTTCTAAAATTTCTCATTAATTACTAGGGCTCTAATAAAACTTCCCGTTCGTAAAACGGGCTTAATTTGACATATATACGAAAATGCCATTCATATGCGGAAAATCTAAAACCCGAAAAAGAACCGGGCGTTACAGATACAACTTAAGAGATATAACGGTTGAATAGACATAAACTGGACTTTAGTTGACGAACCTCCTAAGTATTTAAATGAAGGTAGTAACCAAAAGTCTAGCTCAGGTGAATTGTCGAATAGAAGCATTTGACTTAGTAAATATCAGTGAAGAGAATAAAGATATTGAGGCAGAGTTGGTAGGTTAACAAATTTACAGACGTTAGAAAATAGGGAATCTTATGTGAGGTGGTACTTAAGTTACAAGAATTAGACGTTTGCAAGGAGATATGTAGCACTTTAGAAGGTTAGTCGATAAAAGGGGGATTTGTTTCTCTTTTTGTTGTGTGAGGTTTACAACCAACGCGATAAGAGAGAAAATTTAGTTAAGCTAAGAGCGGTCTATAAGTAATAGACGCGTCAAGTCATGAGTGCGTGTTGTTCGAAGAGTATGGGGCAAGTAGATGAGAGTTAGAGTCAATTTAGGGATTTAGATGTGTCAGTTAATTTGAGAAGCATTTAACACTCTAAAGTAGAGGTCATGATTTGAGGTATAGTGCGATGTTAGGCGGAATAGTGGTTCGACAGAGTGAGTACCAAGTAGGAAAAGTAACGAGTAGTTGATTTCGAACTTTTGGTTTAAAAAGATAAGAGATAAGTAGTAAGTCTAAAGTTGATGCAGTTCGAGTTAAACACCGTAACATGTGACTTACGTCCAAGATGGAAGTAGGAACTTTAGTGTTTAAAGGACCCGAGAGGTAGATTGTAATGAAGAGTCATTCCCAGATTTTGGGAAAAGAATTGACTGGAGAGTTTAGGTGGTGACCAATTAAGTGGAATTCGAAGTGCGTATGAGTGATCGAACGATAGAGCGTGAAGCTGGAAAAGTTTAGAACTTTGGGGAGGTAGAAATCGTCATTACTCAATAGGTGGTTAAAACCATGGATCAGTCAAAATTTGGTGCCTAAGTAGTAATTGAGGAAATATGAAGAATGAGATCAGATTAGGTGAGTTAGAAAGCTTGGCCTATAAGGGATTAAGTGAAAGCCGATTCATGTGAGAATTTAAGGAAGTAAACTCGATCACTTTGTTAATTGCCTGGAGACTTGAGAATTGATAGGGCTTGTGGTATGAGCCATGGCATGCTTAGTTCCATTAAGGTAATGGATGCTTCTAAGTTTTTGGGAAAATAGAAGGATAAGATTTAAGAATTTTAGAAAATTTAGATTAAGGTTGTAAATCTACCTGCAACAAGTTTGCTAACAAGAAGATCGTTAAGTAAATCATTGTTAAGAAGCCAAGTAGAATAATTAGAGCCTGAATAGCAGGAATGAAAGATAGTGGACTAGATTGTAAATTTGGAGGAAGTCCTTGTGAGATATTAAGAAAGAGTGTAGGACATTTTTGTTTAATTAAATAAAGGGTTTAGATTTGAAGTTAAACTTGAATGTGAAGTCGTGCGAATCGAGGGATTGGATGAGAGGAAGAAGGGTTTGCACGAAAACTGTGCAAGTGAGCTTAGAAGTGAGGTTAGATCAGGAGGTTTAGGAAAGTTTCGACTCGTAAGTCAAGGTGTTGGGTGAATAGTTTAACGACTTTGCTCAGACTTAAGAATTTGTTAGTGATTGATGAAAATCGAGGCACAAGTTGGACAAATGAGCATTGTGTACATAATTATAAAGACTTAGAGAATACTTTGAAAGAGAAGGGGGTAAAATTTAAGTATTCGGAGCCCCGAGTACTAGGATTGTGTTAGAGTGACTAATGGAACTTCATGTTTGCCCAATGTCCATGGGTGTATGGGTGCGAGTGATGGATTAAAAATTTGATGGTAAGGTATAGGAGGACTTGGAAGTGGAAGAATTAGGATAAGAAGGCTATGTATTAGGTCCTTCGTATTAAGTAAGAGAAGAAGCATCGAGGAATTATGATGGCTATAGATGTGTTAGATTGATGTGGTTAAGTGCATATTGTTGGCATGAAATAAGAAAAGGTAGGAACTAAATGAACTTAAGTCGAGGAAGAATTAAAGTTGGAGTTAAGTTAGAGAGGATCGAGAGTCTAAGTGATGGAGGTTAAGTTGAAGTCGATGGATGTATGAGCGATTGAGTTACGAAGTGAGTATTTAAAAGAATTTAAAGCTTTTGGAATATAGGAAACCATTGAGACCCGAGGGGTGGGTAAGACCATAGGAGTGTCATGAATGGTATTACGAGCATGGTTAAGTAAATAATGTGAGGGTGAGTAATTAGAAGTTTAACCAAGAAACAATTTTTAGGACAAAATTTCATTTAAGGAGGGAAGGATGTAACGCCCGAGTTTTCGGATCTTAGGGTTTTCTAATTTCTTAGGTTATTTTTGTAAAATAACAAATTAAAGTATTTTCTTGAGCGGGATGTTTCCTTAGAGCCCTAGGAATTTATGGGAATTTTTAGAGGAATAAGTGAAATTTTAGAAACCCAAATCGAAAAGAGTAATGTTAGAGTTCCCGTTTTAACCTTTTACTATGTTAATTCGTAAAAATAGCAAAATAAGTCCGTTTTGGGAACGGTTAGTTTTGTTAGAACTCTAAGATTAAATTGGAATATTTGGAGAAATAAGGAAATTGCAGAGAAACCGAATTGATAGACTAAATAAAGAATTAAGCATAGAATTGAGGGAAGGGCATTTAAGTAATTTAATAAGTAAAAATTATATTTTTTTTTATTAAAAACAGAATGGCTTCACGATGAAGCCATTCCGCTGCCGAGCTCCCGACGACAGGGAGAGATGAGCGACGTCCCTCCGACGGCCACCGCCGGCGATTTCCAATGCTCTCCGGCCAGACGACGGCGACGTGCGATTTCCGACCATCCTCGCACACAAACCGAACGGTAAGCTCGATTTTTTGCCCTGTTTTTGTTTGGTTTGTGGCCGAGGGTGACGAGCTCGATTGAGCTCCGATCACCGGCCGATTTTGGTCACCTCCGGCGTGGGTTTGCCGAACCTTGGTCCGGCTTTGGTCGCCTGGCCGTGATGAGCCTTGTTTGGGTGAAATTCAGTGAAGCCCGATTTAGGGCATTTCGGTTTTGGTGAGTGTAGCTCGGGATTTTTGTTAGATTATTCAAATTGAAGGTGTGGGTGGTCGATTGGTGAGGAAATGGGTGGAATTTGATAAAAAATTGGAAATGGGGAAATTTTCGATTAAGGGCAGATTCGGGTTTTTGCTATTTTGACCTATCTAGGGTTGTTTGTTTTAAAATTCCTTTTGGCAGGTTAAAATAGGTTATTAGAGGAGTATGTGACTGCTGGAATCTTTCGATTCCGACAACCGACGCAAAAGTTATGCACATTTGAAGTTTCGGGTCGGTTTTTACCGAACCCAAATTAGTGGCCCGTTTAGTTAGGTTTTAGTTGGATTAGGGTAGAAATAGTAGTTTGAGATGTTTTCACGAAAGTGAGAGTTTAGTTATACCGAGCGAGTTCTAATGCAATGTTTTGATATTTAGGATCGATTTTAATACCTTTATTTATGAAATGTCTTAGGTGGACATGGCTTTTGGACGGTGCTCGGCTTGCTACGGACGCCAGGTAAGTGAGTGTTAGGTTTCCGGCCCCTAAGGCCCTACGTCTTATCGATGTTAGAATTGTTTGTTGGGTTAGAGATTGATGGTGGTAGGAGCCTTGGTAAGTCGGGAAGCCCATGGTAGCGTGTTAGCCATTAGTTAGTGGTTTTGTCTGCCTACGGGCCATAAACGTTAAAGGGACGTAGGAGTTGTTTTTGATGAGAGTAGCGATCGTGTTTGTCTCCTCATGCATCATGTTTTATTAAAGTGCATACGAACTATTTATGAGCATGTTTTTATGAAGAATTGAACGACAATGATTTAATGACGATATGTGTTCTCACGGGGTAAGTCATGGTTCTCACGGGGCAAGTCATGGTTCTTATGGGGCAAGGAAATGGTCTACTACGTAGATAAATGAGTTAAAGTTAATAAAATGAAACGATGTGAACATGTTTTTATTAATGTCATGCATATATGTAAATGTTATGTTTAGTGCACTCTTCACTAAGCATTAGGCTTAATGTATTTATCGTATGATGTAGGTGACGAGAACGAAGGTGAGGAACCTCCGTACGATGATCAAGCGTAGTTGGTCGATGGGCGGAGCTCCTGGTGGCGGAGCGTGTTTTGGCCTTGCTTGATGATCCGATGGTGTGCCCCGAACTGTTTTGTGGCGAATGGATGTGAGTTAGTTTTGTTGGTTAGTAGGTCTACGTGTCGATTTTGTTTGTGAAAGTATGAAAATGTTTAAGTATGTGGATCAGATGTTTTGATAGAAAAATATATGAAAAGTCGAGTTTTGATGTATATGTGATGGAAGTAGAACGTTTAGAATGTGGAGACTTAATTTTAGAAATATACTGGAACTGTTTGGTTATTTTAAAACAGGTAAGGATACGCTTGATTTTTAGAGTGATCCACGCAGTTCGTTTTCTTGAGTTTTTCGAAATTGTAGGTTATATTAGTGTCGTGTTTTGAGAAAGCAGAAGTGGATAGATTAATTAGTGAATTTTAGAGAAAACCCTGAGAGGAAATAAATATTTTTTATGTGTTAAGAAACTTAGGGAAATGATTAGAATTGGTATTATGTAGTGTATGAAGAAGGAAAAAGGAAGGTTGAAAGTTAAGGTTATGTTATGGTTAGTTTGTTTAAAGGGTTATGGGAAGTGTTTTAAAAAATAAATAAATAAAATGATTACGTCACGGCAAGTTCGTGGCGGCCCTGACCGGGTTGGGGTCGTCACATGACGCGACATCGAAGTACGATGTAGGCCAATCTGCCAGAGTAAGTCAGGAGAACTTACCTCGTGCGCGGTGAATTTCAAACTCCTTCCACGAGCGTTGTTTGTCTGAGGCAAAACACAACAATTAACATTAACATGAGATTTAACCGTTAAACGTCTAAATTTAACGAAACCTTAACTAAGGAAATTCTCCTAAAATTCTAACTTAGCTCAATGAGGCATTTTCATCCATCAAATAACGCTCAATACCTCGAAATCACTATTAACGAGTTTTCCCCCAAAACTCGAAAATTGTTAAATCTCTAACAATCGTCCTAAATCGATAACTCTAACCAATAATGCTCAATACGTTCATTATATTCACAAATAGGGTAGAGCTATCGATTTCGAACCATAAACCGCGTTTTTACAAAACCTAAACAAAACCCTAACCGTTAAACTTTGAGAAAACTACGAATAGACTTTCCAAAACCATAGATTCTTACCAAGAATCAAGATTGGGGAAGAAAACGTGAAGGACGGAGGAAGAACGGAGAAAGAACGGACGTCGGAAGTGGGGAATCACCGTTGATCGCCAAAGGGAAAGAAGAACGCGTAGGAAGAGAGGAAATGGCGTGGAGAAGAAGAAAAACAAAATGATTTTAATTCAAATTTTGAATTTGCAAATTACCGTTTTGCCATTCCTTTGATTTTTCTATTAGTTTTGTCCTTTGTTTCGTTATTTAATCGACTATTCATTTTCTCCAAATTTCCTTACTTCACCCATAGCTCCAACTTATCATTCAGGTTCTGTTAAAACTGTCCGTTCGCAAAACGGACCTCGTTTACTATTTTTATTAAAATGTCCTTTATATTACGAGAAACTTAATTACTCGAAATATAGCGTTATTATTCCGAAAATTCTCGAAAATTTCTTAAAATTCCCATTAATCTCTAGGATTGTAATAAAGCTCTCCGTTTGCAAAGCAGACTTGATTTGACATATTTACAAAAATGCCATCGTATATTATAATATTAGTATCCCGAAAAGCCGGGTATTACATTCCACCCACCTTATTTAGAATTTTGTCCACAAAATTTAATTACACAAATAGCTCAGGATATCTAGACATCATATCCTGCTGTCTTTCCCAGGTAGCTTCTTCCACCTCGTTGTTCCGCCATAGAACTTTAACTAGTGGAATCTCCTTGTTGCGCAATACCTTGATGGAAGACTCCAAAATACGTACCGGCCTCTCCTCATAAGTCAAGGTAGGCTGTACCTCGATCTCTGTTGCCTCCACGATATGCGACGGATCGCGCAAACACCTCCGAAGCATAGATACATGAAATACATCGTGGATACCTCCACAGAAGCCAGAAGCTGTAGTCTGTACGCCAACTTCTCGATCCTCTTCAGAATAGAAAAGGGCCTCACATAACGAGGGTTTAACTTGCCCCTCCTTTCAAATCTCGCAACGCTTTTAAACGGATAAACTTTAAGATAAACCTCGTCACCTTTGTCAAACTCCAGCTCTCTCCGTCTAGTGTCAGCATAGCTCTTCTGTCGGCTCTGGGCTATCTCTATACGCTGTCGGATAATGGCAATCTTCTCTGCCGTTTGCTGTAGAATCTCTGGACCAACGATGATGGCCTCGCCAACCTCGTCCCAATATAACGGAGACCTACACTTTTGACCATATAAGGCTTCATACGGAGCCATACCGATAGTAGCCTGGAAGCTGTTGTTATAAGAGAACTCGATCAGTGGCAAATACCTGCTCCACGATCTCTGAAACTCCAGCACACAGGCTCTGAGCATATCCTCGAGAATTTGATTAGTCCTCTCTGTCTGTCCATCAGTCTGAGGATGAAATGCCGTGCTGAAATTAAGTTGAGTCCCCATAGCTTTATGCATGTTCTTCCAGAACTTCGACGTAAATCTCGGATCACGATCTGAGACTATAGAAACTGGAACTCCATGCAGTCTAACAATCTCCTGCACATAAAGCTCGGCGAGCTGATCCATAGAAGATGTCATCCTCATAGATAAGAAGTGGGCCGACTTTGTCAATCGGTCCACGATCACCCAAACACCATCATGGCCCTTCGTCGTCCTCGGGAGCCCCACAATAAAATCCATGGAGATTTGCTTCCACTTCCACTCCGGAATCGGCAGTGGCAATAATGTTCCGGCCGGTCTCTGGTGCTCTGCCTTTACCTATTGACAGACTAGATAGGTTTCAACGTACTTGGCGACCTCTCTCTTCATATTTGGCCACCAGAAATGTTGCTTTAAATCCCGGTACATCTTAGTACTTCCCGTGTGCACAAAATATGCAGAAGAATGTGCCTTGGCCAATATCTCCTTCTTTAGATCCTCGTCGTTAGGCACGTACCACCTATGCCTAAACTTCAGAATACCATCATCTAATAAGTGAAAATCCGACGAGTCACCCAACGTCATACTCGATCGAAGCTCCTCACACTCTGTATCATTCAACTGAGCTTTGCGTATCCTATCCAGAATGGTCGGCCTAAGAGAAATGTTGGTGAGCATACTGGACAACTCTACCACTATCTCCACATCGTACCTCTCAATCTCAGACCGCAACGTGACTGACATCGCTGCTAGTGAAGGCTGACTCGTAGAAGGCACTCTACTCAAAGCATCAGCAACCTTGTTCGCCTTTCCTGGATGGTACTTGATATCAAAATCATAATCTTTGACGAACTCAAGCCACCATCTCTGTCGCATATTCAGCTCCTTATGCGTAAATAAATACTTCAAGCTCTTGTGGTCGGAAAATATCTCGCACTGCTGCCCATATAAATAATGTCTCTATAACTTCAGTGCGAAGACCACAGCTGCTAACTCAAGGTCGTGCGTAAGGTAATTCTGCTCGTACGACTTCAGCTGCCGGGAAGCATAAGCAATAACTCTCCCCTCCTGCATCAATACACAACCGAGTCCAACTCCAGACGCATCACAATAAATACTAAACTTGTCGCCTTCAACAGGTAGCGCCAATTCTGGAGCGGTGGTCAATCTGTAATATCCGGCTTGTACGGAATTTTATATTATAATATATATTGGCATTTTTATAAATATGTCAAATCAAACTCGTTTTGCGAAAAGGAAGCACCATTATGATCCTAATTATTAATTGAAATTTTAAGGAATTTACGAGAATTTTCAGAGTAATAACGCTATATTCCGAGTAAATAAGTTTCTCGTAATACATAGCACGTTTTAGTAAAAATGGTAAACGAGGTCCGTTTTGCGAACGGATAGTTTTATTAGGACCCTAATAATAAGTTGGATATGATGGTGAAATAAGAAAATTTTGAGAATCTGAATAGTTAGCCGATTGACGAAACGAAAGACGAAACAAATATAAAATATGAACTAAGGGAAAAATGGTAATTTTGCCAACCAAATTATATTAAAAACAAACTTCTCTCTTCTCTCCCTCACTTCTTCTTTTCTTCTCTGGAAATTCACGAACCAGAGAGTTTCATCTCCCTCGCCGTTAACGCCTTCCTCCATTTCCAACCTCCGTTCGTCCTCCAATCGTTCCGTTTTCTTCACGTTTTCTCCTCCAATCGACGCTCTAGGTATGATTCTATAGTTTTAGAGCGTTAAATTCTAAGTTTCGTAGAGTTAAACCAATTAGGGTTCGTTTAGGATTTCGATTAAAAACGAGATTTATGAATTCAAAATTTATAGATTTGCTGCAATTAAGTATATATTGAACGTATTGGACGTTATTGGACTAATCTAATTGATTTAGAAAAAAATGTTAGAATTTGTGAAATTTCGAGATTTTAGGGAAAACTCGTAATTTAGGAATTTAGGTGCCGAGCGTAAATTGCTCGAGTAAATAGTTCAATGAATTGGATTAGAACTTTAGGAAGTTTCGTAGTTAAGGTTTTGTAAATTTGGGCGATCGATAGTTTAAACTCGTTTTAACGTCGATATTATGTTTTGCCTCAGACAAACAACGCTCGTGGACGGAGCTTGAGCTGCTTTGGACACGAGGTAAGTTCTCGTGATCTTCTCTGGCCGATTGGCCTAAACCGTACGTCTTGGTCGTCTCGAGGAGTTTTGGAGATGCGTATGTTCATTTGCTCTGGTTGGGTAGACAGGTTTAGTTGTTTTATAGGTTATAGGTTATGTATTTATAGTCTTGATGGTACATATGTGGTTGTTTACTTTATGATATAAACTGTTCATGCATCACGTGCTTTAAAGAAAAGCATGAAAATGAATTTCCATACGATATTTTAAAGATAATGCAAAGAAAACAGCCATAAGGCATATAGTTTACAGGCCGCAAGGCATACAGTTTATAGGCTGCAAGGCATACAGTTTACAGGCCGCAATGGCATACAGTTTACAGGTCACGCGAGGTGGGGCTCAGGCACGGCTGTACGTGTTGTAAGCGTGCACCCCCCTCCTCTAGCTGGAAAGAGTAGTCCGCCCGCTGAATGAGCTCTCTCCGGTTAGGGGGATAGGATCTCGGTGACACCTACAGTGCATAGCATAGCATAGCATTTGCATTTACGAGACTTACTGAGATTTTTATCTCATAGTGTGTTGTATGGTGTAGGTGATTACGAGGAAATAGGTGAGGACGAGATTCCTCCTCCTGAGACATGAGTTCAGTTGACGAAGGATGGTTGCGATGGTGTGCTGGCGCAGTCGACGCTTACCTGACCCGTGGAGAAGTATGTACGTGTTTTTAAGGGTTTTTGGGATATTTTGGGCTGATGGTGAATTGTATAGACATTTTAGGATGTTTGGTTCTGGTAGTCGATAGGTTACTTTTCGTAGTTTAAACGTTTTGTAAATGTATTTTTGACAATGTTTGGTGTTAGGGAAATGTTTGATTTTTAAACATATCCACGCGAATTGTTTTTAAGAAAACGGGTTATATTCTAATTGAGTTTTGAGTTGTTATTTCGGATGAGTGAGTATGTTTGATGATTTTGTTAGTGAAATGGTGAAGGAGGTGTAAAGTGTATAGAGAAGATTGAAGGAAGAGAAAGGTAGAAGAAAGAGGGAAGAAGAAGGGAAAGAAAAAGGAGAAGGGGGCAGAGGAGTTGGCGACCATTCGCCTAGGGGGGCGATCTGGTCGCCAGATGGTCGCCACTCCTTGGAAATTTCCAGGGAGTGTGGCGACCAGTCGCCACAAATGTGGCGACTGCTCGCCACCGGCGATTTGCAACAGGCGACTAGTCGCCTATTGCAATCGCCTAATGGCGATTATTCGCCCCATTTATGGGTGAATAATCGCCTCTCCTTATTGGGGAGAAATTCGATTTCGCCCCTGGCGTTTTTCTTTTAATTGTTTTCAATTAATTAATTTAAGTTTTAATTGAATGGTTTTAAGTTTTCTTTAATTTGTTTTAAAAGTTAGAATTCAATTCCGATTTCGATTCTGGTTTCGATTTTGGTTTAGTTTCTGCTTAGAGTTTCTTTAAAGTATAGAGATAAAAAATATATATATATATATATGTACGGGGAATTGGGTACAGTGATAGGGTCGTGACACAATCTCTGCTTTAACTCCATAAAACTGCTGTCACAAGCAGCTGACCATATAAATCTCTCGTTCTTCCGAGTCAATTGTGAAAGAGGAAGTGCGATCTTCTAAAATCCCTCTATAAACTTCCGATAATAAACAGCTAATCTAAGAAATCCACGCACCTCACGTACGTTCTTCGGCTGTGGCCAATCTCTAACCACCTGAATCTTGCTCGGATCTACAGAAACTCCATCTTGTGATATAATATGGCCAAGAAAACTGACCCGATCCAACCAAAACTCACATTTAGAGAACTTTGGATATAGCTAGCGTTGACTCAGAATTCGCAATACAATCCTCAAATGCTCCATGTGTTCTTCCTTCGTCTTAGAGTAAATCAGGATATCGTCGATGAAAACCACCACGAGCTTGTCCAAGTACTCCTTGAAGACACGGTTCATCAAATCCATAAACGCTGCAGGGGCATTAGTAAGTCCAAAAGACATGACAAGGAACTCATAATGCCCATACCTCGTTCTGAATGCCGTTTTCTGAATATCCTCTCTCCGGACCTTCAGCTGATAATAACCCAAGCGTATGTCAATCCTGGAAAATACTCGGGCACCCAGTAACTGATCAAACAAGTCATCGATCTGGGGCAGTGGATACTTAGTCTTCACCGTCAATTTGTTCAACTCTCTGTAATCGATGCACTTCCTGAGGGTCCCGTCTTTCTTCTTGACAAACAGAACGGGCGGGGTGAAACACTGGGTCAGATAAAACCATTCTCTAACAACTCATCAAGCTGAGTTCTTAGCTCTCTCAACTCAGCTGGTGCCAACCGATACGGGTTTTTAAACCTTGGCGCGGTATTCGGATAGACATCAATAGTAAACTCAATCTCACGGTCTGGCAGTAGTCCGGGAAGATCATCAAGGAATATCTCAGAGAACTCTCTGAATAGAGGAATGTCGCTCGGCTTTACTCCGCTGAGCAACTGAACATCAAATACTGAGGCCAAATTAATAGAGCACGCACCTTTAAACTGCTCGTTGACCTTCATGGAATAAGAAATAGGCGATCCGCTCAATCTTCTCATCGCCTAATAAGAAAACTCGGCTTTACCCGGGGGTCGGAAGGTCACAATCCCAAATCGACAATCGATGGTGGCGAAGTGCTGTGTAACACCCGACAACTTCAACCAGGTGACTCCCTAACTGTATTAACGGTCATGAATATTCAATCTTCACGGTTTAGAGTTTTATGTCAAGCTTAATTAATTACATGTCGATATAAACTAGGTTGAGTGGCAAAGTTGTAATAATGAAGGATTGAGGCCAGTATTTAAAGAAAAAGGAAAGGATTCAAACCTCATTTAAACCACTGTAGCCGACATCTCCAACTCTCGGCGATTTCTTTCTCTCCCAAGCTCTCGCTCTCTGTCAGCTGGGAATCCCTTCTTCGACGATCGGTTTCCTTGCTGCTTCTCGGGTACTTTGTGCTCAAGGTACGAGTTTAGCAATGTAGCTATATTTTAGTCGTTAAGCTTTGTTTTCAGCTATGAGATGAGATTCTGGATTCTTCAATGGCCGAGTATTAGTACGGATATTTTAAAATCTGAAAGTGGTAATGTCTTTCTGAATCGATTTTGGACACTAAACAACCAACCCTAAGTTATCGCTAATCGAATCTGTCTGTTCTAGGTTTTGGATTTCTAACTGCACAGAGGACTATACTAGGGATTCGGGAGTGACTTAAGCTATTAGATCCTAGGGTGACTTGTGATTAGGACTAATAGGATTTTGTTTTAACTACTGCAATGTGAATGTTTTAGGTGAAGAAGTTTGAAGAGAGAGGAGCTCAAATCGCTAAGGAGACCAGGTAAGTGAATGTATAGGTTTCTCGGTCATTAGGACCCTACATCAAAGGATGCTAGGTAGAAACTCATACGATGATTAGCAGTTCCTTCATGTTACTGTCTAGCATTTATGTTGATGATTAGTTCAATGGTAAGGTTTCATGTTGGTTAGTGCTCTGTTCTGTAGCTTGTTGATTTAAGAATTTCCAAGTACATGCATCTTGACTATTTTATGCATATGAAAATGTTTTAAGAGCATGGTTTTCTCATGAATAAAGTAAAAAGATAAAACTTATGCAACGTGGACTAAGTGAGGGTTGGGGGCGGTTCGGCGTATGTCATAGTCCAAAAGAGGGACATATGAATACGACCCGCAGTAGGGACCAAGATCAAATTCACTGTCGAACCCCCTTTACCGGCACAAATCCTCTCTTAATCCACACAATTTAAATGATGAATATGATCAACGATTATGAATGATGAATATGACCAACGATTATGAATGATGAATATGATCCACGATTATGAATGATGAATATGATCCATGACTACGAATGATGATTACGAACAAAGAACAAGGACAAGAATAAGAAAAGAGCATGAAAAGAACAAGATCATGATTTCTTCTTTTACAGTGCATTCATTTATACACATTTGTATTGCATTCCTTACTAAGCATTAGGCTTATAGTTTAAACCTTATGATGTAGGTGACGAGTTTTCAGGTGAGGATCTCAAAGTTAATGAGGATGTCTAAGCTTGGTTGCTGGAAGGTGTTCAGGGTGCAATTCTGTGGCTGGATGGCAAATGAGATCCCGGGTTAATGTTTTATGATTTTAGTTAAGATAATGAATATAATAGGTTGAGAGGGATGAGTCTACCTTATAACATTGAGTCTTTTGAAGTTTTCTGTTGATCTCTGAATCTGGGGATAATTTTAAGGATCATCGAATGGTCTGTTTGTTTAAGTCTTCTGCTATATGAATTCTGGATGAATCTATGATTCTTACTCATTAAGGTTTATAGTTACCAGGTTAAGATTTGGGTGAGTTGTGGTATTTTCTGTTGGATGAAGTTGTTTGATGATTATAGTGTTTTACTGCCGTATGATAGAAACTGGATGAGGCAATCATCCGGCTGACGTCATCGGCAGATGTCAAATGATGGAAGTTGAACGATTGAGTCTTTCGGATGACGTCACCGGAAGATGTAGTATGACGTCACCGGAAGATGTAGTATGTTTCCTCGCGCGGATGATGTAAATGTTAATTTGTCGTCTAGCGTTCGGTGGGTGAAGTGTATTTCTTCACCGGACACTGAGAATGTTATTTTGTTGTCTAGCGTTCGGTGGATGAAGTGTATTCCTTCACCGGATGATGTAAATGGTATTTTGTCGTCTATCGTTCGGTGGATGAAGTGTATTCCTTCACCGGATGATGTAAATGGTATTTTGCCGTCTAGCATTCGGTGGATGAAGTGTAATTCTCCACCGGATGATGTAAATGTTAATTTTTTGTCTAGTGGCCCGATGATGTGAGTATTTTCTTATTGTTTAATGTTCAGGTAATGTTTTAAATCGGTCACGTGAAGCACACATGACCACCGGTCGATGTAAGTTTATTTCTTTGTTGGCAGACCCAGTTTAAGAGATGTTCAAAAAAAAAATAACTCTAACAACGAATAAGCTAAAGAAAGTAAGAACTCAATGATTAAGAGGCTAAGTAATGAATTGTGTGGCGATTCCTCCACTGGGGTCGTTACAATTATGGTATCAGAGCAAAATCAGGTTCTAAAATCGATTCTGCAGACTGCCTCCCAGCACAGATTGCCACCTGAGTACACTTCAGCAATTGTAAGTATTTATGATTTCAGTAAATGTGTAACGACCCCTTATCCCAGCAAGATATTGTCCGCTCTGGGGATTGGGCCGCAGCCCAATATCCTCCCCTCACGGCTTTGTTTGGCGAGAACTTCCCGGAAGGTCACCCAACCTGGAATTGCTCTCGCCGAAGCACTTTTAACTTCGGAGTTCTTATGGGATCCGTTGCCATTCGTGCTCCAAAACGCGTCTTGCTATGTTAGGAGGGTCTCTTTACATATGTTTCATTTCCACATACTTCCCCAAGCGATGTGGAATTGTGACGACCCTCTTTTTACGACATGTCACCTTCCGGTTCGCCCGCGCGGACGTACCGCCATCCGGGTTCCGGTTCGTGCAACCATCGTACCATACTTACACATCCGGGTCATCACAATCACCCCCCCTCGGGGGCCCAACGTCCTCGTTGGCCACATTTCCGGTTGGGTACAGGCTCTGATACCATTTGTAACGACCCATTTTTCCCAGCAAGATATTGTCCGCTCTGGGGATTGGGCCGCAGCCCAATATCCTCCCCTCACGGCTTTGTTTGGCGAGAACTTCCCGGAAGGTCACCCAACCTGGAATTGCTCTCACCGAAGCACTTTTAACTTCGGAGTTCTTATGGGATCCGTTGCCATTCGTGCTCCAAAACGCGTCTTGCTCTGTTAGGAGGGTCTCTTTACATATGTTTCATTTCCACATACTTCCCCAAGCGATGTGGGATTGTGACGACCCTCTTTTTACGACATGTCACCTTCCGGTTCGCCCGCGCGGACGTACCGCCATCCGGGTTCCGGTTCGTGCAACCATCGTACCATACTTACACATCCGGGTCATCACAAAATGTCACTAAGTTAAGATGTATCTGTAACTATTTGTTTAGGAATCCCAATATGGTTAGAGGTCAGCAGAGAGAGACCAATGAGGATAGCAATACCATTGCTCAGTTGACGTGGTTGGTCATGCGACAATCTCGCCAGATCGAACAGCTGATGACTGCTAGAGAGGAACAAGGCAACTCCAGTACTAATGCAACCCATGATCATGGGGGTGCGCGTTTCCACCGGCTTTGACCCTCGGTATTCAATGGACATGTTTCAGATCCTATCTATGCTGAGGAATGGATTCGAAAGATGGAGGATATGTTTAAGTATGCAAAGGTTGATGATGGAGATAATGTCACCTATGCTGTCTACCACCTAGAATTGGATGCAAGGCATTGGTGGGACTCCATCTAGAGCACTGTTGGTGCAGGAGCCATGACTTGGGAGATGTTTAAGACTGCTTTCTTTGACAAGTATTTCAATGAGACTGTTCGGGCCAGTAAAAAGAAGGAATTCGTGAGTTTACAACAGACTGGCTCTGTGACGGATTACATATGTAAGTTTGAGACTTTATCTCAGTTAGCACTTCGATTGGTAGAGGATGATGAGGACAAGATCCACCAATTCGTTCAAGGATTGAAACCGAGTCTGTATATGAGAGTGAAGACTGCTGGAATACACAATGTATCATATGGAGAAGTGACAGCTAAGGCCTTGGAACTGGAGGAGGCTGAGATAACAACATATGCACAGCGTGAGCAGCCAAGGAAATTCACGAAGGAAACTCAGCCGCCACCAAGTCAAAACAAAGGATGGCAGCCGCAACAGAACAGGGGGCCACAACAACAACAGCAAGGCATAAAGAGACCCTTCAATCCAAATGAAGACCAAGGGAAAGGAAAACGACCATTGGCCCCTCTGTGCTCCAACTGCCAGAAGAACCACCATGGCGAATGCAAGTTGCATTCTGGCCGATGCTACCGGTGTGATAAAGTTGGACACATGGTCAGAGACTGCCTCATGCCACCTGATCCAAACCCAGCAAGAGTAATGCCCCGAGTCTTTGCTATGATGGAAGATGAAGACACCTTGCAGAAAACGGTCATAACAGGTACAATTATGATCTGTGGTATTTCTGCTTATACACTTATAGACATGGGAGCCACACACTCATTCATTGCAACCGTATTTGCATGTAAGCATAAGTTAGAATACTTACCAGCTGATAGGCTATATAGTGTGATGTTACCATCAGGAAAGTCCTTGTGTTCTGAGCAGATATTGAAAGGCGATATTGTGTCCATAGGAGATAAGAAGTTATATGTAGAACTGATTGTAATTGACATGAAGGGGTATGAAGTTATACTAGGGATGGATTGGTTATTCAGGCACTATGCTACAATAAGTTGTAGGTCTGGTTTGGTTGAATTCCGACCCCCGGATGGAGATCAGTATACCTTCCAAGCCATTCCTAAAATAAGTAAAATACCGATTGTATCCTCACTAGAAATCCATCGATTATTGAAAAACGGTTGTGAAAGTTACCTAGCTAGTATAATGGATATTCAGGTGAAGAATAAGATAGAGTTGCTGGACATTTCTATAGTCCGAGAATTCCCTGAAGCATTTTTGGATGACTTGTCAGGATTACCACCTGATAGAGAAATAGAGTTTGTAATTGATACATATCCCGAGGCATTACTTGTATCTAAAAACCCTTACCGTATGGCACCTGTTGAACTGAAGGAGTTAAAAGTCCAATTACAGGAATTAGTAGACAAGGGATTTATACGCCCTAGTAGTTCCCCCTGGGGTGCGCCTGTCCTATTTGTTAAGAAGAAAGATGGTTCCCTTAGAATGTGCATAGACTACAGAGAACTAAATAAATTGACCATTAAGAATAAGTACCCTTTGCCCCGAATTGATGACTTGTTTGACCAATTACAAGGAGCTAAGGTGTTTTCAAAGATCGACTTGCGGTCGGGTTACTATCAACTGAAAGTTAAGGAGAGTGATATACCTAAGACAGCTTTCAGGACCCGATATGGACATTATGAATTCCTTATAATGTCGTTCAGATTAACCAATGCACCTGCAGCCTTTATGGATTTGATGAACCGTGTATTTCGTGAGTATTTGGATAAGTTTGTGATTGTATTCATCGATGATATTCTTATATACTCACAGACAAAAGCTGACCATGCAGAACACTTAAGAATAGTTTTGACAACCCTGGAACAGCATCAACTATATGCCAAGTTATCTAAATGTGAATTCTGGTTGAATGAGGTCAACTTTTTAGGCCATGTTGTCTCTGCTGAGGGCATATCAGTAGATCCAACCAAGATTCAAGCTGTTAAGGACTGGCCACAGCCGAGGAATGTTAGTGAAGTCCATAGTTTCCTTGGTTTGGCAGGCTATTATAGGAAGTTTATTAAGGGATTTTCTATGATAGCTAAGCCTTTAACTAGTCTGACAAAGACGGACACCAAGTACTCTTGGACCGAAGCTTGTGAAGATGGCTTCCAGACACTCAAACTGAAATTAACGACAGCCTCGCTTTTGACTCTCCCAACTGAAGAAGGAAAGTTTAGTGTCTTTTGTGACGCTTCTAAGGTTGGTTTGGGGTGTGTCTTGGTGCAGGAAGGCAAGGTTGTAGCTTATGCTTCTAGGCAGCTAAAGAGTTATGAGCAGAACTACCCCACTCACGATTTGGAATTAGCTGCTGTTGTCTTTGTATTAAAGATTTGGAGACACTATCTGTCACGACCCGAGAGGGGGCCTAACAGAAACGCCATGTTAAACGATCAACCTCGGAGAGGTCCACCGCCTCGAAGCAACAAATAAAAGAGAGTACAAACAATCGTAGAAATACAAGATAAATGATAATAATTACATGCCAAAATAAAGTACAATCTCGAATGTCTTACATACACAAATCTGTAGGAAATAAAAAGTGTGACCCTAGGGAAAATCCACACGACAGAGCTCACTTCCTAGCCTTCCTTCCTTTACCTGTAGAGGGGGAGTCGATGGGGTGAGTGACAAACTCAGTATGGGATGTTATACCTACCACTCAAGGTTGAATGCCTTATCAAATCAATGCACGTTGTAAAAATCAAAATCAATTTCAATATTATTCATTTCTCTTCTTATTATTCATTTAAAACGGTTAATGGGGCTAACGATAAAATAAATATATATAGTGAAAATAGGCCCACATCAACAATGCTATCATAAAAATAGATATCCAGGTGCACAGTGAAAAGAGAGGTCACTCACGGATCCTCCGAATCACACCAACACAGAAAGGCCGTGATAACACCAGGCAGGGCCTCATAGGGAGAAGAGAAAATGTCAACCACCAGGAGGGACGAACCACTCAGCCCTGGGCCACCGGGACACGCGCTAGGGCACATTAGTAGGGACGAACCACTCAACCCTGGGCCCAAGGGGTCCACAAGGTGGACTTAACATACCGGGGTAGCAACGAACAGACACTGGCCAGGTCGGGTAACTGGGCGAGCATACCTCCGAGCCCATTCCGCCTATTCTCAGGGGGCGTACCCTACATTCCGCCTATTCTAAGGGGGCGTACCCTACATTCCACCTATTCTCAGGGGGCGTACCCTATCCAAACAAGTGTGGAGAGTACCACAACAACTGGGCAAAACCCCCTGATACTCCTAGCATAAGGGCCCAGCTAAGAGTGCCAGACGGTTATCTCTAGTATCAACTCCAATTGGCACAGCAGAAAACCAATGCATGAACAATACTAAATGCACGTATAAAACCAACTACATGTCAAATATGATAAATCTCAGGACAATTCTCAAATACACAACGTCGGCAAAGGCAAGTAAAACATGGCATCGAAATCTAATCGGCAGTGTAAATCAATGATAAAGTATACGTGCATGTGCATATAGGTATAGCGTAGTAAGTATAATAACCATATCCCTGCGGCGAGTCCTCCTATCTTCGGTAAACTGTGGCTCCTCAGGAATTGCTTCCAAATCAGCAAAATCCTATGAATCTGAGAAACAACACAAGGAATGAGCTCCGTTAAGGCCCAATTGGGTCCAGAACGATATAAACTACGAACCGGGGCAAAAACGAGCAAAAATGGCATGGGTTGACTTTTGGCCAAAATGTCAAAGTCAACTGTCAACAGTAGTCAACGATCAAAGTCAACCATCAAAAGTCAACGGTCAAAGTCAACAATTGACTTTGACTGACCAGACCGGTTCGGGTCGGGTCAGACCGGTTCGGGTCGGGTCAGACTGGTTCGGGTCGGACTGGGTCGGGTCGGGTCTTGGTCTGATCGGTTTGACCCGAACCAACGCATTCCAACTGGGCTCGGGCCAGACCCGGCCCAAACCCAAATCGGGTCGGACCAGGCGGGTTCGACCCATATTGGGCTGGGTTTGTCCAGCCTGGTGGGCTGGGTCAAACTTGGCCCAGAAGACCATAGGGTCTGAGCCCAGCTTGGCCAAACTCAACCGGGCGCAGGTCGGCCCAGGCCCACCCCAACCCTGGGTCCGAGTCAACTGGGCCTTGGGCCTAAGTCAACTCGGCCCAACACCCGAGTTGACTCAGCCCACCGTCGAGTTGACTCGACCCCCGACAACCACACGCCGGCGACACTCCGGCGACACGCCGGCGACCAACCCGGGTCGGAAAAACTCGATTTCTCACCTGTTTTTTGCCGAAAATCGCTTTCTACACGTTTCTAACTCTTTTTCGAGTCGATCCCTGCAAAAAACAACGAGAAATCGACCCCAAAAATTCAGATCTAACAAAACCTAAAACCCTGAAACTTCTCAGGCAAAACTCGAGAGAAAGAGAGGTTACCTTCGAAAATACCCTTCACAAACGTTGATCTACTCTTCGAGACGAATGTTTTGTCACCAAAATCGCAACGAACGGAGATCGTTCCGGCGTCGGCGACCTTCTCTCCCTCACTGCTCTCTCTCCCCTCTCTCTCTCTTCTGGTACGCTGCCGACAGCCTAAAAGAAACAATCAGGTTTTCAAAAGAAAACCTGATTGTTTTAAAATAAAATCATTAAAATTTTAATTTATTTTATTATTTTATTTTATATTTAATCTATTTAATTCTTTTTATTTAATTTTTGATTTTAAAGTTTAATTAATTCTTTTATTAAATTTTTACAATTGATTACCTTTAGTTCAACGTTCGGTTTCACGATCTAAATTCATACCGTAAATTAGCGAAATTAATCACAATTATTTACACTAAAATTCGCAAAAAATTTATTCAAATTTTTACAACTACTAAATTTTGACGGGTTTTACATCTTTTCCCCCTTTTTATGAATTTCGTCCTCGAAATTTGCCTCAACTACACATCATAGAAAAAAATCTAGGGTACCTATTCGCCATATCGGACTCTAGCTCCCATGTAGCTTCTTTGTCAGTGTGGTTCCTCTATTTCACCAGAACAAACGGAGCCTCCCGACGACGAAAACGCCGTAGCTCACGTCCCAAAATCTGTTCTGGCACCTCGTCATACGTCGCGTCAGCCTGGACCGTTACCTCATCCCACGAAACATTATGAGACGGATCAGGAATGTACTTCCTCAGTTGGGATATATGGAAAACATTGTGCACATGCCCCAACTGAGGAGGTAACTCCAGCCGGTAAGCCACCACTCCAATCCTCTCAACAATCTGGAACGGCCCAATGTACCTCGGGGCTAACTTTTCCTTCACCCCAAACCTGCTGACACCACGAGTAGGATGAACCTTCACAAAGACAAAGTCCCCAGCATCAAACCCCACCTCACGTCTCTTCAGGTCTGCATAACTCTTTTGACGACTCTGCACGACCTTCAGCCTCTCACGAATCTGGTGGATCTTCTTTGTGGTCTCTCGAATGATATCAGGCCTCAACGCCAGTCGCTCTTCTCTTTCGGCCCAACACAAAGGAGAACGACATGGCCGACCATACAAAGCCTCAAACGGAGAAACCCCGATGCTGGTTTGGAAGCTGTTGTTGTACACAAACTCAACCAGTGGCAAGTGGTCTATCCAACTGCTACCAAAATCCAGAATACAGAACCTCAACATATCCTCTAAGATCTGAATAGTCCTCTCGGACTGCCCATCTGTCTGGGGATGATGTGCAGTACTCATCTGGGTCTTTGTACCGAGCTCCTTCTGCAATCCTCTCCATAAATCCGAAGTGAAACGACGGTCACGGTCAGACACAATGCTCAAAGGTACCCCATGAAGACGAACAATGTTCTGCACATATAACCGACTGTGCTTGGCAACAGAAAAAGTTATCCGAATAGGAATGAAGTGTGCCGACTTCGTCAATCGATCCACAATAACCCAGATAGAATCAAATCTCTGAGGAGTCCTGGGAAGATGGGTAACGAAGTCCATGGTAACCTCCTCCCACTTCCATTCCGGAATCGGTAATGGCTGGAGCAAACCCGCTGGCCGCTGGTGCTCGGCTTTAACTCTCTGGCAGGTCATGCATCGGGCAACAAATTCTGCTACCTCTCTCTTCATGCCAACCCACCAGTACTGACGCTTCAGATCTTGATACATTTTGGTACTGCCGGGGTGGATGGCAAAACTGGATCTGTGCGCCTCATCCAAAATAGCATGCCTCAAGTTGGCGATGTTGGGAACCGCCACCTTACAACGATAGAATAGGTCCCCAACAGCATTCACCTACCAACTCTCAAGCTGTTCCCCATTCTGAAGCTGTCCCACCCTGAATACAAGTTCCTCATCTTGCCGCTGTAGCTGCTTCACCCTTGTGAGAATCGATGGTGTAGCCACTACATGGTAGATGTAAGCCTGGCTCCTAGTATCATGATACTGCAACTGAAAATCCCCAATCACCAAAGACTTCCTCCACTCATCCAGAATCATGCAGGAAATGGAAGCACGAGGATACCGGCTCAATGCATCAGCCACTGCATTAGCCTTGCCTGGGTGGTATTCTAGACTAAAATCATAATCCTCCAAATACTCCATCCATCTGCGCTGCCTCAAGTTGAGGTCCTTCTGAGTGACCAAGTACTTTAAACTCTTGTGATCGGAGAAAACCTGGAAGCTGACCCCATATAAATAACTCCGCCATATCTTCAAAGTAAAGACGATGGCAGCAAGCTCTAGGTCGTGGGTAGGATAATTCTGCTCATGGGGCTTCAACTGTCGAGAGGCATAAGCCACAACCTTACCCTGCTGCATCAATACACAACCCAAACCAACCCCAGAGGCATCGGTATACACAGCATAAGGAAGGTTCCCATCCAGAACTGTCAGAATAGGAGCACTGGTCAACCTTCGCTTCAATTCTTTGAAGGCATTCTGACAGTCGACATCCCAAACAAACCGCACATCCTTGCGAGTGAGTTTGGTAAGCGGCGCGGCAATAGAAGAAAAGTTCTGTACAAAGCGCCGATAATATCCAGCTAACCCGAGGAAGCTACGAATCTCCGAGACGTTCTTGGGTGGTGGCCAGCCCACTACCGCCTCAATCTTCGCAGGATCAACAGAAATACAATCCCGCGAAACGATATGGCCCAAGAACTTCACCTCAGAAGCCCAGAAATCACATTTGCTGCGCTTCGCATATAACTGATGCTCCCTCAAGGTCTGTAGGACAATGCAGAGATGCTCTCGATGTTCACGACGAGTCTTTGAATAAATCAGGACATCATCAATGAAGACTACCACAAACCGATCCAGATAAGGCCAGAAGATCCTGTTAATAAGATCCATAAACACCGCTGGGGCATTTGTAAGCCCGAACGGTAATACCAAGAACTCAAAATGTCCATATCTGGTCCGGAAAGCAATCTTAGGTATATCCTCCTCCCGAATCTTCACCTGATGATACCCTGTCCTCAGATCAATCTTCGAAAAATATCGTGAACCACCAGAGCTGATCAAAGAGGTCGTCAATACGTGGAAGCGGGTACTTGTTCTAACAGTAACCCTGTTTAGCCTCCGATAATCAACACATAACCTCAACGATCCATCCGCCTTTTTAGCAAACAAAACGGGAGAGCCCTAGGGCGACCCACTCTCCCTGATAAATCCTTTGCTCTGCAGATCCTCTAACTGCTTACGCAGTTCGACTAACTCAGCGGGTGACATCCTGTAGGCTGGTATAGAAACTGGAGTAGCCCCTGAAACGAGATCGATACAAAACTCAGTCTCTCTGTCTTGAGGTAAACCCGGTAGCTCATCAGGAAAGACGTCATCAAACTCCCTGACGACTGAGACATCAATCTCCTGCACCGCGGTCTCAAGGTCTAGGACCATCGACCAAAGTCCCCCATACTGTTCCAATCCACTCCTGCCTCGTAAACATACCCGAAACATAGAGTTCACAATCCCCGTACAAGGACCTCGGTGGTAGGTAACAACCCTGCCAGACTTCGAGGTAACTGTAACCCGCCTCAAGTGGCAATCAACTATCGCCTGATATTTCATCAGCCAATCACAACCCAGAATGACGTCAAACTGCCTCAAAGGCAGGACAATAAGATCGGCTGAAAACTTGCAATCGTCGATCACCACACAAACTGATCTGCAGATATAAGCAACCCCACTCCTGTCGCCCAGCGGAGTATTCAAAAAGAAAGGGGTTCCCATCTCTTCGTTGGCTAAACCCAACACCTTAGCAAATTTAGCAGAAATAAACAAATGCGACGCCCCAGTATCAAATAAAACCCGAGCAAAAGTATGGAAGATCAGAATCGTACCATCCACAACCGCAGGCTGGTCTGGCACAGGAAAATAATCAGCATGGTCCACTGCATATGACTGACCAGCAACTCCCTTGCCCTTATAATCGCGACCACGGCCGCTAGCTCTGGTGGTAGATCCACGAAATCCACCAGTCCGCTGCTACTGGACAGGAGGTGAACCACTAGCAAAGGGCTGCCCGATCGTTCAATAAGGAGTATCAAGGACATGCCTATCCTCTGCTCGGCGCTGGGGTGTCTGAAACTGAGCCTGCTGAAAAGGTGGTCGGGTCTGTCCCCGATGCTGGCCTGGAGGGGAGAATGACTCAGTAGCTGTGGGAATATGAAAGGAGTGCCGCGGCTGCTGCCTCGGAGGGGAGAATGACTCAGTAGCTGCGGGAATATGAAAGGAGTGTCGCGGCTGCTGCCCCTGAGGTTGGTTCAGCAGACATTCCCTCCTAAATTGACCCGGCTGCCCACAGGTATGGCAAGAATAAGGGGAGTACCTGCTGCTCCCGGACGATACGCCACTCGATCCAGAAGAGCGACTAGCACTGCCACCCTGATCTGACACCTGTCGCTGACCCCTCCAAGTCATCTTCCTCCCTGAAGATCGACGGTCTGATCCGTGCTGAGAGATGTTATCTCCCGAACTGCACAACCTCTCTATCCTCAGGGCGGCCTCATAAGCCCGAAGCAAACTATCATACTGGTTCACAGCTACAATTCGCTTGATACTGAAATTTAAGCCCTGAATAAATTTAATAACCTGGGCCTCAACACTGACCCATCCAGAATATGGTAACAAGTGAATAAAACGATTGTAATAATCAGTCACAGATGTAGACCCCTGCACCAGCTCGTAATATGCTCTAGTCATCATGCCCCTATACTCTCTGCTGCTGAACTGGCTACGAAACAGAGAAGTGAACTCAGCCCATCCCATAGACTCGACATTAAACTCACTGCGGATGGCTAACCACCAGTGACTAGCTGCTTCCCTCAGAAAATGGACAGCTATAGGAACTCTGGACTCAGCCGGCGTCTAGAGAGTCTCGAAGTTAAGCTCCATAACCTCGAGCCAGCTCTCAGCCTCCGCTGTATCAGTACCACCCACAAAGGTTGGAGGGTTGTGTTGGTTGAACTCGCGAAAGTATACCCCTCGGGTGGTCGTCGAAGCAGGGGTGGGCTCAGGGGTAGGAACAGGAGCAGGAGGTGGAGCCTGAGCACCGCTCACCAGGTTCCGCAAAGCCTCCAATATAGAAGACATTGTGCTAGGGTCCTGATCGGGGGTACGAGGAACTCTCCTCCTCTGTGGCATTGTGACTCTTCTGCAAAACATGAGATTGTACCACATTAGCACTTTTCATCAATCATCCTTTACACGTATCCTACTAACTGCTCATACTTGATCTCAAACATTTGTCACTAAGAGGTCATTTAACCTTGCGCTCTGATACCAATAAATTTCTGTCACGACCCGAGAGGGGGCCTAACAGAAACGCCAGGTTAAACGATCAACCTCGGAGAGGTCCACCGTCTAACCTAAGGCTAAATGCGGAAGATTAGCACTAATCTAGGACCTCCTCGAAGCAACAAATAAAAGAGAGTACAAACAATCGTAGAAATACAAGATAAATGATAATAATTACATGCCAAAATAAAGTACAATCTCGAATGTCTTACATACACAAATCTGTAGGAAATAAAAAGTGTGACCCTAGGGAAAATCAACACAACAGAGCTCACTTCCTCGCCTTCCTTCCTTTACCTGTAGAGGGGAGTCGATGGGGTGAGTGACCAACTCAGTATGAGATGTTATACCTACTATTCAAGGTTGCATGCCTTATCAAATCAATGCACGTTGTAAAAATCAAAATCAATTTCAATGTTATTCATTTCTCTTCTTATTATCCATTTAAAACGGTTAATGGGGCTAACGATAAAATAAATATATATAGTGAAAATAGGCCCACATCAACAATGCTATCATAAAAATAGATATCCAGGTGTACAGTGAAAAGAGAGGTCACTCACGGATCCTCCGAACCACACCAACACAGAAAGGCCGCGATAACACCAGACATGGCCTCATAGGGAGAAGAGAAAATGTCAACCACCAGGAGGGACGAACCACTCAGCCCTGGGCCATCGGGACACGCGCTAGGGCACACCAGGAGGGACGAACCACTCAACCCTGGGCCCAAGGGGTCCACAAGGTGGACTTAACATACCGGGGTAGCAACGAAGAGACACTGGCCAGGTCGGGTAACTGGGCGAGCATACCTTCGAGCCCATTCCGCCTATTCTCAGGGGGCGTACCCTACATTCCGCATATTCTAAGGGGGCGTACCCTACATTCCACCTATTCTCAGGGGGCGTACCCTATCCAAACAAGTGTGGGGAGTACCACAACAACTGGGCAAAACCCCCTGATACTCCTAGCATAAGGGCCCAACTAAGAGTGCCAGACGGTTATCTCCAGCATCAACTCCAATTGGCACAGCAGAAAACCTATGCATGAACAATACTAAATGCACGTATAAAACCAACTACATGCCAAATATGATAAATCTCAGGACAATTCTCAAATACACAACGTCGGCAAAGGCAAGTAAAACATGGCATCGAAATCTAATTGGCAGTGTAAATCAATGATAAAGTATACGTGCATGTGCATATAGGTATAGCGTAGTAAGTATAATAACCCATACCCCTGCGGCGAGTCCTCCTATCTTCGGTAAACCGTGGCTCCTCAGGAATTGCTTCCAAATCAGCAAAATCCTATGAATCTGAGAAACAACACAAGGAATGAGCTCCGTTAAGGCCCAATTGGGTCCAGAAACGATATAAACTACGAACCTGGGCGAAAACGGGCAAAAATGGCCTGGGTTGATTTTTGGTCAAAAAGTCAAGGTCAACTGTCAAAGTCAACGGTCAAGGTCAACAGTCAAAGTCAA
Organism: Begonia masoniana; assembly: GCA_022432975.1. Taxonomy (NCBI): domain Eukaryota; kingdom Viridiplantae; phylum Streptophyta; class Magnoliopsida; order Cucurbitales; family Begoniaceae; genus Begonia; species Begonia masoniana. Next base: position 19,575,834 of record CM039510.1, read on the forward strand.
CCGTCAAAAGTCAACGGTCAGAGTCAACGGTCAAAGTCAACAATTGACTTTGACTGACCGGATCGGTTCGGGTCGGGTAAGACCGGTTCGGGTCGGACCGGTTCGGGTCGGGTCAGAGTGGTTCGGGTCGGGTTAGACTGGTTCGGGTCGGACTAGTTAGGGTCGGGTCTGGGTCGGGTCTGTTTGACCAGAACCAACGCATTCCAACTGGGCTCGGGCCAGACCCGGCCCAAACCCAAATCGGGTCGGACCAGGCGGGTTCGACCCATATTGGGCTGGGTTGGTCCAGCCTGGTGGGCTGGGTCAAACTTGGCCCAGAAGAACATAGGGTCTGGGCCCAGCTTGGCCAAACCCAACGGGGCCCAGGTCGGCCTAGGCCCACCCCAACCCTGGGTCCGAGTCAACTTGGCCTTAGGCCTGAGTCAACTCGGCCCAACACCCGAGTTGACTCAGCCCACCGTCGAGTTGACTCGACCGCCGACAACCACACACCAGCGACACTCCGACGACATGCCGGCGACAAACCCGCGTCGGAAAAACTCTATTTCTCACCTGATTTTCGCCGAAAATCGCTTTCCACACGTTTCTAACTCTTTTTCTAGTCGATCCCTGCCAAAAACAACGAGAAATCGACCCCAAAAATTCAGATCTAACAAAACCTAAAACCCGAAACTTCTCAGGCAAAAATCGAGAGAAAGAGAGGTTACCTTCAAAAATACCCTTCACAAACGTTGATCTACTCTTCGAGACGAACGTGTTGACACCAAAATCACAACGAACAGAGATCGTTCCGGCGTCGGCGACCTTCTCTCCCTCACTGCTCTCTCTCTCCTCTCTCTCTCTCTCTCTCTCTCTCTCTCTTCTGGTACGCTGCCGACAGCCTAAAAGAAACAATCAGGTTTTCAAAAGAAAACCTGATTGTTTTAAAATAAAATCATTAAAATTTTAATTTATTTTATTATTTTATTTTATATTTAATCTATTTAATTCTTTTTATTTAATTTTTGATTTTAAAGTTTAATTAATTCTTTTATTAAATTTTTACAATTGATTACCTTTAGTTCAACGTTCGGTTTCACGATCTAAATTCATACCGTAAATTAGCGAAATTAATCACAATTATTTACACTAAAATTCGCGAAAAATTTATTCAAATTTTTACAACTACTAAAATTTGACAGCTTTTACACTATCTGTATGGACAACAGTGTGAGGTATTTTCCGACCATAAAAGCCTGAAGTACCTCTTTACCCAAAAGGAATTAAACATGAGACCGAGACGTTGGTTAGAATTTGTTAAAGATTATGACTTTGAGATTAAGTATCATCCAGGTAAGGCCAATGCTGTGGCTGATGCATTAAGCAAAATGTCAAAGACAATGCAGCCCGCAGTATCAACCATATCAGTACCTTTGCGGCAGGAAGTTCAAAAGTTTCGAATTAGATATAGTTCCTGAGTTGTCGAACCTACTTGCTACTCTAACCATTCAACCAACCATTTTGGATAAGATCAAAGAGGCACAGCAGATGGATTCAGAGGAGAATAATAGTATGTTGAGTAAGTTAAAAGATGCCTCCCCTGAATTCAGTCTCTCTAATGATAACATTTTAAAATTAGATATAGTTCCTGAGTTGTCGAACCTTTGTGGGCCAAATATGAAGATGGATGTGGCTAAGTTTGTAGAATCATGTTTGGTATGCCAACAAGTTAAGGCAGAGCATCAACGCCCAGGAGGTACCCTTCAGCCTTTACCTATTCCCGAATGAAAATGGGAAAATATTGCCATGGATTTTGTTGTAGGATTACCAAAGACAACCAAAAGTCTCGATAGTATTGGGGTTGTGGTTGACAGGTTGACGAAGTCAGCCCACTTTATACCTGTAAGAATGACTTTCACAATGGACTAGCTTGCCGACCTGTATGTCCAAGAAATCATCAGATTGCATGGAGTTCCTTTATCTATTGTATCCGATCGTGATCCCAGATTCACCTCAAGATTTTGGCAAAGTTTGCAAAGCACATTAGGATCAAGGTTATCTTTCAGCACTGCCTTCCACCCACAAACCGATGGACAATCTGAACGAACAATTCAAATTCTTGAGGATATATTGAGGGCATGTGTGCTAGAGTTCCAGACATCTTAGAGCCGATACCTACCCTTGGTTGAGTTCTCTTACAATAACAGTTATCAGTCCACTATCGGAATGGCACCTTATGATGCGTTGTATGGTCGGAAATGTAGATCACCTCTATATTGGGATGAAGTTGGTGAAGCAAAACTCCTAGGTCCCGAGATGTTGCAGCAGATGTCAGACAAGATTGCCACTATTAAAAGGAGAATGATTACTGCACAAAGCCGACAGAAAAGTAATGCAGACCAAGGGAGGAGAGATCTTGAATTTGCTGTTGGTGATGAAGTTTTCCTGAAGGTTTCACCATTTAAAGGAGTACTAAGATTTGGCAGGAGGGGAAAGCTTAATCCACGATTTATTGGACCATTCCCTGTCTTAGAAAGGATTGGCAGTACGGCTTATAGATTGCAATTGCCTCCATCGCTGGAAAAGGTGCGTAATGTTTTCCATGTGTCAATGTTAAGAAAATGTATACGGGACCCTACACAAGTTGTTAAGCCAGTGGATATTGAGATTGAACCATCGTTAATGTATGAAGAGAGACCAGTCAGAAAAAAAAAAAAAAAAAAAAAAAAAAAAAAAAAAAAAAAAAAAAAAAAAAAAAAAAGAGAAATTATAAAGTATTTTTTTAATGGTTTGGATTATTTTAAAACGTTGTAATAATGTGTGTTTTATATGAATGTATTATAACTAAGAGTAATATGATGCACCTTTTGGATTATTTATTGATTTTAAAAATAATAACTTGGAATAAAAAATTTTGAACATTTTGTAGTTTTCTTTGGTGTAGAGTCAAAATTAGTCCCTCGCAATGGTATTATGCCGATAAATGTTTGTTTCTGTTTTGTGTAAATTCTATAATTGGCCGTTTGTTGACGAGTAGTCCTCACAATAAGATTTTAGAAGGGCCAAACCTTAAGAAGTTGGGTCATTGACACTTGTATTGTAGTCAACGAACAGAATTGATTGTGATAATTTGCTCAAGCCAGCAACATATTTTCACTTTTAAAGCCGCTGTCGTAAAGATTCTTCTCGTGTTTTATTCTAAAACTAAAACGCTTGCAATGTTCTAATTTTCACCAATAGTTCAATATCATTTGTTTAAATTGTGAGCAGCAGGATTAGAAAAACCCACACAATCGCCATAGAGAACCAAAAACCCTAGTTTTCAAAAAAGAAATTTCAATAATGTCAAAAGATTCTAATTTTGAATTACATCCCAAATAAATACTGACTATTAAGGAAATCTAATAAAAAAAAATTAATAACACAGAAAATATTAAATAAAATTAAATAGAACGAAAGTGGGGAAAAATTTTGAAAGGAATGGAAACTCTTGTCATCAAAATGTAAATACTGATTAATTTTATGGCATCTTAGCTAGATGGGACCAAGCACAGAACTGACCGCGTATCTCGGCCG
>CM039510.1:19579488-19891783 GCA_022432975.1 Begonia masoniana
TAAAAAAAAAAAAAAAATCGCTAAAAATTTTAAGTCAATTTTTACAACTACTAAAATTTGACAGCTTTTACACTATCTGTATGGACAACAGTGTGAGGTATTTTCCGACCATAAAAGCCTGAAGTACCTCTTTACCCAAAAGGAATTAAACATGAGACCGAGACGTTGGTTAGAATTTGTTAAAGATTATGACTTTGAGATTAAGTATCATCCAGGTAAGGCCAATGCTGTGGCTGATGCATTAAGCAAAATGTCAAAGACAATGCAACCCGCAGTATCAACCATATCAGTACCTTTGCGGCAGGAAGTTCAAAAGTTCGAATTAGATATAGTTCCTGAGTTGTCGAACCTACTTGCTACTCTAACCATTCAACCAACCATTTTGGATAAGATCAAAGAGGCACAGCAGATGGATTCAGAGGAGAATAATAGTATGTTGAGTAAGTTAAAAGATGCCTCCCCTGAATTCAGTCTCTCTAATGATAACATTTTAAAATTAGATATAGTTCCTGAGTTGTCGAACCTTTGTGGGCCAAATATGAAGATGGATGTGGCTAAGTTTGTAGAATCATGTTTGGTATGCCAACAAGTTAAGGCAGAGCATCAACGCCCAGGAGGTACCCTTCAGCCTTTACCTATTCCCGAATGAAAATGGGAAAATATTGCCATGGATTTTGTTGTAGGATTACCAAAGACAACCAAAAGTCTCGATAGTATTGGGGTTGTGGTTGACAGGTTGACGAAGTCAGCCCACTTTATACCTGTAAGAATGACTTTCACAATGGACCTAGCTTGCCGACCTGTATGTCCAAGAAATCATCAGATTGCATGGAGTTCCTTTATCTATTGTATCCGATCGTGATCCCAGATTCACCTCAAGATTTTGGCAAAGTTTGCAAAGCACATTAGGATCAAGGTTATCTTTCAGCACTGCCTTCCACCCACAAACCGATGGACAATCTGAACGAACAATTCAAATTCTTGAGGATATATTGAGGGCATGTGTGCTAGAGTTCCAGACATCTTAGAGCCGATACCTACCCTTGGTTGAGTTCTCTTACAATAACAGTTATCAGTCCACTATCGGAATGGCACCTTATGATGCGTTGTATGGTCGGAAATGTAGATCACCTCTATATTGGGATGAAGTTGGTGAAGCAAAACTCCTAGGTCCCGAGATGTTGCAGCAGATGTCAGACAAGATTGCCACTATTAAAAGGAGAATGATTACTGCACAAAGCCGACAGAAAAGTAATGCAGACCAAGGGAGGAGAGATCTTGAATTTGCTGTTGGTGATGAAGTTTTCCTGAAGGTTTCACCATTTAAAGGAGTACTAAGATTTGGCAGAAGGGGAAAGCTTAATCCACGATTTATTGGACCATTCCCTGTCTTAGAAAGGATTGGCAGTACGGCTTATAGATTGCAATTGCCTCCATCGCTGGAAAAGGTGCATAATGTTTTCCATGTGTCAATGTTAAGAAAATGTATACGGGACCCTACACAAGTTGTTAAGCCAGTGGATATTGAGATTGAACCATCGTTAATGTATGAAGAGAGACCAGTGCAGATATTGGAATCCGCAGTTAAGACTCTGAGGAATAAAGAGATTCCGTTGGTCAAACTTTTATGGAAGAATCATGGCATTGAAGAAGCCACCTGGGAGCGACGACAGGACATGTTAGAAAAGTATCCAGAGTTATTTGTTTGATCAATTTTTGGGGACGAAAATTGATCAAACAGGAGGGGTGGATGTAACACCCGACAACTTCAACCAGGTGACTCCCTAACTGTATTAACGGTCATGAATATTCAATCTTCACGGTTTAGAGTTTTATCCCAAGCTTAATTAATTGCATGTGGATATAAATTACGTTGAGTGGAAAAGTTGTAATAATGAAGGTTTGAGGCCAGTATTTAAAGAAAAAGGAAAGGATTCAAACCTCATTTAAACCACTGTAGCCGACATCTCCAACTCTCGGCGATTTCTTTCTCTCCCAAGCTCTCGCTCTCTGTCAGCTGGGAATCCCTTCTTCGACGATCGGTTTCCTTGCTGCTTCTCGGCTACTTTGTGCTCAAGGTACGAGTTTAGCAATGTAGCTATCTTTTAGTCGTTAAGCTTTGTTTTCAGCTATGAGATGAGATTCTGGTTTCTTCAATGGCCGAGTATTAGTAAGGATATTTTAAAATCTGAAAGTGGTAATGTCTTTCTGAATCGATTTTGGACACTAAACAACCAACCCTGAGTTATCGCTAATCGAATCTGTCTGTTCTGGGTTTTGGATTTCTAACTGCACAGAGGACTATACTAGGGATTCGGGAGTGACTTAAGCTATTAGATCCTAGGGTGACTTGTGATTAGGACTAATAGGATTTTGTTTTAACTACTGCAATGTGAATGTTTTAGGTGAAGAAGTTTGAAGAGAAAGGAGCTCAAATTGCTAAGGAGACCAGGTAAGTGAATGTATAGGTTTCTCGGTCATTAGGACCCTACATCAAAGGATGCTAGGTAGAAACTCATACGATGATTAGCAGTTCCTTCATGTTACTGTCTAGCATTTATGTTGATGATTAGTTCAATGGTAAGGTTTCATGTTCGTTAGTGCTCTGTTCTGTAGCTTGTTGATTTAAGAATTTCCAAGTACATGCATCTTGACTATTTTATGCATATGAAAATGTTTTAAGAGCATGGTTTTCTCATGAATAAAGTAAAAAGATAAAACTTATGCAACGTGGACTAAGTGAGGGTTGGGGGCGGTTCGGCGTATGTCACAGTCCAAAAGAGGGACATATGAATACGACCCGCAGTAGGGACCAAGATCAAATTCACTGTCGAACCCCCTTTACCGGCACAAATCCTCTCTTAATCCACACAACTTAAATGATGAATATGATCAACGATTATGAATGATGAATATGACCAACGATTATGAATGATGAATATGATCCACGATTATGAATGATGAATATGATCCATGACTACGAATGATGATTACGAACAAAGAACAAGGACAAGAATAAGAAAAGAGCATGAAAAGAACAAGATCATGATTTCTTCTTTTAACAGTGCATTCATTTATACACATTTGTATTGCATTCCTTACTAAGCATTAGGCTTATAGTTTAAACCTTATGATGTAGGTGACGAGTTTTCAGGTGAGGATCTCAAAGTTAATGAGGATGTCTAAGCTTGGTTGCTGGAAGGTGTTCAGGGTGCAACTCTGTGGCTGGATGCCAAATGAGACCCCGGGTTAATGTTTTATGATTTTAGTTAAGATAATGAATATAATAGGTTGAGTAGGATGAGTCTACCCTATAACATTGAGTCTTTTGAAGTTGTCTGTTGATCTCTGAATCTAGGGGATAATTTTAAGGATCATCGAATGGTCTGTTTGTTTAAGTCTTCTGCTATATGAATTCTGGATGAGTCTATGATACTTACTCATTAAGGTTTATAGTTACCAGGTTAAGATTTGGGTGAGTTGTGGTATTTTCTGTTGGATGAAGTTGTTTGATGATTATAGTGTTTTACTGCCGTATGATAGAAGCTGGATGAGGCAATCATCCGGCTGACGTCATCGGCGGATGTCAAATGATGGAAGTTGAACGATTGAGTCTTCTGGATGACGTCACCGGAAGATGTAGTATGTTTCCTCGCCGAATGATGTAAATGTTAATTTGTCGTCTAGCGTTCGGTGGGTGAAGTGTATTTCTTCACCGGACACTGAGAATGTTATTTTGTCGTCTAGCGTTCGGTGGATGAAGTGTATTCCTTCACCGGATGATGTAAATGGTATTTTGTCGTCTAGCGTTCGGTGGATGAAGTGTATTCCTTCACCGCATGATGTAAATGGTATTTTGTCGTATAGCATTCGGTGGATGAAGTGTAATTCTTCACCGGATGATGTAAATGTTAATTTGTCGTCTAGTGACCAGATGATGTGAGTATTTTCTTATTGTTTAATGTTCAGGTAATGTTTTAAATCGGTCACGTGAAGCACACATGACCACCAGTCGATGTAAGTTTATTTCTTTGTTGGAAGACCCAGTTTAAGAGATGTTCAAAAAAAAAAAATAACTCTAACAACGAATAAGCTAAAGAAAGTGAGAACTCAATGATTAAGAGGCTAAGTAATGAATTGCGTGGCGATTCCTCCACTGGGGTCGTTACATGCTGTGCAAGCCAGTGCATCCCTAAGATATGATCATACCTCTCTATGCTCATAACTATCAAACGAGCATAAAGGGTAATATCCCCCACTGAGATGACGTTGCCATGGAGAATACGTTCTGACTGCATAAGCTCTCTAGAAGGCAACATCACTCTATACTCGACCCCAGCTAACTCAGACTCTAATCCCAATCTAGTCATGCATGCAGTCAATATGAAGGAGTGTGTAGCTCCCGTATCCATCAAAGTAAAAACAGCGGTGCGCCCATAATCATAATAGTACCTGCAATCACAGAGGGCTGAGCCTCGTCGTCGACATCGCCAGGCTCAATAAATGCAAAAATCCTCGGCATAACCCTCCTCTGATCACCGCCTGATAAATCTCGGCCGGGCTTCGGGCAATCCTTGACGTAATGGCCAATCTCCCCACATCTAAAACATCTATTAGTGCCAACACAGAACTCACCACTGTGCTCTCTCTGGCATATAGGACACCACGGTATCTGAGAAGCCCACTGCACTTGCTTCCCCTTACCCCGATCATTACCTCCTTCAAGAGGTCTCTTAACACCCCTCTGCTGCTGCTGGGGCTGTGCTCTAGGTTGCCAACCTCGGTTCTGCGACTGAGGTCGGATCTCACGGAAGAAGCCCTTAGCTGGCTCCCTCGGTCTAACATACTGAGGGCAGTGCCAAGGTTGGTAATAGAGGCTTGCATCTCATTGTACTGAGCCTCTGTTAAGGAAAATCTCCTGTGATATGTTATGGGAGTTGCAGGAGTTGCAGGAGTATTGGAGAGAAGGGGTTGGACTGGCAGAGCGATTGGAGCAGGTTGGACAGGTGATGGAGGGTGCACCTCTTGCTGATCGGGAGATGGATGAGGTGAAGGTTCATGAGTTGGAGATGGAGGCTGAAAGTACATGGATTGGAGAGGTAGGAGCTGAAGGTTCATGGTTTGGAGATGGAGGTGCTGAAGGTTCAAGGAGTGGAGAAACTGAAGGTGGTTGAACTGGAACTGGAGGAGCCGTAGGTGGTAAGGAAAGAGTAGGTGGAGAGGGAGGTGGAGGAACTGGAGATGGTAGAGCTGGAGGACCATGAGTGAAAATGGAAGAAATAGCTCGAATTACCGGAGAGATGGAAGGAAAAACAGGCTGAGAAGGTAATACGAGAGAAGGTGGAGGAGAAGGAGGCTGTTCAGGAATAGGAAGAGGTACAGATGAGGGAGCAGAGGTGGCCTCGGAAAAAGTTACTATGGAGGAAGGATCTGTCCTGCGCCTACGCACAAGAGGAGGAGGATCAAAGCTGGAATCCTGAGATGGAGAAATAGCACAATCAGGAATTCCTGATTCACCTTCTCCCTCAGCAGTTGGCTCCTCAGGCAGGATAAGCTTGCGTTTACCACGCCTGACAGGAACTGGCTTAGAAATCTTCTGCATAGCCTTCTTTAAGGCAGGCTCTCCTTTTTCGATTCTTTTTAATCCCATCTTGTTGAGAGTGATTTGGGAGTAATAATTGGAGGGCAGAAGTCTCACAGGCTCTTCCTCCTCAGGAAGGACAACCTCAAGATGAGCAAATAACCGCATAAGAAGCAAATTATACGGTAAGGATGTAGCCTTAGAGGATACTGCCAAAATCATCCTTCGAACCACAATGTATCCTACATTGAAAGGAGTCTTGAAATAGAGAGCAAACAGAACAAATAGCTCCATTACGCTCACCTCATCATAATGTCCACCCTTGGGAACAATATTGATATGACGAAAAACTTTGGCCCTCGGGGTCAAATGTCTGCCCTTTAACTGATCAGGAGAAGAATTAGGGTCCAAAGCAATTTCCCTGAGAAACTGTAGACCATCAGAAGTTCCAAAGAAAGGTAGCTCATGGCCTGTCACATATTTGTAGGGGCAGCTATCCAAATGAGGAGCTCCCAGAAGAGCATTTATGGACTGAGGGGATATTTCTATGCATTTGTTATATACATAGCTTTTAATGGAAGGGGGATCATCAGTAAAGCTAAGATTGGCATAGAACATCCGGATAGCTTCCGGATAGAAGAAGGATTCAGTTTCAAACAATCCTATTAACCCAAGATCCGTCAAGGGTTCTACAATGTTCATCCCAGCTAAACTTTCAAAATCAATACCTTTACTGGGAATTAATGACCTGAACTGGTAATCGGCATGAAACTTGTTCTCGGCAGCTTTAGTGAGAAAGTAGAAGGATGGAAACGCATTTGCCCTTGGAATCTCACGAGGAGGGCGATCAGAAACCTTAGCCTTTTTCTTGGCCTGAACGGAGATGGCTTGAGCTGAAGAACCGATATGCTCCATTGAAAGATGAGGAATCGAGAAAGAGGGTTGGTAGGGCAGGGGGGATTTTCTCACAGAAAGAGCGCGAAATGAAATGTCGTCGAGAAGACACATAGTTTAAACAAAGAAGGGGCATCGCTCGACGCGAGGGAGACACACGTGTAGAACTGATAGGCATGATGAACCACACGTGTCGGCAGATTAACAATACATCTTCCGATGCTTACAGATACTATGCATCTGCCGATACCTACCGGTATCAAGACATCTGCCGATGACAAAAGAGAGGTACAGCATCTACCGATGCTATCACAGAAGGAGAAGCTCTAACACTTAGGAATTTTTTTTTTTTTTTTTTTGTTTATAACAGAGACAGAATCTCATTTTCTCTCAACCCGAATGAGACCTAACCTTATTCTAATACTATTGAATGTCTTCTCATCCAAAGGCTTGGTAAAGATGTCTGCAAGTTGATCTACAGAATTGACAAACTCTAAAGAAACATCTCCTCTTTGAACATGATCTCTAATGAAATGATATCTGACATCTATATGCTTTGTTCTAGAGTGTTGAATAGGATTTTTAGAGATGTTTATGGCACTGGTGTTATCACACCGAATAGGAATCCTATCATAAAATAGATTATAATCTTCCAAAGTTTGTTTCATCCATAACATTTGTGCACAGCAACTGCCAGCAGCAATATATTCACTTTCAGCAGTTGATAGTGCGACAGAATTTTGTTTCTTAGAATACCAGGAAACTAGAGATTCACCAAGGAATTGACATGTTCCACTGGTGCTTTTCCTATCCACTAGACTACCTGCATAATCAGAATCTGAGTAGCCAATCAGATCGAAAGAAGTACCTTTTGGATACCATAATCCTAAGTCAGGAGTTCCACTTAAATACTTAAAGATTCTTTTGACAGCAGTTAAGTGAGATTCCTTAGGGGCAGCCTGAAATCTAGCACAGAGACACACACTGAAAAGAATATCTGGTCTGCTTGCAGTCAGATATAGCAAAGATCCAATCATACCACGATATTTCTTAATGTCTACACTGATTCCTTTTTCATCTTTATCCAACTTAGTAGTGGTGCTCATAGGAGTCTTAGAAGATTTGACAGTTTCTAATCCGAATTTCTTAAGGAGTTCCTTAATGTATTTTTCTTGACAGAAGAAAATTCCATCAGGAGATTGACTAATCTGGAATCCTAAGAAGAACTTTAACTCCCCCATCATACTCATTTCAAATTCACTCTGCATGAGGGAAGAAAACTCATTACACATATTGACATTAGTTGAGCCAAAAATAATGTCATCGACATAAATTTGAACCAACAGAATGTCCTTCTCCTTTTGCATGGTAAACAGAGTTGAATCGGAGTTACCCTTTTTGAAATTCCTTTCCTCAAGGAAATTCTTCAATCTGTCATACCAAGCTCTAGGAGCCTGCTTAAGTCCATACAGAGCTTTCCTAAGCTTGTACACATGATCGGGTTTGTCAAAAGATTCAAACCCTAAGGGTTGCTCAACAAAAACTTCTTCATTTATGAAACCATTTAAAAATGCACTCTTTACATCCATTTGAAAGAGTGTGAAGTTCTTGTAGCAGGCAAAAGCTAGAAGCATCCTAATTGATTCCAATCTAGCAACAGGGGCAAAAGATTCCTCAAAATCAATACCCTCTTCTTGAGAGTACCCCTTAGCAACCAGTCTAGCCTTGTTCCTTATTACAATCCCATTTTCATCCAATTTATTCTTAAAGACCCACTTAGTTCCAATAATGGGATGAACCATAGGCCTCGGAACAAGTTCCCATACCTTGCTCCTTTCAAATTGATTTAGCTCATCTTGCATAGCTAAAATCCAATACTCATCATTCTCGGCCTCTTCAAACTTCTTAGGCTCTACTTGAGAGATAAATGCCACATTGGCACAAAGATTCCTAAGAGAGGATCTAGTCTTAACACCTAGTGAAGGATCACCTAAGACTTCATCTAATGGATGATTTCTAACATATTTCCAATCTCTAGGGAGAGTAGGATTTTCATCCTTGACAGGAATTATACCTAGAGATGTAGAAGATGGTTCTAAAGATTTTTCTGCTTGAGAGGGATTAGTAGGTTTTTCTAAGGAAAGAGAATCCAGTTGATAATTCAAAACACCATCCTCATCCACATTTATTGTGGGCTGAGGGGACTCATCAAAGTTGACATGAACGGATTCCTCTACAACTAGGGTTCTCCTATTGAAAACCCTATATGCTTTACTGGTCAGAGAATAACCAAGAAAAATTCCAATATCAGATTTGGAATCGAATTTTCCTAAGTTATCCTTAGTATTGAGAATGAAGCATTTACTGCCAAAGGCTCTAAAATACTTGACAGAAGGAGTTTTTCTACTCCAGAGCTCATATGGAGTTTTCTCTAGGATAGGTCTTATGGAGACCCGATTAAGTACATAACAGGCTGTTGCTACAGCTTCGGCCCAGAAATACTTAGGAAGGGAGTTTTCATTAAGCATAGTCCTAGCAAGCTCTTGAAGGGATCTATTCTTCCGCTCAACAACTCCATTTTGCTGAGGGGTCCTAGGAGAAGAGAAATTGTGCTCAATTCCATACTTGAGACACAGGAGTTCAAATTTCTCATTTTCAAACTCTCCACCATGATCACTACGAATAGCAACAATGGTGAGCTCCTTTTCATTTTGAACTCTTTTCCTAAAACTAGAAAAGGTGTCAAAGGTTTCATCCTTAGACTTTCAGAAAATGAACCCAAGTAAATCTAGAAAAATCATCAACAATGACGAATGCATAGAATTTTCCTCCTAGACTGGCTATGTTGGAAGGAACGAAGAGGTCCATAAGAAGGAGTTGGAGAGGCTTAGAAGTAGAAATTGTATTCTTAGATACAAAGGAACTTTTGATCTGCTTGCCCATTTGACAAGCTTCACAGACTTTATCCTTTTAAAAGGATATCTTAGGAATACCTCTAACTAAGTTCTCCTTAGTAATCTTAGCTAAGGTATCTATCCCTACGTGTCCTAATCTCCTATGCCAGATCCAACCGTCAATAGAAGAATTCACAGCAAAACATTTTTCAATACTACAATCAATATCATCAATGTCAATGACATAAATATTTTCTTTCCTAAAACCAGTAAAGAGAATTTTGCCATTTGCAGCATCTTTAATTATACATGAATCTGATTTGAATATTACTTCATAACCTTTGTCACATAATTGACTAATGCTAAGTAGATTATGTTTTAACCCATAACTAATAAAACATTTTCTATAACAGGATTGATAGGGTTACCTATGTTGCCAATGCCAACAATTTTGCCCTTTTGATTTCCACCACAAGTGACACTTCCTTTCTTCTTGTTGACAATAGCGAACTTAGTTGCATCTCCAGTCATATGCCTTGAACAACCACTGTCCAGGTACCACTGATTTCTTAGAGGAGATGCATTATCCTGCAACACAGAAATTAGGTTGTCTTCTTAGGTACCCAAATCTTTTGGGTCCTAGTGTTAGGCCTGGTTCCTTTAGGAACTCATTGTAACTTACAACCATCTTTCTTGCCATTTGTTTTTAGTGGGCATACAAAGGACTAATGTCCTACTTCATTACACTTATGACATACAGTAGATTTAACAAAGAAATTCTTAAAAGCTTTCTTTTTATTAGACTTGTCATATCCTAATCCTGTTCTGTCGAAATTTGCTCTCTTACCTCCTATTATCATCTTAAATAATTTTTCGCCCTTGGTGAAGTTCAGAATGATATTATTCAGATCTTCGTTTTTGCTTTTAAGCTCATCAATTTCCTTGACATGCAAGTCTACTTCTTTAGCATGCTTTTCTAATAGATCTGTATTCTCCTTTTTCAACAGATTGTATTTATTTTTCAGCATGCCAAACTGTTTAACTAAGTCATTAAAGGCGTCAATTATTTCACCTTCTTCATCATCACTATCACTATCACTAGATACATTTGAAGAAGAAGTACTAACATTTTCCTCGAGTGCCATAAAGCACAGGTTTGCTACTTCCTCATCTTCTGATGAAGAGGCGTCTTCTTCACTATCATCCCAAGTGGCCTTCATTGCCCTTTTCTTAAACTTCTTGGGATACTTCTTTGCTTGTGGACAATCTGCCTTCATATGTCCAGGCTTTCCACACCCAAAGCACGTGATTTCCTTTTCCTTTTGAGACTTTTCACATTTCGGAAATTTCCTTCCTTGCAGTCTTTTCCTTTGGAGAAATTTACTGAACCTCCTGGTGATGAGTGCAATATCCTCATCATTATCTTCCTCTTCTTCAGAGTCATCTTGCTTACTTGATGAGGCTTTGAGTGCAATGTCCTTTTTCTTGCTGATCTCTTTCTCCTTGAGATCTTCCTTCTCATTGGCTCTCATTGTAATCTCGTGAGTCATGAGAGATCCAACGAGCTCTTCAAGTTTAAGAACCTTCAGATCCCGAGCTTCTTGAATGGCGGTCACTTTAGGTTGCCAAGCTCGTGGAAGGCATCTCAAAATTTTCCTGACTAGTTCTTCACCTGTATACATCTTACCAAGAACTTTTAATCCATTAGTAATATTAGTGAATCTAGTAAACATAGAAGATATGGACTCATCCTTTTCCATGGAGAACAATTCATACTCATGAACAAGCATGCTTAATTTGCTCTCTTTAACTTGGTTTGTTCCCTCATGAGTTACTTCTAATAAATGCCAGATTTCCTGAGCACTATCACACCCCTGAACTCTGTTGAATTCATCACGATTTAGAGCACAGTATAGGGTGTTAATGGCTTTGGCATTTAGACTCAAGTTCCTCTTGTCGGACTCAGTTAAATCAGCAGAGACCTTGGGAACACTTTTGCCATCTACAGTTTTCATGGCACTAAATGGACCATATTCTATAATGTTCCATAACTTATAGTCCATGGCTTGAATGAATATTCTCATTCTCGCCTTCCAGTAAACATAATCACTGCCATCGAATAGAGGTGGCCTAGAGATGGACTGACCCTCAATGTGTGAGGAGTTTGAGTTGAATGCCATGATTAGTATATCACAGAATACAAATACAACTTAGACAATGATAGACCTTGCTCTGATACCAATTGTAGGATCGGTATTGTCTAAGAGGGGGGTGAATTAGACCTTTTTAAATTTTAATTACTAGTCAACTTAATTTCTCTCCTAGATTAAACTTATAGATTTATCACAAGTGATCAGATAATGTAAAGAGAGAGAGAGAGAAATTCGACACCAGTATTTTTACGTGGTTCGGCCAAACTGCCTACGTCCATGCTCCAAGGCTCCTCCTTTAAGATTCCTTACTTCTCCTCAACGAGAAATCCTGATCGAGCTTTCGGGAGTCGATCCAAAGCCTTTTACACAATACAGGATTGAACTTTACGGGCGTCAATCCACTGCCTTATACAAATTTAGAGTTTGTAAAGTTTTGCACAAAAACTACTCTCTCACAGGATCTGAATCTCAAGTTCGAATGTAAGAGGAGAGTAGTACGATTTACAGAGTATGAATATTTTCGCAAGTTAGGGCTCAGGAATTCAAATCGCAAAAGTTGTTCCTTTGTGCTCTAAGCTCGGCTTTTATACTCTGTCCATTTTCTACTTGACTTCAATGCTTCTAAACCAATAATAGAAACTTTGTTACCGTTGGGAAGCATCCGTACAAGTTCAGGTAGTCGTTGCCGTTTGTAGTTGTAAGTCGTCGTCGCCATTAATGTTCTGGAGTTATGGCTGAAAACGACGTCACTGTAGCTTCGCGGCTAATTTGAATTCTGGCGGAAGTTCACCGGCAGATGCAACTAATGAGCGGAGACACTTCATCGGTGAATGCTGCTTGAAATGCCATCGACAGATATATCCTTGAATTCCATCGGCAAAAGCATCTTTAACTTCTATCGGCAGAAGCATCTTTAAAACTCATCGGCAGAGACAATCCGTGAACTTCATCGGCACATTCTATCTTCAAAGCCATCGGCAGATGTTTCTTTAAAAACGCTATCGGTAGATGTCTCTTTAAAAACCATCAGCAGATGAACTCTTGAAAATTGTCGTCTAGTGATCGGCATGTGTAAGCTTGAACGACATCGGTATGAGTAGCGTCAAATGCTATCGGTAGATCCATCTTGACATGTCATCGGCAGATATCTTCAAAACCGCTTCGGCAGATGAAACAAATAAGTACTTTGACACATCATCGGCATCTGTCTTCAGAAACAGCTATCGGCTGAGAAAGCATGTACTGACTTGACACGTCATCGGCATATGTCATCAAAGACGCTATCGGCAGATGATAACTTCTAAACGGCGTCTTCTTCTGCTTAGCAATCGGCAGAGGCTTCCATTTTTTTGATGTATAGTCATCGGTAGAAGCACGCGTTTTACAGCCCTGTTTTTCTGTTCTGCTCTGTATACTCAAACCGATTTTATTAGACAACTAAAATACTCTTTTCAAGGGTATTTCCATATAAACTCATATTCATTATTTTCTTTAAATATACATAATCAAATTGTACATTATTTATACAAATACATAATCAAAAACAAATTATGACTTAAACAATCTATAAGTCAATAGGACTGACCAATGCACCTGCAGCCTTTATGGACTCAATGTAATTGTGTTCATAGATGATATCCTGATATACTCACGGACTGAAGCTGACCATGCAGAGAATTTAAGAGTAGTTTTGACGACATTAAAGGAGCACCAGCTCTATGCCAAATTGTCCAAGTGTGAATTTTAGATGGACAAGGTTAATTTTCTTGGTCATGTAGTTTCTGCTAATTTTCTTGGCCATTTGTGATGCTAGTAAATCGAGTAAACATGGAAGAAATAGTCTCATCCTTCTCCATTGAAAACAGTTCATATTCATGTACAAGCATACTCAATTTACTCTCCTTGACTTGGTTAGTTCCCTCATGTGTAATGTAACAACCCCAGAGGGATCGTCACATAAACCATATCTTTCTTAATCATTTAATTCTTATTACTCACATTCTACTCATTTCGGTAATATATTTTTTGAAACATAACTTAACTCAAAATGTCGTACGTAATTCACTAGACATCATTCGGCAAAGGAATACTTTACGCATCTGCCGGCGGGCAGTGCAATGTGTATCGGCTGGTGAAGGGAAACTTAAACCTTTAGACTGCACCTGCCGATTGAGGAATAAAACCACATCTTGTAACACCCGACAACTTCAGCCAGGTGACTTCCTAACTGTATTAACGGTCATAAATATTCAATCTTCACGGTTTAAAGTTTTATACCAAGAATAATTTATTTTATGTGGATTTAAACTAGGTTGAGTGGCAAAGTTGTAATAATGGAGGGTGATGACCAATATATAAAGAAAAAGGAAATGTTTTAAACCTCACTTGAACCCCTGTAGCCGACACCTTTCTTTTTGGCGATTTCTTCTCTCCCAAGCTCTTGCTCTCTGCTTCAGCATACTCTCTTCGACGATCAGTTTCTCTGCCACCACTCGACTACTCTGTGCTCGAAGTATGCAATAGACAACGCAGCTATCTGTTAGTTTGTTAGCTCTGTTTTCTACTCGGCATTGGAGTTTTGGATCTTCCAATGGCCGACTAATAATAAGGACATTTGAAATCTGAGAGTGGGAATGACTTTAGCTATTAAATCTTAGGATAACTTGAGATTAGAACTATTAGGATTTTGTTTTAACTACTGCAATGTAAATGTTTTAGGTGAAGAAGTTTAAAGAGAAAGGAGTTCAAGTGCTAAGAAGACCAGGTAAGTGAATGTATTAAGATTTCTGGCTAATAGAGCCCTACATCGTGGGAGTACTAGGTTGTTTTAGATGTCTAATGTTTACCTTATGATAATGAGCTTGTCTGCACTTGAAGGATTGATGAATGTTGTGAGTTATATTATTTGATGACCTGCTAGTGAATGTGAAGTTGTCTGCTCGGGTATGATCTTTGTCATAGTCTGATGGGTTAAAAGTTCTCATGTTCATGCATCATGAATGATTCTCAAGCATAAGAAAATGTTTTAATGCATGTTTTCCATGAACAGAATATGTATGTATAAATGTATAAATATAAGATTTATGCAGCGTGGACTAAGTGAGGGTTGGGGCGGTTCGGAGGGAAATATGAATACGACCCGCAGTAGGGAACAAGATCAAACTCACTATCGAACCCCCTTTACCGGCACAAATCCTCTCTTAATCCACACAACTTATATGAATGATGAATATGATCAATGACTATGAATGATGAATATGATCAATGACTATGAATGATGAATATGATCAATGACTATGAATGATGAATATGACCAATGACTATGAATGTTGAATATGATCTATGACTATGAATGATGATTGCAAGCAAAGATATGAACAAGAAAAAGATTTATGAGCATGTGATTTTTCCAAACTATACATTCATGCATCCATGTTAGTGTTGCATTCCTTACTAAGCATTAGGCTTATAGTTTAAACCTTATGATGTAGGTGACGAGTTTTCAGGTGAGGAACTCAAGGTTAATGAGAATGACTAAGCTTGGTTGCTGGAGGATGTCAGTGTGACAGTGAAGGCTGGATAGGCGATTAAGCTCCCTGGTTATGCTCATAGTAAGTTAGAAAAGTTTACGATGAACAGATGACTAAATAGAATAGAATTTCTTATAACAATGAGATTTGGATTTGAAAAGCTTTAGAGTCTGAATACGATTTTAAGGATTAATGAATGGTTTGTTTTGTTTTAGTCTTCCGGTATGCGTATTTTAGATGAGTTTATGATTTTTACTATTTGAGGTTTATGGTTACTAAGTTAGGAATCGGGTGTGTTGTGATATGTTCTATCGAATGAAGATGTTTGATGATTATAGTGTTTTACTGCCGTATGATAGACGCTGGATGAGGCAATCATCCGGCTGACGTCATCGGCAGATGTAGAGTGTTTAAGCCATCGGATGATGAAAGTGTTATTTTGTCGTCTAGCGATCGGCAGAAGTAGAGTGTTTAAGCCATTGGATGATGAAAGTGTTATTTTGTCATCTAGCGATCGGCAGATGTAGAGTGTTTAAGCCATCGATGATGAAAGTGTTATTTTGTCGTCTAGCGATCGGCAGATGTAGAGTGTTTAAGCCATCGATGATGAAAGTGTTATTTTGTCGTCTAGCGATCGGCAGATGTAGAGTGTTTAAGCCATCGGATGATGAAAGTGTTATTTTGTCATCTAGCGATCGGCAGATGTAGAGTGTTTAAGCCATCGGATGATGAAAGTGTTATTTTGTCATCTAGCGATCGGCAGATGTAGAGTGTTTAAGCCATCGGATGATGAAAGTGTTATTTTGTCATCTAGCGATCGGCAGATGTAGAGTGTTTAAGCCATCGGATGATGAAAGTGTTATTTTGTCGTCTAGCGATCGGCAGATGTAGAGTGTTTAAGCCATCGATGATGAAAGTGTTATTTTGTCATCTAGCGATCGGCAGATGTAGAGTGTTTAAGCCATCGGATGATGAAAGTGTTATTTTGTCATCTAGCGATCGGCAGATGTAGAGTGTTTAAGCCATCGGATGATGAAAGTGTTATTTTGTCATCTAGCGATCGGCAGATGTAGAGTGTTTAAGCCATCGATGATGAAAGTGTTATTTTGTCATCTAGCGATCGGCAGATGTAGAGTGTTTAAGCCATCGGATGATGAAAGTGTTATTTTGTCATCTAGCGATCGGCAGATGTAGAGTGTTTAAGCCATCGGATGATGAAAGTGTTATTTTGTCATCTAGCGATCGGCAGATGTAGAGTGTTTAAGCCATCGGATGATGAAAGTGTTATTTTGTCATCTAGCGATCGGCAGATGTAGAGTGTTTAAGCCATCGATGATGAAAGTGTTATTTTGTCGTCTAGCGATCGGCAGATGTAGAGTGTTTAAGCCATCGGATGATGAAAGTGTTATTTTGTCATCTAGCGATCGGCAGATGTAGAGTGTTTAAGCCATCGGATGATGAAAGTGTTATTTTGTCATCTAGCGATCGGCAGATGTAGAGTGTTTAAGCCATCGGATGATGAAAGTGTTATTTTGTCATCTAGCGATCGGCAGATGTAGAGTGTTTAAGCCATCGGATGATGAAAGTGTTATTTTGTCATCTAGCGATCGGCAGATGTAGAGTGTTTAAGCCATCGATGATGAAAGTGTTATTTTGTCATCTAGCGATCGGCAGATGTAGAGTGTTTAAGCCATCGGATGATGAAAGTGTTATTTTGTCGTCTAGCGATCGGCAGATGTAGAGTGTTTAAGCCATCGGATGATGAAAGTGTTATTTTGTCATCTAGCGATCGGCAGATGTAGAGTGTTTAAGCCATCGGATGATGAAAGTGTTATTTTGTCATCTAGCGATCGGCAGATGTAGAGTGTTTAAGCCATCGGATGATGAAAGTGTTATTTTGTCATCTAGCGATCGGCAGATGTAGAGTGTTTAAGCCATCGGATGATGAAAGTGTTATTTTGTCATCTAGCGATCGGCAGATGTAGAGTGCTTCTCCACGGATGGTATAACACGGTTTTGTGTCTAGTGACCGGTTAGATGTGGTTTATTCTTCTATCGGTAGATGCAGTCTATAACTTAAAGTTTTCCCTTCACTAGCCGATACACATTGTACTGCCCGCCGGCAGATATGTAATATTTTCCTTTGCCGATTGAGGCTTAGCGAATCACATATGACATCTTGAGTTAAACTATTTTTCAAAAAAAAGAAATACACTGCTAATAATAAATCATGTGTGAGTAATAAGGATTAAATGATTAAGAAAGATACGGATTATGTGACGATCCTATGGGGGTCGTTACACTTCTACCGGTCACTAGACGACAAAACCATGTTTATATCATCCGGTAGAGAGACTCTTTAGATCATCCGGTGAAATAAGGGGACATCATCCAGTGAACACGTGCTTCTCACGTGTATAATTAAAACATGACCCGGTCACTAAACGACAAATAACATCCTCATCCTCCGGTGACTTTATTACTCTACATCTGCCGATCGCTAGACGACAAAATAACACTTTCATCGTCCGGTAACTTAAATACTCTACATCTGCCGATCGCTAGACGACAAAATAGCACTTTCATCATCCGATGGCTTAAACACTCTACATCTACCGGTCACTGGGCGATGAAATAACACTTACATCATCCGGTAACTTAAACACTCTACATCTGTCGATGACGTCAGCCGGATGATTGCTTTATCCAGCTTCTGTCACACAGCAGAAAACACTATAATCATCAAACAACTTCATCCAAGAGAAAATACCCCAACTCACCTGAATCTTGACTTAGTAACTATAAACCTCAATGAGTAAGAATCATAAACTCATTCAAAATACGCATAGCGGAAGGCTTAAGCAAAACAAACTATTCAATAATCCTTACGATCGTAATCAGACTCTAAAGACAAACAATTCAAATCCGAATCTCATTGTTATAAGAAATTCTGTTATACTTAGTCATCTGTTCATCATAAACTTTTCTGACTTACTATGAGCATAACTAGGGAGCTTAATCACCTATCCAACCTTGCACTGTCACACTGAGCATCCTCCAGCAACCAGCTTTAAACGTTCTCTTGGAATTGGGAATTCTCACCTATTAACTCTTCACCTACATCATAAGGTTCAACTATAAGCGTAATGCTTTAGTAAGGAAAGCAACAATAACATGAATGCGTGAATGCATAATTCAGAGAAATACATGGTCATAAGTCTTTTCTTGTTCATAGTCATCATCCATAATCATGAATCATAACCATCATTCGTAATCATTGTTCATAATCATTGTTCATATTCATCAATTAAGTTGTGTGGAATGAGAGAGGATTTGTGCCGGTAAATGGGGTTCGACAGTGAGTTTGATCATGGTCCCTACTGCGGGTCGTATTCATATGTCCTTCTTTGGACTGTGACATACGCCGAACTGCCCCCAACCCTCACTCAACCACGTTGCAGGAATTTTATCATCTTATCTTGTTCATGAGAAAACATGCTTTTAAAACATTTTCATGTGAATAAAACATTGATAATGCATGAACATGGGAATTCTTAACTCATTCAGACTACAGAACAGAACATTCATCCAATATGAAAAGTTACCATTAAACTAAATGTCAACATAAGTACTAGACTGTAGCATAATAACCTCTAATCGTCACATCAGTTACTATCTAGCATCCTTGTGATGTAGGGCCCTATTGGCCGGAAATCCTATACATTCACTTACCTGATATCCTTAGCAATGAGAGCTCTTTTCCTCAGACTTCTTTACATAAAACATTTACATTACAGTAGTTAAAACAAAATCCTAAAAGTTCTACTCACAAGTCATCCTAGGGTCTAATAGCTAAGAGTCATTCCCGAATTCTTAGTTTAATACTCAATGTAGTCTGAAATCCCAAAACCAAAACAGACAGATTCGATTACCGATAACTCAGGGGTGGTTGTTTTAAATGTCCATAATCGATTTGATAAAAGCATTCCCACTCACAGATTTCAAATGTTCTTATTATTAGTCGGCCATTGGAAAATCCAAAACTCCAATGCCAAGTAGAAAACAGGGCTAGCAAACTAACAGATAGCTACGTTGTCTATTGCATACCTCAGGCACAGAGTAGTCGAGTAGTGGCAGAGAAAACCGATCGTCGAAGAGAGTATGCTGAAAGCCGAGAGCAAGAGCTCGGGAGAGAAGAAATCGCCGAAAAGGAAGGTGTCGGCTACAGTGGCTTAAATGAGGTTTAAAACATTTCCTTTTTCTTTATATACTAGTCATCACCCTCCATTATTACAACTTTGCCACCCAACCTAGTTTAAATCCACATGAAATTAATTATTATTGGTATAAAACTCTAAACCGTGAAGATTGAATATTTATGACCGTTAATACAGTTAGGAAGTCACCTGGCTGAAGTTGTCGGGTGTTACATCCACCCCTCCTTAAATAAAATTTTCGTCCCCGAAAATTGATCAAACAAATAACTCTGGATACTTGTCTAACATGTCCTGTCGTCGCTCCCAAGTGGCTTCTTCAATGCCATAATTCTTCCACAAAACTTTGACCAACGGAATCTCTTTATTCCTCAGAGTCTTAACTGTGGATTCCATTATCTGCACTGGTCTCTCTTCATACATTAATGATGGTTCAATCTCAATATCCACTGGCTTAACAACTTGCGTCAGATCTCGTATGCATTTCCTTAACATTGACACGTGAAAGACATTATGAACTTTATCCAATGATGGAGGCAACTGCAGTCTGTAAGCTGTACTACCAATTCTAGCCAAAACAGGGAATGGTCCACTGAATCGTGGAGTAAGTTTTCCCTTTTTGCCAAATCTTAAGACCCCTTTGAACGGTGAAACCTTCAGGAAAACTTCATCACCAACAGAAAACTCAAGGTCTCTTCTCCTCTAGTCTGGATAACTCTTCTGTCGGCTCTGTGCAGTTATCATTCTTTTCCTAATAGTGGCAATCTTGTTTGACATCTGCTGCAACATCTCGGGAACTAGGAGTTTTGCTTCACCAACTTCATCCCAATACAGAGGTGATCTACATTTCCTACCATACAGCGCCTCATAAGGTGCCATTCCGATAGTGGACTGGTAACTATTGTTGTAAGAGAATTCAACCAATGGCAGGTATCCACTCCATGATATCTGGAATGCAAGCACACATGCCCTCAACATATCTTCAAGTATTTGAATTGTCCGTTCAGATTGTCCATCGGTTTGTGGGTGGAAGGCAGTGCTGAAAGACAATTTTGATCATAATGTGCCTTGTAAGCTTTGCCAAAATCTTGAGGTGAATCTAGGATCACGATCGGATACAATAGATAAAGGGATTCCATGCAACCTAATAACTTCTTGTACATAAAGATCAGCAAGCTGGTCCATCGAGTAGGTTGTCCTTACTGGTAAGAAATGGGCTGATTTCGTCAATCTATCGATCACAACCCAAATACTATCATGTCCCTTAGTTGTCTTAGGTAATCCTACAACGAAATCCATAGCTATGTGTTCCCACTTCCACTCGGGAATAGGTAAAGGCTGAAGGGTACCTTCTGGACGTTGGTGCTCGGCTTTAACTTGTTGGCAAACCAAACATGACTCTACATACTTAGCAACATCTCTCTTTAAGTTTGGCCACCAATAGAGTAACTTCAGGTCTCGGTGCATCTTGGTGCTGCTAGGATGCACAGAAAAGGGAGACGAATGCGCCTCAGCCAAGATTGGCTTACGTAATCCTTCATCATTAGGGACATACCATCTATTTCTAAACCTCAAAATTCTATCCTTGGAAAGACTAAACTCGGAGGTGGTGTCCTTCACCTTGTTCATCATACTGTTATTCTCCTCTGAGTCCTTCTGTTGTGCTTCTTTGATCTGTTCCAAAACCGTCGGTTGAATGGTAAAATTTGCGAGCAAAGCAGACAACTCTGGAACTATCTCCAACTCCAATTTCTGAATCTCTGTCCTCAAAGGTATAGACATAGTTGATATAACGGGTTGCATTGTTGATGACATTCTGCTCAATGCGTCAGCTACAGAGTTAGCCTTACCCGGGTGATACTTGAGCTCAAAGTCGTAATCCTTAACAAATTCCAACCAACGCCTCTGCCTCATGTTCAATTCCTTTTGTGTAAAGAGGTACTTCAGACTTTTATGGTCAGAAAACACCTCACATTGCTGTCCATATAAATAGTGTCTCCATATCTTCAAGGAAAAAACAACAGCGGCTAATTCTAAATCATGGGTGGGATAGTTCTGTTCATAACTCTTTAACTGCCTAGAGGCATACGCTACAACCTTGCCTTCTTGCATCAAAACACAGCCCAAACCAACTTTTGATGCATCACAAAATACGCTAAACTTTCCTTCTTCAGTTGGAAGGGTCAATATCGGGGCTGTCGTTAACTTCACTTTCAATGCCTGGAAGCTATCCTCACAAGCTTCGGTCCAAGAATACTTATTGTCCTTCTTTGTCAAATTCGTCAGGGGCTTAGCTATCATAGAAAATCCTTTGATGAACTTTCTGTAATAGCCTGCCAATCCAAGGAAACTGCGGACTTCACTGGCATTCTTTGGTTGTGGTCAATCCTCTACAGCCTGAATTTTGGTCGGGTCCACTAATATACCATTAGCAGAAACTACATGACCAAGAAAATTAACCTTGTCCAACCAAAATTCACACTTGGACAATTTGGCATAAAGCTGGTGCTCCTTCAATGTTGTCAAAACTACTCTTAAATGCTCTGCATGGTCAGCTTCAGTCCGTGAGTATATCAGGATATCATCTATGAACACAATTACAAATTTGTCCAAATACGCACGAAACACTCGATTCATTAAGTCTATAAAGGCTGCAGGTGCATTGGTCAGTCCAAATGACATGACCAAGAATTCGTAGTGTCCATAACGGGTTCTGAAGGCTGTCTTTGGTATATCTCCTTCCTTAACCTTCAATTGGTAATAACCCGAACGTAAATCTATTTTTGAAAACACCTTTGCTCCTTGCAGTTGGTCAAACAAATCATTAATCCGAGGTAAGGGGTACTTATTCTTAATTGTCAACTTATTTAGCTCCCTATAGTCTATGCACATTCTAAGGGAACCATCTTTCTTCTTGGCAAATAAGACAGGTGCGCCCCAAGGAGAACTGCTAGGGTGTATAATACCTTTGTCCACTAATTCCTGTAACTTGACTTTTAACTCCTTTAGTTCAACAGGTGCCATCCGATAAGGATTCTTAGACACGGGTAAGGCCTCAGGGTACGGTATCTATTACAAACTCTATTTCTCTATCAGGTGGTAATCCTGGCAAATCATCCAAGAATGCCTTAGGGAACTCTCTGACTATGGAGATATCTTGTAACTCTATCTTATTCTTCACCCGAACATCCATTATGATAGCTAAGTAACTCTCACAACCATTTTTCAGTAACCGGTAAATTTCTAGTGAGGATATAATCGGTATTTTGCTTATCTTAGGAATAGCTTGGAAGGAATAATGATCACCATTTGGGGGTCGAAAATCAACCATCCCAGATCTACAACTTATTGTGGCATAATGCCTAAATAACCAATCCATTCCTAATATCACCTCATACCCTTTCATGTCAATTACAATCAGTTCTGCATATAGTTTCTTACTTCCTAAGGACACAACATCACCTTTAACAATCTGTTTTGAATGTAGGGACTTCCCTGATGGTAACATAACATTATATAGCCTTTCGGCTTGTAAAAGTTCTAAGTTGTGATTGCATACAAACAAGGTTGATATAAACGAGTGCGTGGCTCCCGTATCTATAAGTGTGTAAGCAGCAAAACCACAGATCATAATGGTACCTGTTATGACTGTATGTCGCACAGCTTCCTCATCTTCCATATTGCATAGACTCTAGGTGCCACCCTTGCACGGTTCGGATCTGGCGGCATGGGGCAGTCTCTGACTATATGTCCAACCTTATCACATCTGAAACAGCGGCCAGAACGCAACTTGCATTCGCCGGGGTGGTTCTTCTGACAGGTGGGGCATAAGGGTGCCAGAGGCCTCTTTCCTTTTCCTTGGTCATCATTCTGGTCGTATGGCCTCTTCACACCTTTCTGCTGCTGTGGTCCCCTGTTCTGCTGTGGCTGCCAGCCCTTGTTCGATCGTGGTGGCTGTTGGACATCCTTGGTAGTCTTCTTTGACTGATCACGCTGCTCGTACACTGTTATTTCAGCCTCCTCCATTTCCAAGGCCTTAGCTGTGACCTCGGTATACGGCACATTGTAGATACCAGCAGTTTTCACTTTCATATACAAGCTTGGCTTCAGTCCTTGAACAAATTGATAGATCTTATCCTCCTCATCTTCAACCAGTCG
Source organism: Begonia masoniana (assembly GCA_022432975.1). Taxonomy (NCBI): domain Eukaryota; kingdom Viridiplantae; phylum Streptophyta; class Magnoliopsida; order Cucurbitales; family Begoniaceae; genus Begonia; species Begonia masoniana. Next base: position 19,602,913 of record CM039510.1, read on the forward strand.
GGATGCAAACCGAGACAAGGCCTCAAACCTACATATGTAATCTGTTACCGAACCAATCTGTCGTAGATTCATAAACTCCTTTTTCTTACTGCCCCGAACAGTTCGATTAAAATACTTGTCAAAGAAGGCCGTCTTGAACCTTCCCCAGGTCATAGCTCCTGCGTCAGTCGTGCCTTGGATCGAGTCCCACCAATACCTCGCATCCAGTCCAAGTGATAGACAACACATGTGACTTTATCTCCCTCTTCCACCTTTGCATACTTGAACATGTCCTCCATCTTTCGAATCCATTCCTCAGCATAAACCGGATCTGAAACTTGACCATTGAAAATCGGGGGTCGAAGTCGGTGAAAACGCTCATCTCCATGTTCTCAGGGCAATATTCGTACTCGAATTCCCTTGTTCTTCCCTGGCGGTCATGAGCTGCTCAACTTGGCGGGATAGGCGAATTACTAACTCAGTTAGCTGAGCAATAGTGTGACTATCCACATTATCATCTCTCTGCTGACCTCTCACCATCTTGGGATTCCTAAACAATTAGTCATAAACTTATCTTATCTTAACGACATTGCTAGAATCATAAACACTTACAGTTGCTGGAGTGTGCTCATGTGACAGTCAGTGCTGGAAGGCAGTCTGCAAAATCGGTTTTAGAACCCGGTTTTGCTCTAATACCATAACTGTAACAACCCCAAAGGGATCGTCACATAAACCATATCTTTCTTAATCATTTAATTCTTATTACTCACATTCTACTCATTTTCGGTAATATATTTTTTGAAACATAACTTAACTCAAAATGTCGTACGTAATTCACTAGACATCATTCGGCAAAGGAATACTTTACGCATCTGCCGGCGGGCAGTGCAATGTGTATTGGCTGGTGAAGGGAAACTTAAACCTTTAACTGCACCTGCCGATTGAGGAATAAAACCACATCTACCGATCACTAGACGACAAGACCATGTTTATATCATCCGGTAGAGAGACTCTTTAGATCATCCGGTGAAATAAGGGGACATCATCCGGTGAACACGTGCTTCTCACGTGTATAATTAAAACATGACCCGGTCACTAAACGACAAATAACATCCTCATCATCCGGTGACTTTATTACTCTACATCTGCCGATCGTTAGACGACAAAATAGCACTTTCATCGTCCGGTAACTTAAATACTCTACATCTGCCGATCGCTAGATGACAAAATAGCACTTTCATCATCTGGTAACTTAAATACTCTACATCTGCCGATCGCTAGACGACAAAATAGCACTTTCATCGTCCGGTAACTTAAATACTCTACATCTGCCAATCGCTAGACGACAAAATAGCACTTTAATCGTCTGGTAACTTAAATACTTTACATCTGCCGATCGCTAGACGACAAAATAGCACTTTCATCGTCCGGTAACTTAAATACTCTACATCTGCTGATCGCTAGACGACAAAATAGCACTTTCATCGTCCGGTAACTTAAATACTCTACATCTGCCGATCGCTAGACGACAAAATAGCACTTTCATCGTCCGGTAACTTAAATACTCTACATCTGCCGATCGCTAGACGACAAAATAGCACTTTCATCGTCCGGTAACTTAAATACTCTACATCTGCCGATCGCTAGACGACAAAATAGCACTTTCATCGTCCGGTAACTTAAATACTCTACATCTGCCGATCGCTAGACGACAAAATAGCACTTTCATCGTCCGGTAACTTAAATACTCTACATCTGCCGATCGCTAGACGACAAAATAGCACTTTCATCGTCCGGTAACTTAAATACTCTACATCTGCCGATCGCTAGACGACAAAATAGCACTTTCATCGTCCGGTAACTTAAATACTCTACATCTGCCGATCGCTAGACGACAAAATAGCACTTTCATCGTCCGGTAACTTAAATACTCTACATCTGCCGATCGCTAGACGACAAAATAGCACTTTCATCGTCCGGTAACTTAAATACTCTACATCTGCCGATCGCTAGACGACAAAATAGCACTTTCATCGTCCGGTAACTTAAATACTCTACATCTGCCGATCGCTAGACGACAAAATAGCACTTTCATCGTCCGGTAACTTAAATACTCTACATCTGCCGATCGCTAGACGACAAAATAGCACTTTCATCGTCCGGTAACTTAAATACTCTACATCTGCCGATCGCTAGACGACAAAATAGCACTTTCATCGTCCGGTAACTTAAATACTCTACATCTGCCGATCGCTAGACGACAAAATAGCACTTTCATCGTCCGGTAACTTAAATACTCTACATCTGCCGATCGCTAGACGACAAAATAGCACTTTCATCGTCCGGTAACTTAAATACTCTACATCTGCCGATCGCTAGACGACAAAATAGCACTTTCATCGTCCGGTAACTTAAATACTCTACATCTGCCGATCGCTAGACGACAAAATAGCACTTTCATCGTCCGGTAACTTAAATACTCTACATCTGCCGATCGCTAGACGACAAAATAGCACTTTCATCGTCCGGTAACTTAAATACTCTACATCTGCCGATCGCTAGACGACAAAATAGCACTTTCATCGTCCGGTAACTTAAATACTCTACATCTGCCGATCGCTAGACGACAAAATAGCACTTTCATCGTCCGGTAACTTAAATACTCTACATCTGCCGATCGCTAGACGACAAAATAGCACTTTCATCGTCCGGTAACTTAAATACTCTACATCTGCCGATCGCTAGACGACAAAATAGCACTTTCATCGTCCGGTAACTTAAATACTCTACATCTGCCGATCGCTAGACGACAAAATAGCACTTTCATCGTCCGGTAACTTAAATACTCTACATCTGCCGATCGCTAGACGACAAAATAGCACTTTCATCGTCCGGTAACTTAAATACTCTACATCTGCCGATCGCTAGACGACAAAATAGCACTTTCATCGTCCGGTAACTTAAATACTCTACATCTGCCGATCGCTAGACGACAAAATAGCACTTTCATCGTCCGGTAACTTAAATACTCTACATCTGCCGATCGCTAGACGACAAAATAGCACTTTCATCGTCCGGTAACTTAAATACTCTACATCTGCCGATCGCTAGACGACAAAATAGCACTTTCATCGTCCGGTAACTTAAATACTCTACATCTGCCGATCGCTAGACGACAAAATAGCACTTTCATCGTCCGGTAACTTAAATACTCTACATCTGCCGATCGCTAGACGACAAAATAGCACTTTCATCGTCCGGTAACTTAAATACTCTACATCTGCCGATCGCTAGACGACAAAATAGCACTTTCATCGTCCGGTAACTTAAATACTCTACATCTGCCGATCGCTAGACGACAAAATAGCACTTTCATCGTCCGGTAACTTAAATACTCTACATCTGCCGATCGCTAGACGACAAAATAGCACTTTCATCGTCCGGTAACTTAAATACTCTACATCTGCCGATCGCTAGACGACAAAATAGCACTTTCATCGTCCGGTAACTTAAATACTCTACATCTGCCGATCGCTAGACGACAAAATAGCACTTTCATCGTATAGCCATAATCATGAATCATAACCATCATTCGTAATCATTGTTCATAATCATTGTTCATAATCATTGTTCATAATCATTGTTCATAATCATTGTTCATAATCATTGTTCATAATCATTGTTCATAATCATTGTTCATAATCATTGTTCATAATCATTGTTCATAATCATTGTTCATAATCATTGTTCATAATCATTGTTCATAATCATTGTTCATAATCATTGTTCATAATCATTGTTCATAATCATTGTTCATAATCATTGTTCATAATCATTGTTCATAATCATTGTTCATAATCATTGTTCATAATCATTGTTCATAATCATTGTTCATAATCATTGTTCATAATCATTGTTCATAATCATTGTTCATAATCATTGTTCATAATCATTGTTCATAATCATTGTTCATAATCATTGTTCATAATCATTGTTCATAATCATTGTTCATAATCATTGTTCATAATCATTGTTCATAATCATTGTTCATAATCATTGTTCATAATCATTGTTCATAATCATTGTTCATAATCATTGTTCATAATCATTGTTCATAATCATTGTTCATAATCATTGTTCATAATCATTGTTCATAATCATTGTTCATAATCATTGTTCATAATCATTGTTCATAATCATTGTTCATAATCATTGTTCATAATCATTGTTCATAATCATTGTTCATAATCATTGTTCATAATCATTGTTCATAATCATTGTTCATAATCATTGTTCATAATCATTGTTCATAATCATTGTTCATAATCATTGTTCATAATCATTGTTCATAATCATTGTTCATAATCATTGTTCATAATCATTGTTCATAATCATTGTTCATAATCATTGTTCATAATCATTGTTCATAATCATTGTTCATAATCATTGTTCATAATCATTGTTCATAATCATTGTTCATAATCATTGTTCATAATCATTGTTCATAATCATTGTTCATAATCATTGTTCATAATCATTGTTCATAATCATTGTTCATAATCATTGTTCATAATCATTGTTCATAATCATTGTTCATAATCATTGTTCATAATCATTGTTCATAATCATTGTTCATAATCATTGTTCATAATCATTGTTCATAATCATTGTTCATAATCATTGTTCATAATCATTGTTCATAATCATTGTTCATAATCATTGTTCATAATCATTGTTCATAATCATTGTTCATAATCATTGTTCATAATCATTGTTCATAATCATTGTTCATAATCATTGTTCATAATCATTGTTCATAATCATTGTTCATAATCATTGTTCATAATCATTGTTCATAATCATTGTTCATAATCATTGTTCATAATCATTGTTCATAATCATTGTTCATAATCATTGTTCATAATCATTGTTCATAATCATTGTTCATAATCATTGTTCATAATCATTGTTCATAATCATTGTTCATAATCATTGTTCATAATCATTGTTCATAATCATTGTTCATAATCATTGTTCATAATCATTGTTCATAATCATTGTTCATAATCATTGTTCATAATCATTGTTCATAATCATTGTTCATAATCATTGTTCATAATCATTGTTCATAATCATTGTTCATAATCATTGTTCATAATCATTGTTCATAATCATTGTTCATAATCATTGTTCATAATCATTGTTCATAATCATTGTTCATAATCATTGTTCATAATCATTGTTCATAATCATTGTTCATAATCATTGTTCATAATCATTGTTCATAATCATTGTTCATAATCATTGTTCATAATCATTGTTCATAATCATTGTTCATAATCATTGTTCATAATCATTGTTCATAATCATTGTTCATAATCATTGTTCATAATCATTGTTCATAATCATTGTTCATAACAGGGCTATGAAACTGCTAACAGATAGCTACGTTGTCTATTGCACTACTCAGGCACAGATTAGTCGAGTAGTGGCAGAGAAAATCGATCGTCGAAGAGAGTATGCTGAAAGCAGAGAGCAAGAGCTCGGGAGAAGAAGAAATCGCCGAAAGGAAGGGTCGGCTACATGGCTTAAATGAGGTTTTAAAACATTTCCTTTTTCTTTATATACTGGTCATCACCCTCCATTATTACAACTTTGCCACCAACCTAGTTTAAATCCACATGAAATTAATTATTCTTGGTATAAAAACTCTAAACCGTGAAGATTGAATATTTATGACCGTTAATACAGTTAGGAAGTCACCTGGCTGAAGTTGTCGGGTGTTACATGTAATCTCTAGTAAGTGCCATATTTCTTGTGCACTATCACACCCTTGAACTCTGTCTTGTTCAGTGCACAGTATAGGGTGTTAATTGCCTTAGAATTTAAGCTCAAATTTCTCTTATCTGACTCAATTAATTCGTGAGGGGCCTTAGGAATACTAATCTCATTCTCAGTCTTCATAGCTTTAAATGGTCCATTTTCTATGATATTCCATAAATCATAATCCATAACCTGAACAAAAATTATCATTCTAGACTTCCAATAAATATAATCATTTCCATCAAACAATGGAGGTCTAGTAATAGATTGGCCTTCTACATGTGAAGTGTTAGTGTTGAATGTCATTGTAAATATATCACAGTATATGTCTAATTCACAAATATGACAATATTTAACCTTTCTCTGATACCAATTGTAGGACCGTGATTGTCTAAGGGGGGTGAATTAGAAAATCCTTGCCTAATAAACACAAACAAAATGAAAATAAAGAATAGAGATAGAGAAATAAACACCGAGAGTTTTTACGTGGTTCGACCAATCTTGCCTACATCCACGCTTCAATGTTTTTCTCCTTGAAGATCCTTAACTTCTCCTCAACCAGATCTCTTGATCGAACTTCATGGGCGTCGATCTACAGCCTTACAATTCTGGATTGAATTTCACGGGCATCAATCCACTGCCTTCAGGTTTACAAGTTTGAATAGTATAGCACAAAACTACACTCTCTAAAAAGCTAAATCTCAGGTTTAAGAGTAGAGAGGTGTAGAATATAGAATAGTATTACAGGCGTGTGAGCTCGTGAGAGTTGTGTGGAAAAATTAATCAAATTCACAAAAAGTTCTTCTGTTTATACTGGCGTCTGTAATCAGCTTCTCATTCAGAAAGGTCGTCATTTCTATTAAAAAATATGACTGTTGGAGAGCATCCGTACACAGAAAACTAGCCGTTGAGTTCTGGAGTGACTATCACTCGTGGCGGAAGACTTCTTGATTCAGAAGACGTTGATCTTTAAGAAGCATTCTTATATTGGACGACTTCGTGATTCATATGATGTTATCTATTTGGACAAAGTCTTGATTCGGTTGATTTTATTCATTTGGACGACTTCTGTCTTTAGTATCTGGTCGACGTGGTTTTCGGATGATTCTAAAATCTGGACGACGTTGCTTTCAATAGATGTTCTAAGTCTGGACGACGTTGATCTCAATAAACTTTAAATCTGGATGACGATTATTTCGGACGACTTTAGAATCTGGACGACAAAGCTTTCTGTTGTCTTCTAAGTCTAGACGATGTTTATTTCAGATGACAAAACTTTCGGACGATGTCAAAATCTGTGACTTTTAATTCTGGACGACGTAGTTCCCAAGGATGACTTCGGTCGATAATCTTCAAGTCTGCTTTGATTCGGTCAATGTTCCTTTTCCATTTTGTATGCACTAGACTCAACTACCAACACTTAACCAAATTCTTAGAAAACACAATACCCTTTTTAAAGGGCATTCCCAAACAGATACTACAAATCTTAACATCTTTCATTTCTTATAATCATTTTCTATTTATATATTCCACATTAATATTATCATCAAAAACATAGTTACTTGAACATATTTTAAGCTAACACTTCCATTGTAACACCCGAGTTTTTCGGGTTTCCGCTCCAAGGCTATTTTCGTAAATAAGTAAATTAGGTTCGTTTTGCGGGCGGATAGTTTTATTAGGACCCTAGAAATTTATGGGGATTTGTAGAAAAATAAGTGGAATTTTAGAAACCCAAATCGAGAAGAGTAATATTAGAGTTTCTGTTTTAACCTTTTAGTATATCAATTTGTAAAAATAGCAAAATAAGTCCGTTTTGGGAACGGTGAATTTTGTTAGAACTCTAAGATTAAATTGGAATTTGTGAGATATACGAGATTTAGCGAGAGTCGAAATGGTTGAAAACACGGGAGGGAAAAACGATAAACGAGGATTAATTAATGGTTAGTTTTATTATTAGTTTTATTATTATTATTATTATTATTATTATTATTATTATTATTAATTAAAATCAACAGAATGGTTAAACCATTCTGTTGATTTCATCGAGCTCGAGCCCGACGACAGCCCGACGCCGAGAGAGAGACGAGGGAGAAGCGGCGACTTTCCTCCGACGACGCCGGCGATTTCTCGCCGTTTTCAGGCCAGACGACGGCGACGTGAGGCTCCGGTTCCTTCTCGCGCACTAAACTGAACGGTAAGCTCGATTTCGCCCTGTTCTGTCTCTGTTAAGGCCGAGAAAGATGAGCTCGATTGAGCTCCGATTTCTGGCGGCTTTTGGCCGTTCTTGGCGTCAAATGGCCGAGCTTAACGCCGGCTTTGGTTGCCTGGCCGTGTTGAGCTCAATGTGAGCAAAAATCAGTGAGGCCGATTTAGGGCACTTCGGTTTTGGTGAGTGTAGCTTCGATTTTATGTTAGATTATTCTAATTGAGGGTATATGTGGTCGATTGGTGATGAAATGAGCGTGAATTGATGAAAAATTGAAAAGGGGGAAAATTCCAGAAAAAGGGGCAGTTCGGATTTTGCCCTTTTTGACCTAGTTCCGTTGTTTGTTTTAAAATTCCTTTTGGCAGATTAAAATAGGTTATTAGAGGAGTACGTGGCCGCTAGAATCGTTCGATTCCGATAACCGACGCAAAAGTTACGCGTGTATGAAGTTTCGGGTCGGTTTTTACCGAACCCAAATTAGTGGCCGTTTAATTAAGTTTTAGTTAGAAATTGATGATATTATGCTTTTATGCTTATTAGTGAATACACTTGTCGTTATTTAAGTAGATTAAATGAATTGATGATTATTGGTGGATTTAGGTTAAAGTTTGAATATTGGAGATTATTGGAAAACCATTAATGGAGGTTAAGTAAATTGTGAGCACCACGTGCTCGATGAAATGCCCGAATGGAGAAAATGAAAGTTTTAGGAGAAATTGCTTTAGCTTGGAGCTTAGTTTAAGTTTGAGATTCGTTTATTTAGGATCGATTTTAATGTCCTTTATTTATGAAATGCCTTAGGTGGACACGGCTTTTGGACGGTGCACGGCTTGCTACGGACGCCAGGTAAGTGGATGTTAGGTTTCCGGTCCTTAAGGCCCTACATTGTGACAACGTTAGGATTTTGTGTCTTCGATGATGATTTTCTGACTGTGGGTTTAATGAGTCGGGTAGCCTAGAATGTTAGTTATTAGTGGTTTGTTAAGTTTGTTATGAGTAAAGCTTGTCCATGTACGTTGTGAATGGTTGATGATATGTCTATGTATGTCTATGAACTCCTCATGCATCATGTTTTATAAAAGGTGCATACGAACTATTTACGAGCATGTTTTTTTACGATGAACCGAATGATAATGATTTAAAGATGATATGTGAAACGTTGAAGCAAAGAACGATTATGTGAATGATGTATGTTTCTCACGTGTAAAGATGTATGTTTCTCACGCGAATGATGTATGTTTCTCACGCGAATGATGTATGTTCTCACGCGAATGATGTATGATTCTCACGGGGCAAGTCATGTATGTTCTCACGGGGCAAGTCATGTATGTTCTCACGGGGCAAGTCATGTATGTTCTTACAGGGCAAGTTATGATTCTCACGGGGCAAGGAAATGGTCTACTACGTAGACAAATGAGAAAATGTTAATAAAACGAAACAAAATGAACATGTTTTATGAAAAGTCACGCATTCATGCATAAGTTATCCATAGAGCATCCCCTTACTAAGCATTAGGCTTACTTTTTATGTTGTATGATGTAGGTGACAGGTGTGAAGGTGAGAGTTCCTCTTGATGACAAGGAATAGGTGGTCGACGGGTGGTGCTCGTGGCGACGGCATGTGTTTTGGCTTGGCTCAATGATCCGATGGTGTGTCCCGAACTGTTTCGTGGCAAATAGATGTGAGTTAGTTTTGTTGGTTAGAAAGGTGATGGATTTTAGGGTGTATAGCTAGGTTTATTATTTAGGAATTTTTTATAGTGGATGTAGGCTTGTAGTAGTTCTATTCTGAATGATTTGATAATGTATGTCTTTGGTGATGTCGTAGGAAATTCCATGTTTATGTTTGGTGTTTGTTTTGAGGACTTGTTTGGGTTTTGTTTGTGAACGTATGAAAATGTTTAAGTATGTAGATTGGATGTTTTGATAGAAAAATGTATGAATAGTCGAGTTTTGAGGTATAAGTAGTGGTAGTAGATTGTTTAGAATGTGGAGTCTTAATTTTAGAAATATACTGGAACTGTTTGGGTTATTTTAAAAAAGGTAAGGATATGCTCGATTTTTAGAGCGATCCACGCTGTTGGTTTTCTTGAGTCTTTCGAAATTATAGATACTATTAGTGTCGTGTTTTGATGATCGACGTATGAGCGTTTTGTTTTAATTAATCTTACTTTAATTGTCAGTTGGTTTAAGTCATTAACTGTTTTAGTCTAGTTTTAAATGTTTTAAAAGTCGAAATGTTTTACGCTTAAAAGTTTAAGGCAAGGTCAGACCCTAAAGGTTGCTAGAGGTTAGTCAATTGTCTAAGTCCGTTTTCTTTTAAAGTGTTAAGTAAAAATGAAAAAGTTTATACGAAAATACGAGGGCTTAGGTAATGGTTATGTCACGTAAGTCCGTGGCGGCCCTGATCGGGTTGGGGTCGTCTCATCCATCATTTCAGGTATAGTTCTGGTTTGTGGTAATGCATCACATGTTGTAATTGATACGGAGGCAACCCATTCTTTCATAGCACAGAAGTATGTAGTTATAGTGTCATGTTGCCCTCTGGAGAGTACTTACATTCTGAGCAAGTGATACAAGGGGAGGTGATAGCTATTAATTGTCGGAAACTTTATGCGAGTTTGGTCATCATAAGCATGAAGGGGTAGGATGTAATTTTGGGTATGGATTCGTTATACAGGCACCATGCCATGATCAATTGTAGGTCAGGTGCCATGGATTTTAGACCCCCGAGCGGTACTCGTTCCAAGTGACCATTTGTTCGAGTCAGATGTCTGTGGTGTCAGCATTGTGTGCTCAGCACCCGATTAAGACAGGGTGTTTGGGATTCATAGCGAGTGTTCTTGACACACGGATACCGAATGAAAAGGAGCTATGTGATATTCTTGTAGCTGTGGAGTTTCCAGAAGTTTTCTTAGATGAATTACCAGGTTTGCCTCCTGACCGAGAAATGAACTTTACTATTGATGTTATTCCAGGCGCTGCACTTGTGTCTAAGAATCCTTATAGAATGGTGCCAGTAGAGGTGAGAGAATTACAGGCCCAGTTGAAAGAACTAACGGATAATGTAACACCCGAATTTTCGGATTTCCGCTCCAAGGCTATTTTCGTAAATAAGTAAATTAGGTCCGTTTTGCGAGCGGATAGTTTTATTAGGACCCTTGAAAGTTATGGGGATTTGTAGAAGGATAAGTGGAATTTTAGAAACCCAAATCGAGAAGAGTAATGCTAAGGTTCCCGTTTTAGCCTTTTAATATATTAATTCGTAAAAATAGTAAATCAAGTCCGTTTTACGAAAAGAAAGTGTTATTGGGGTCCTAACGATTAAATTGGAATTTGTGGAGATATACGGGATTTAACGGGATTTACGGAAGAGCAAAACGGCATGTTAACGTTTAATAGGAATTATGATTATTATTATTATTATTATTATTATTATTATTATTAATAATTATAAACAAAACAACAGAATGGTTAAAAAACCATTCTGTCGTTTTTACGTTCGAAGTCAAACCCGACGCCGAGAGAGAGACGACGAAGGAGAACGGCGACGATCGACGAACGCCGGCGTCCAACCTCGACGTTTTCCGGCCAGAAAACGGCGGCGACTCCAGGGTGTGCGGTTTCCGACCATCCTCGCGCACGAACCGAACGGTATGCCTCCTCTGTGCCCTGTTTTCGTGTTATTGGTGGCCGTGGATCGCTGAGCTGCTAGGGCTCCGATCGCCGGTCGTTTTTGGTGGCTTTCAGTGTCAAATGGCCGAGCTTAACGCCGGCTATTGTTGATTGGCCGTGTTGAGCTCAATGTGAGCGAAATTCAGTGAGCCCGATTTAGGGCACTCGGGTTTTGCTTAATGTAACTTCGATTTTAGGTTAGTTTATGTTAATTGGATGTTAGTAGGATAGATTGGTGAAGAAATTGATGGAATTTGACGAAAAATCAAAAAGGGGGATTTTCCGGGTAAAGGGCAGTTTCGGGTTTCTGCCAAATTGACCTAGTTCCGGTCATTTGTTTTAAAATTCCTATTGGCAGATTAAAATAGGTAATTAGAGGAGTACGTGGCCGCTGGAATCGTTCGATTCCGATAACCGACGCGAAAGTTACGCGCGTTCGAAGTTTTAGGTCGGTTTTTACCGAACCCAAATTAGTGGCCGTTTAGTTAGATTTTAGTTGGATTAAAGCTTTAGGAAATTGCTTTAGTTAAGGCTTTGTTAATTTGGACGTTTAGAAGCTTAAATTAATTTTGACGTCAATGTTGTGTTTTGCCTCAGACAAACAACGCTCGTAGACGGAGCTCAGCGTGCTACGGACGACAGGTAAGTCTCTCGTGACTTGTTTGGCCGATTGGCCTACACCATAAAATTTCTTGTTGTTCGAGGAAATTGGAGATTATAGTAAGTGTCGGGCGAATAGGTTGGGTAGTTAGGTTAATTTCTTATTAGGTTATGTTTCTATTCGTCTTGATGGTATGCGCGTTCATTGTTTGTTATTGCTTTGATTATGTTTATAGTATTGCACATGTTCACGCATCATGTTTCTGAAAAGCACGAAAAAGGAATTTCTATGCATGTTTTCATGAAAAGGAAAAGGATAATGTAAATGTATGAATGAATGTAATCTGGTCAAGGAGGTGGCGGTGGTTCAGACATGGCTGCTTGGGGAGCATGTTTTCCCCCCGGTTAGATACGAGGGGCTATCCAATCGCGGGATGTGCCGCTCCTATCTAGCGAGAGTGAGGCCACGGTGACATTATGTAATGAAATGAAATGAAATGAATAGCGAAAAGGTAGGAAGCATGTTTTATGAACTGCACGCATAGCATGCATTGCATTCACGTAGACTTACTGAGCCTTAAGCTCACGACTTATTTTTATGGTGTAGGTGACCTCTACACAGGTGAGGATGAGATCCCTCCACCCGAGGCATGAACAGTTGAAGAAAGATTGCCCGTGGGAGTGTGCTGGGCAGTCGACGCGTAATTGACCCGTGGGGATGTAGGTATATGATTTGGGGACTTGATATGAAATGTATAGTTTGTCATATTAGGATGTTTGGGTTATTCTGGATATATTGTTGAATTGCTATGGATAACGAAACTGTTTTGAATTTACAACTTTCTGGAACTGCTTGGGACTTTCTTTTTAAACAGGAGGAATGTTTGGTTTTTAAATGGATCCATGCAGTTCGTTTTCTTGGAAAATGTGTTTTGTTTACTTATGTCTCGAGTCGTTCTGAGTGAGATTATGGAGGATGTATGAGCGTCAAGATATTTGATGTTGAACTGTATAATTGAGATGTAGATAAGAAATGATATTGTCAGGATGTGATGAATTGATGAGTTGAGGAATGATAGAAGGTTGAGTGGTTTTATGTAAACTGTTTTTATATGATAAATGAATTTTCTTTAAAGGTTTTCGAGAATGTTTTTAATTGGTTTAGAGGCTTAAAAAGGAAAATTTTATACAGGAAAAATAGGTACAGTTTTAGGGGTGTTACAGATAATGGTTTTATACGCCTAAGCGTTTCTCCTTGGGGCGCTCCGGTGTTGTTTGTGAAGAAGAAAGACGGCTCCTTAAGGATGTGCGTGGATTACCGCCAGTTGAATAAGCTGACTATAAAGAATAAGTATCCATTTCCGAGGATTGATGAATTATTTGACCAGTTACAAGGAGCCATAATATTTTCGAAGATCAATCTACATTCGGGGTACTATTAGTTGAAAGTCAAAGTCGAATATGTACCAAAGACTGCCTTCAGAACACGTTATGGACACTATGAGTTTATGGTTATGTCTTTCGGATTGACGTATGCCCCGGCAGCATTTATGGATCTCATGAACAGGGTGTTTTGGGAGTTCTTGGATAAGTTCGTGATAGTGTTTATAGACGATATTTTGATATATTCCCGAAGCGACGAAGAACACGCAGAGCATTTGAGAGCCGTTTTGACTACCCTGAAGCGGCACCAATTATATGCAAAGCTTTCTATGTGTGAGTTCTGGCTGAATCAAGTGAATTTCTTAGGCCACGTAATTTCAAAAGAAGGTGTTTCAGTGGATCCGGCTAAGATTCAAGCCATAAGGGAGTGGCCTCAGCCGAAGAATGCAAGTGAAGTACGAAGTTTCATAGGCCTTACTAGATATTATCGTAAGTTTATCGAAGGGTTTTCAATCATAGCCAAGCCTCTAACGAACTTAACGAAGAAGGAAGTGAAATATGAATGGTCTAAGGCCTGTGAAGTAGGTTTTCAGACCTTGAAGCAAAAGTTGACCACAGTACCGTTATTGATTTTACCCGTTGAGGATGGGATGTTCAGCATTTACTGCGACGCGTCCAAGGTAGGATTGGGATGCGTACTGATGCAGGACAGAAAAGTCATTGCCTACTCCTCTAGGCAATTGAAAAGCTATGAACAGAATTACCCGACACACAATTTAGAACTGGCAGCTGTAGTCTTTGCATTAAAGATATGGAGACACTACCTCTACGGACAAAAGTGTGAAGTGTATTCGGACCATAAAAGTTTAAACTACCTTTTACGGAAAAAGATTTGAATATGAGGCAAAGGAGATGGTTGGAGTTCGTGAAGGATTACGACTTCGAAATCAGGTACCAACCAGGAAAGGCAAATACGGTGGCTGACGCCTTGAGTAGGATGCCTAGGACCGAGCAGTCCACCACTTTTTGTATGTCAGCTTCGTTAAGAAAAGAGTTTTTGAAGTTTGAATTAGAGGTAGTCACGGAGCTCTCAGTTATGATTTCAGCCTTGACTATATGGCCAACTCTTTTGAACATAATTAAGGAGGCTCAGCAGACCGACTTATAGGAAACAAAGGATATTAGGGTCAAGTTGACGGATGCGTCTTCCGATTTCAATTACTCGGTAGATGGCATTCTGAAGTTTCGAGATCGTTGGTATGTTCCAAAAGATGAGGAGTTGAGGAAGTTGGTCTTGGCTGAGGCACATTCATCATCGTTCTCGGTGCATCCAGGCAACACCAAAATGTACCGGGATCTGAAGGTGCTTTATTGGTGGCCAAACATAAAGCGTGAAGTGGCCATTTATGTGCATTCTTGCCTAGTTTGTCGGCAGGTGAAGGCAGAACACCAGAGACCAGAAGGAATGTTACAACCACTACCGATTCCCGAGTGGAAGTGGGATCACATTGCAATGGATTTTGTGGTTGGTTTACCAAGGACGATAAAGGGACATGACAGTATATGGATTATAGTGGATCAATTGACGAAGACGACCCATTTCTTACTGGTGAAAATGACCTACACAATGAATCAATTTGCAGAGCTGTATGTCTAGGAGATTGTTAAGTTGCACGGTATTCCAGTGACAAATTTTTCTGACCGGGATCCTAGGTTCACTTCGAGATTTTGGAGAAGTTTACAAGGCGCTATGGGTACGAAGTTGACTTTTAGCACAGCTTTCCATCCTCAGACCGACGGACAATCTGAAAGGACGATTCAGATACTTGAGGATATAATGCGAGCGTGCGTGCTAGAGTTTCAAGCGTCATGGAGCAGGTATTTACCATTAGTCAAATTTGCGTATAATAACAGTTATCAGTCTACGATTCCTTACGAGGCGTTGTATGGCAAAAAGTGCAGGTCGCCACTGTATTGGAATGAAATGGGCGAAGCTAAGTTATTGGGTCTAGAAATTTTACGACAGCTATCTGAGAAGTTGGCCGTAATCAGACAAAGGATGGAAACGGTACAGAGTTGCCAAAAGTGTTATGCAGATCGATATGCAAACTCAACATGTTGTAAACATTTCTCCCATTGTCTTAAGTTTTTAGAAATAATGGCTCGCAACAAAGTAAAAAGTGTTTTATTTACTACCTCGATTTATCATCTGTTTGAGGGTGTGCTATGGTTGAGAATAAAAATTTAATGTCTAGCTTATTCCACAAAGTTCTCCAAAAGTGACTAAAAAATGTAGCATCTCGATCACTAACAATAGTTTTAGGTAAGTCATGTAACAGGACAATCTCTTTAAAGAATAAATCTACAACATGTGTAGCATAATTAGTTTTCAAACATGCAATACAATATTTCATCTTACTAAACATATCAAAAACAACAAAAATACTATCATTTCCACTTTGAGTTCTCAGTAAACCTATAACAAAATTCATAGAAATATCAATCCAAGTTTGAGTAGGTATTAAGAGAGGAGTATACATTCTGTGTGGTTTGACCTTCGATTTAGCTTTCTACACTCAATACATTTATCACAAATTAATTGCGTATCATGTCTTATCTTAGGCCAATAAAAATGCTCACATAAAACATTCAAAGTTTTGTTTACTCCAAAATTTCTCATTAATCCACCTCCATGAGTTTCTCTAACAAACAATTCTCTCCATGAACACTTAGGAGTACAAAGTTAATCTTTCTTAAATAGATAACCATCATGCCTATAATAGTCACCATATGCAACATTTTCACATAATTTCCAAATTTCACTTAAATCTGAATCTACTTCATATAATTCCTTAACAAGTTCAAATCCAAGCAATTTAGATTGTAAGAAAATTAGAAGTATATACCTTCAAGACAATGCATCGACCACTACATTTTTCTTACATTTCTTATATTTGATCACATATGGAAATGTTTCAATGAATTCAATTCATTTTGCATACTTTTTGTGTAGTTTTCCTTGCAACTTCAAGTGCTTCAAACTCTCATGATCGGAGTGAATAATGAATTCTTTTGGCCACAAATAATGTTACCACGTTTGAAGTGCTCGAACTAAGACATACAATTTCTTGTCGTATGTGGGGTAGTTCAAAGCCACTTCATTAAGCTTCTCGCTCAAGTAAGCAATAGGCTTTAAATCCTGCATTAAAACACCACCAATACCTTTTCCCGACGCATTACATTCAATCTCAAAAGTTTTATCAAAATTAGGTAAAACAAGTAATGGTGATTTGTAGGTTTACCTTTTTAAGAAGATTAAAAGCTTGTTCATGTATTTCAGTCCACTTAAATTCAACATTCTGCTTTACAAGATCATTTAAGGGAGCTGCAATGGTGCTAAAATATTTAACAAACCTCTTTGTAAAAGCTTACTAATAATCCATAGAAACTTCTCACCTCATTGGCATTCTTTGGTCTCGGCTATTCCCTAATTGCTTTAAGTTTTTTTCTTCATCCACCGATACTGCACCTCAACTAACTACAAAACCAAGAAACACCACTGAATCCATCCAAAATGTGCACTTCTTTAAGTTAGCGTATAGTTGATTTTCTTTTAAAGCATTAAAAACTGAATTCAAGTGTTCAACATGTGCACCTTGAGTTTTACTATAAACTAAGATATTATCAAAGTGCCAACAACAAAACTTTTCAATGAAAGATCTCAACACATGATTCATCAATCTCATAAAAGTACTTGGTATTAGACAAACCAAATGGTATTAATAACCACTCATAAAGACCATATTTAGTTTTAAAGGTTGTTTTCCATTCATCTTCCTCTTTCATGCGAATTTGGTAATATCCATTCTTTAGATCAATTTTAAAAAATAAGCATGCACCATGTAACTCATCAAGCATATCATCCAATCAAAGAATAGGGTGTCCATACTTTACCTGTGATCTTGTTGATAGCTCGACAATCAACACACATTCACTAAGTTTTATCTTTCTTTGGAACTAAGATGACGGGAACTGAGCATGGACTAAGGTTTTCCTTTACAAATCTCTTCTCCACTAGTTCATCCACTTACCTTTGGATTTCCTTGGTTTCTTTGGGATTAGCTCGGTATGCTAGTTGATTAGGAATTTATGCTCTCTGCATGAAATCTATTTGATGTTCGATCCCTCTCAAATCAGTAATTCTTAGGGAAACACATCGTCAAATTACTGCAAAAGGGAAGAAACAGCACTCGGAAAAGAATGAGTTAGTTCATTAGTCGTGAGACAAACATCTTTGTACAACAATAGAAATACTTCTTGCCTCGCTATCATCACACTTTTAACCTCACTTTTCTTGTCATTCCACTCATTTTCTTATTCTCCTCTTGTTTTCTCTCACTCTCGGCTTTTCTATCCTTGCCTCTTTTTTCTCTATTTCACTCTTCTTTTCACTCACTCTACTCTCTTCTTTTTTATGTTTTTGCTCACTCAATGTGTAACGATCCCGACACATCATACATACTTTCATACATGATCATACTTTACACGTGTCAAGATCGTACTCATGATCTTCACTGGTCTAGTGGTACCAGTTCATATGCCCAGTAGGACTTTAGTCTGGCAGGTCCTGGGTTTGAAATGGAAAAGACATGAAACTCCTCGGCCAGAGGGAGAAGATCATGAGTACGATCCTGACACATGTAAAGTATGATCATGTATGAAAGTATGTATGATGTGTCGGGATCGTTACATAATGGCTATTCTCTTTTTTTGCATTTCTTTTGCAATCCTCTCTTGATCCTCACTAGCCTTTGACAATTTTAGTGTTTTGAGAATTATCTTCCTACCATTTTGTTCAAATTAGTACTCATTCTAGAAACCATTGTGCTTGATGTTTCTATCAAATAGTCATCGTCTCTCTAAAAGGATATGTGTAGTTTGTATGGGTACTACATCACAAAGAACCTCATCTTTATACTTACCGATTGCGAGTGCAACCTTCACTTGCCTAGTCACTTTCACTTCTCTACAATCACTCAACCATTGTAGCTTGTATGGCCTAGGATGCTTCACGGTTTCCAAGCTCAATTTTTCTACCAACAAAGTGCTAGCAACGTTAGTACAACTCCCACTATCAATTATCAAACTATATACCTTGTTATTCACGTGGCATATAGTGTGAAATATGTGCTCCATTTGCACTTTATCTCCATCCTCCTTGGCTTGAACATTGAGTACACCTCTAGTTACCAACAGTTCTCCCCTCACGGGTTCCTCTATTCCCGCATCGCTACAATCTTCTAATGGTGGCATTTCATCATCACTTGAACTTACACTTGTTATATTAACATTATCCAAAATAATCATAGCTCTTTGATTCGAACAATTAGAAGCAATATGACAGAAATCTTGATAGGTAAAACACTTAACCTCTCGAGACTTAATAGGTGTGGAAGTCTCAATTTTACCTTTATGGGGGTGATATTTGATGTCGTGGCTTTCCTTTTGAACTCCTCTTTTGGTTTTTAATTAGACTTATCATTTCTCCAATTAGATTTCTATGAAAAGTTTGAGGTTGATTTGATCTTAGAGTTGCTCGATTTTAAGTGTCTATCAACTTTGATGGACTTGTGCAACAATTCTTCTAAGTCCACATAATGATGCAAATCCACAATGTCTGCGATTTCTCTATTTAAACCTCTAATGAATCGCGTAATTGTCTCTTCATCATCCTCATCCACTCTAGCCCTTACTATGGCTACTTCTAACTCTTTGTAATATTCCTCCACACTTTTGATTCCTTGAGTCAAACCTTGTATTTTTCTACACACATCTCGATAATAGTGGTTAGGAATAAATCTTTTATGCATTTGTACCTTCATATCGTCCCATGCGCGTATAGGTTGTTCTCCATACCTTTTTTGAGTTTTCACTAATTGATCTCACTATATGCTTGCATAATCCGTGAATTTCATCGAGACTAATTAAATCTTTTTCTTCTCGATGTAATTATGACATCCAAACATATGTTTAACTGTTCTTTCTCATTCTATATAAAGTTCGGAATCACTCTTACCTTGAAAATAAGGGATTATCATTTTGATGTTGCTTAGATTTTCATCCTCATAGTTTGTTCTAGCATACCTCTCTCTTTTGTACTTGTCATCCTCGTAGTCAGATTCCTCATAGTAATGCTCCCATGGTTGTGACACCCAGGAAATTCTTATAACGCGCGTAGCCTTAGATAGGTTATGTTAAGTAATAAATTAGAATGAAAATGTGGAACAAGAATTTGAGAGAAAATAAAATAAGGTAATTGTTTAATAAATAGTTGTTTTAATTGATTTAAAAGAAAAGTGAGTAAATTTGGTTAAACTAATTGATTAATTAATTGGTGTTTGGATATTCGAAATGGAGAACTTAAGCTGGGTACGGGGTGAAGGTCAATTTACGAAAATTTATAAATTTAGAACGAGATTGAACGGAATTTTTAGAAGGATAGAATGGTAAGGTGAGTTTTATTAATATTATTATTATTATTATAAAAAAATAAAAATTTAAAACAATAGAATAGCTGAAGCTATTCTGTTGTTCGAGCGCCGAGCACCCGAGAGCGAAGAACAGGGGAGACGACGCGGGGGAGGTTCAGCGCCGTTCACCGGCGATTGTCGACGTTTTTCGATCAGGCGACGACGACGAACTAAAGGCTAACGTTTCCTTCCCGTCTCCGTTCACAAATCCGTCGGGTAACTCAATTTTGCCCTGTTCTGTCTCTGTTCATGGCCGACGGTGACGAGCTCGATTAAGCTCCGATCACCGGCCGTTTTGGACGGTCTTGGCTCGGGATTGCCGGACATTAGGCCGGCTCTAGTCGCCTGGCCGTGAGGAGCCCAATTTGGGCGAAAAACACAGAATCCCGAATTGGGCAATTCGGGTTTCTTGTGTGAAACCTTGATTTTTCGTTAGATTATGGTAATTGGATGGTAGAGTGATTGATTGATGAGGAATTGAGTGAGAATTGATGGAAATTTGGAAAAGGGAAAAATTCCCGGCTTAGGGCAGTTCGGTTTTTGCAATAATTGACCTAGCTACAGTCGTGTGTTTTAAAATTCCTTTTGGCAGGTTAAAATAGGTTATTAGAGGAGTACGTGGCCGCTAGAATCGTTCGATTCCGATATCCGACGCGAAAGTTACGCGTGTTTGAGGTTTCGGGTCGGTTTTTACCGAACCCAAATTAGTGGCCTGTTTAGTTAGATTTTGTGGTTTAGATTTAAGATAGGATGATTTAGGGTGATTAGATAGAATGATTATAAGTTTGGTTGATTTTAGTTGAAAACCGATTTTGAGGTAAAAAGGAAATTGATTCTGTTTTTGGGGAAGTCTGAGCAGCTGTGATGTTTGATTGGTTAAATAGATTGATTCATTTGGGTAGTAGACGAGTAGTTTGTTTGTGTTAGAAATATAGTAGGCATCCTTTAGATTATGCTTTGATGACTTTTAAGTGATTTTTCCTATTATTATGCTAGGTTAAAAAGTGAACGATTGGACCAACCGAGTGAGCAAATACGAACACGTGCAAGAGTCCAGGTAAGTAGTGGACTGCTTGTGTTTTGCCTTCGGGCCTACACCATGGAACGGTATGGAATTGTTTTTTTTTTTGTTTGGTTGTTTTGTTTTGTTTCGTGTTGAGCATTGTGTGTGGCATGCATCATGGTTTTCAAACTACGAAATACGTGTTTTGAGCATCGTTTGCAAACAGTGAAAGTAAAATGTAAAGTTAAAAGATTTGTGAGGCAATGTGACCTTTTGTGGAGTCGCCTCGTCGCGATTTAGTGTCTGAAAGTATGACAGTTCGGGAGGGTTCCACAAAAGGTGTGTGTGGTCTCTTGTGGTGTAACCTCGTCGCGATTTAGTGTCTGAAAGTATGACAGTTCGGGAGGTTAACACAAAAGATGCACGGTGTTGTCTGGTTGAGTCACCTCGTCGCGATTTAGTGTCTGAAAGTATGACAGTTCGGGAGGTGTCTACCAGTGAGTTGACAATGAACGAGGTCCATTGATCGACGTGGGAGAAGATCATGTATAGCCGTCCCGTGTGTGAACACGATGTGTGCCGCGGATCTGGCTCTGAGTTGTCAACGCGTGACCATCCTGTTAGGATAGGTATCCGCTTGACGCACAAGTGAAAGTGATGAGTAATGAAACGAGAACGAGTGAACACAATCGAGAGTTAGAAACCGCATGTATTAGGGTTGTGGTGAGGGTTGTTGTGTAGTGTGCATTGTGTTTTCGTATGCATTATTCCCTACTTGCTAAGCATTAGGCTTACGTTTTGTGTTCCGTGGTGTAGGTATTGACAGGAGTATAGGTGAGTGCCTTACGGAAAGCCGGGATTGGAACACAGTTGGTGATGTACGGGGCATGCCGGTGCAGGCAGTTGTCGGGGCGCCTCGACCATGGTCTTCGGGGGATGTGGGTTTTGTATGTTGATAGTATTGTAAATGTTTGTTTGTGGAATTGATGGGAATGTGTAATGTTTCTTTTAGGTTGATAGCATTTTCTCAACGATATGTTGATTGTTGGAGATTTTTAGGTTGGTTAGATGGTTAAGAGCATTCTGATTGGTTGGAATTAGATTTTATGCAGGTATTTAGCATTTTGGAGGCGCTATTTTCAGGCGTTACTTTGCCGAAATTTTCGGGAAGGACACCGTGGTGCTTAACGGTTAGGATTAAGAGAATTTAGCGAGTCTAGGCTTATTTTAAATTATGTTTTAATTGGGGTTAGAGTGAGCCAAGTAGCGCACCGAGCCGGGGTGGGTTCGGGGGCGTTACAAGATGATATCAGAGCAAAATGGTCGAGTCGTTCAAAGGATTACCGACAATGCCGGCCGCCGTGCAACGTGCTTCACGGACTGTAAGTATTTCTTTCCTTTTTAGTTGAGTTATTAACTAAGATTAGATTGTTTAAACCTTTGTACAGGATTAGATAAAAATGCCAAGGAACCAAAGACAACCAGAGCGACCTAGAAGTGAACTTGATGAATCAGTCAAACTTCTTATTGAATTGGTCAGTAAGCAGGCAGAGATGGTTGGGAGGCAAGGAGAATTGGTTGAATCGCTGTTAGGTCAGGGAGGACCGGGACATATTGGAGCTAGTTCTAGTGGAGAGAGATTTCGGGGATTGAAGCCTCCGGCATTTGAAGGTCGTTTGACAGATCCGACAACTGCTGAAAGTTGGATATGCACCATTGAGAATATGTTTCATGTCGCTGAGGTAGAGGAAGAAAATAAGGTAAAGTGTGCAACATTCCACCTAGCTACCGATGCCCAAAGCTGGTGGGAGACGGTGAAGGCTACCACAGAGGCTCATACTATGACATGGAAAGAGTTCAAGGAGTTGTTTTTCGACAAGTATTACAACAAGACAGTCCAAGCTGCTAAGCGTAAGGAATTCATGGCATTAAAGCAAACAGGATCAGTAGGGGAGTATATTCAGCAGTTTGAATCGTTGTCCCGATTTACCAGTCACCTAGTTAGTTGGGAAGGAGACAAAATATTTCAATTTGTGCAGGGCTTGAAGCCCGAGATTGAGGTGCTGGTAAAGACATTCGGAGTTGAAGGAATACCATTTAATCGAGTGTTAGCCAAAGCCTTAGAGGTGGAGGAAGCTGCTGGTAAGTTGATTAAACCGGCAGAAGTTCTGGGTCAAATATTCATGGGAATTACAGGTCAGATGAACAGTGTTGGATCATCTTCTTAGTTTCAGGGAACTAAAAGGCTGAGAGATAATTTAAGTGACCAAAGAGAAGCGGAGAAGCCGCGAAAGCAGCAAAGGAGAAGTTTTCCGAAATGTCCCAAATGTTTGAAATATCATCCAGGAGAGTGCGGTCAGTATGAGGGAAGATGTTTTAATTGTTTTGGAGCTGACCATATTGCCCGAGATTGTCCAAAGCCAAAGACCAACCTGTGTTTCCATTGCAACGAGTCTGGGCACATAGCTAAGAATTGTCCTATAGGAACGAAGAGTCAGACTAAAGCAACATGCCGGATTTAATCATGATCTCAGGTATGGTACTTGTAGTTCAATGGCTGTTTTTTTATTGATAGGCTGGGATGTGTTGTACATTTTGGTGATAGTGGTTTCGTAGTAAAGTTAGGTAATTAACGTTAGCTTGATGTTGATTGGTAGGGTACTGTTAGGACTCTAGTAAGGGAAAAAGTAATGGCATGAGGGCAATTTAAGGCCGTTGATTTCGATAAGTACTTCATCCGAACAGTTTGAACTATGAGATGAATAAGGTTGCTCTATTGTAGCAAACTAGATCGGTGGCCGAGAATTGAAGTTGGAAGTATTCGAAGGAGTTTCGTGGTAGTGTGTGCGAGATATGATCGGACCAATATTTTATGGTAATGAAAAAGGTTAGATCTCCACGGATTGTCCAATGTTGAATCAGAGGACCTACAAGAGTAGTACTAGGAATAAGGACTTAGAAAGGTGGAGAAATTTGGATGGACGCTCTGAGGGAAAAGCTTAGAAGGAAGTTTAAGTTAGAGAATTTTATAAGTTATTTGATAGTTAAGTATAGTTCATGGCAGTGAATGTAGTTATGAGGATTAGTTGGAGAGAATGGATAAAGCAATCCTCATTGAATAAGAATATTGAGCAAAATAAATTTTGGGGATATTGATTTTTTCGAGAGTGTGTAGTTATGACTGAAATAGAAGTGAGATAAATTTAGTGTAGTGAAGGATGTTAGTCGAGGTAACAAGGTGGAGGATGAGATAGTAACTTAGAAGGGAAGTTTGAACTGAAAACTTAGGGTACAAAGTTTATTCTCTAAGTTTTTAGTGTTATATAGTTGAGGAAGGTTGAGAGTTGAAATTAAAGTGGTGGTACACCGTTTAGAATATTGGGTGAATAGTGAGAACGAATTAGTTTAGACCTAAGAATTTGAAAGTGTTTGGTGATGACTATAGTCAAAGTTGGATAAATCGTACATAAATTCATTTTATACTTTGAAGGAATAGGGGGTAGATTGATTTAGATAGTGAGAGTTTGGAGTACGTGGATGAAGTTAGAATGATAAATGAGGTGTCGTGATGGTTCGAAGTAATTAGATGAGAAATGATGTAACAATATGGTAACATAGAGGGAATTTAAAATTTGAGGTTTAGAGTAAGATATATATTGTTCAGTTCTTGATGTTACAAGCATTGGGGTAGCTTTGGAAATTTGAGGTTGTAATGTAAGGTTTGATGAACATTAGATTAGAAAATTAAGTGATTAAGTGAATTGAGCATGAGGAAAAACTAGAGTTGAGAGCTAAGTTGGAGAGATTAATCGTCTAAGTGATGAATGCTCAAATTAAAGTCTACGGATATATGAGTAGGTGAGCTATGAAGGGCATAGCTCGGAAATTTAAAACTTTGGGGATGTAAATAATTTTCAGTGTTTGATAGATGACTAAGATTGTAGTATAGTCGAGATTTCTATGGCAAATCAAAAGTTATGGAGGCTAGATTAGAGTAAGTAAGTGAAGAATATTAAGGCACGTCAAATTTTGAGGACAAAATTTTTGTAAGGAGGGTGGATTGTGACACCCGGGAAATTCTTATAACGCGCGTAGCCTTATATAGGTTATGTTAAGTAATAAATTAGAATGAAAATGTGGAAGAAGAATTTGAGAGAAAATAAAATAAGGTAATTGTTTAATAAATAGTTGTTTTAATTGATTTAAAAGAAAAGTGAGTAAATTTGGTTAAACTAATTGATTAATTAATTGGTGTTCGGATATTCGAATTGGAGAACTTAAGCTGGGTACGGGGTGAAGGTCAATTTACGAAAATTTATAAATTTAGAACGAGATTTAACGGAATTTTTAGAAGGATAGAATGGTAAGGTGAGTTTTATTAATATTATTAATATTAATATTATTATTATTATTATAAAAAAATAAAAATTTAAAACAACAGAATAGCCGAAGCTATTCTGTTGTTCGAGCGCCGAGCACCCGAGGGCGAAGAACAGGGGAGACGACGCGGGGGAGGTTCAGCGCCGTTCACCGGCGATTGTCGACGTTTTCTGATCAGGCGACAACGACGAACTAAAGGCTAACGTTTCCGGCCCGTCTCCGCTCACAAATCCGTCGGGTAAGTCAATTTCGCCCTGTTCTGTCTCTGTTCATGGCCGACGGTGACGAGCTCGATTAAGCTCCGATCACCGGCCGTTTTGGGTGGTCTTGGCTCAGGATTGCCGAACATTAGGCCGGCTCTAGTCGCCTGGCCGTGAGGAGCCCAATTTGGGCGAAAAACAGAGAATTCCGAATTGGGCATTTCGAGTTTCTTGTGTGAAACCTTGATTTTTCGTTAGATTATGGTAATTGGATGGTCGAGTGATTGATTGGTGAGGAATTGAGTGAGAATTGATGGAAATTTGGAAAAGGGAAAAATTCCCGGCTTAGGGCAGTTCGGGTTTTGCAATAATTGACCTAGCTACAGTCGTGTGTTTTAAAATTCCTTTTGGCAGGTTAAAATAGGTTATTAGAGGAGTACGTGGCCGCTGGAATCGTTCGATTCCGTTATTCGACGCGAAAGTTACGCGTGTTTGAAATTTCAGGTCGGTTTTTACCGAACCCAAATTAGTGGCCTGTTTAGTTAGATTTTGTGGTTTAGATTTAAGATAGGATGATTTAGGGTGATTAGATAGAATGATTATAAGTTTGGTTGATTTTAGTTGAAAACCGACTTTGAAGTAAAAAGGAAATTGATTCTGTTTTTGGGGAAGTCTGAGCAGCTGTGATGTTTGATTGGTTAAATAGATTGATTCATTTGGGTAGTAGACGAGTAGTTGGTTTGTGTTAGAATTATAGTAGGCATCCTTTAGATTATGCTTTGATGACTTTTAAGTGATTTTTCCCATTATTATGCTAGGTTAACAAGTGAACAATTGGACCAACAGAGTGAGCAAATACGAACACATGCAAGAGTCCAGGTAAGTAGTGGACTGCTTGTGTTTTGCCTTCGGGCCTACACCATGGAACGGTATGGAATTGTTTGTTTTCTTTGTTTGGTTGTTTTGTTTTGTTTCGTGTTGAGCATTGTGTGTGGCATGCATCATGGTTTTCAAACTACGAAATACGTGTTTTGAGCATCGTTTGAAAACAGTGAAAGTAAAATGTAAAGTTAAAAGATATGTGAGGCAATGTGACCTTTTGTGGAGTCGCCTCGTCGCGATTTAGTGTCTGAAAGTATGACAGTTCGGGAGGGTTCCACAAAAGGTGTGTGTGGTCTCTTGTGGTGTAACCTCGTCGCGATTTAGTGTCTGAAAGTATGACAGTTCGGGAGGTTAACACAAAAGATGCACGGTGTTGTCTGGTTGAGTCACCTCGTTGCGATTTAGTGTCTGAAAGTATGACAGTTCGGGAGGTGTCTACCAGTGAGTTGATAATGAACGAGGTCCATTGATCGACGTGGGAGAAGATCATGTATGGCCGTCCTCTGTGTGAACACGATGTGTGCCTCGGATCTGGCTCTGAGTGGTCAACGCGTGACCATCCTGTTAGGATAGGTACCCGCTTGACGCACAAGTGAAAGTGATGAGTAATGAAACGAGAACGAGTGAACACAACCGAGAGTTAGAAACCGTATGTATTAGGGTTGTGGTGAGGGTTGTTGTGTAGTGTGCTTTGTGTTTTCGTATGCATTATTCCCTACTTGCTAAGCATTAGGCTTACGTTTTGTGTTCCGTGGTGTAGGTATTGACAGGAGTACAGGTGAGTGCCTTACGGAAAGCCAGGATTGGAACGCAGTTGGTGATGTACGGGGCATGCCGGTGCAGGCAGTTGTCGGGGCGCCTCGACCATGGTCTTCGGGGATGTGGGTTTTGTATGTTGATAATATTGTAAATGTTTGTTTGTGGAATTGATGGGAATGTGTAATGGTTCTCTTTGGTTGATAGCATTTTCTCAACGATATGTTGATTGTTGGAGATTTTTAGGTTGGTTAGATGGTTAAGAGCATTCTGATTGGTTGGAATTAGATTTTATGCAGGTATTTAGCATTTTGGAGGCGCTATTTTCAGGCGTTACTTTGCCGAAATTTTCGGGAAGGACGCCGTGGTGCTTAACGGTTAGGATTAAGAGAATTTAGCGAGTCTAGGCTTATTTTAAATTATGTTTTAATCGGGGTTAGAGTGAGCCAAGTAGCGCACCGAGCCGGGGTGGATTCGGGGGCGTTACAATAGTGATTTGCCCCTCCGTACACGGCTATTAGAAGGAGACTTTATTCTTTCATATCTCATGTCTAAAGCCTTAATTTGATCTTGTATAGCCCTCATCTACATCTCTGGATCAAAATTAATACGTCTTTCCTCACTACTCATAATTTCAAGAAAGGAAATTAAAAATTTTTTGTGAACAAAATAAGTAAGTAAACGGAACTCACTCACTCCCTCACGTGTTTACACTCGATTTATGTCTCTCTACTCGTGTTTCCTTCAAATAATGTCTTTTATATGATAATCTCACCCTCTTGCCTTTTACCTCTTAATTTTCTCTTTTAGATCTTTATGTAAAAACCTAATCAAGGGCAAAAAAATTCAACAAGCAATATCAAACTTTTTAACTCAAAATTCTAATTTTCATAATTGATTAGAATCAACAATTTAGTATAGGACATAGCAATTCAAGAAAGAAAACTTTTCAAGAAAGAGAAACTTTAATATCTCAAAGATAATGAATGATGCTCGAATACTGTGAGAGCAAATAAGATTAATCAAGAACTTCGAAATCTCCAAGAAAGTAGAATCAATAATTTGGAATTAATTGAGACAATCAAATAAAGAGATTTGAATAAGTACACTAAAAAACAAATATTGATGCTTGGAAGGAAGAAGAAGAACTTGATGCTTGAGATATTGAGAATTTTTTTTCCTAAAAGAAGAAAACTTGATAAGCAAAGAATCTTTGCTTGAAAGGAATTTTTGAATTTTTGAAATTTTTTTTGTAACGACCCTATTCGCATAGGGCCACCATGGGACTTGACTTTGCTTAGACTTGACTTTTTGACATAAAATTTTTCGTTTTCGTACAACTTAAAACGGATGCTATAATCATTTTTGGTAAAACGTTGACTCGATTATTGGGTTGTTCAAATCATTTGAAATACATCGGAAAACATTCAAAAAATACGTTTGGGAAGTATTGTAAAACGTCGGGTTGAAACGTGTTTAAAACTAAATTTTTTTTTTGAACAGTACTGTGTCGATCGATCTGCTACAACACTGTTCACACAAAACAATTCTCCTCTTTTTTTTCCATTTTTCAGTTTTCTTCAATTATTTCCCTACAATCCCTTCTAAACTTATCTAAAACTCTTCCCAACCTCTTCAAATGTAAAATACTTTAAACAAAACACGACTCCAAAACAGAACTCAAAAACGTGTTCGAAAACGTAGTAGAATTTACGAAAACAAACTGCATGGATGACTCTAAAAACCGAACATATCTATACAGATTTAAAAATCTCCAAAACAGTTCTAGTATTTTTCCAAAATCAAAACTTAACCAACTATACATCCTACTATCAAAATACTCACACGTTTCTATACACGTACTTAAACAAAACATACACATACACATACTGAGTACGGTCGAAATCGCCCTAACAGTATTACCGGGTTGCCACCATGGTCGTACTCCCCCAACTGCTTCCATAAATTCCTAACAAGTCTTTGTAATCTCACCGCGCTGCTCTTCTTCGCCTACATCACAAAATTCAAACTATAAGCCTAATGCTTAGCAAGTAATGCAAATATGAATGAAAATATTTCTACTAACATATGCAGTTTCTATATTCTAATATCACATACACATATGATCCTCTAGCCAATGGAGAGCGGATCTGTAACGACCTGGGGAGGATCGCCACGAAATTCTTGACTTTACATAAAACTTTAATTCATATTTGAACTCTTTTCTCCTTCTCCTTTTTTTTTTTCTTTAATAACAGTATACCTAACAGGCTTAAAGACTTCAACTTAATGGATGGAAAGTTAGTCCCTCGTACATGCTTCCAATCGACGTACAAGTTGCATGGGTCTGCATGCATCAACCGATAGACATGTGAAATTCATGTGTTCATCTATGACATCTAACACCTATCGGCAGATGCGAATACTCGCATCAACCGACGATCACGTGCATCTCGTGTGACCAATTTAAAAACATCCACCGATAGACATGTGAAATTCATGTGTTCATCTATGACATCTAACACCTATCGGCAGATGCGAATACACGCATCAACATCACGTGCATCTCGTGTGACCAATTTAAAAACATCCACCGATAGACATGTGAAATTCATGTGTTCATCTATGACATCTAACACCTATCGGCAGATGCGAATACTCGCATCAACCGACGATCACGTGCATCTCGTGTGACCAATTTAAAAACATCCACCGATAGACATGTGAAATTCATGTGTTCATCTATGACATCTAACACCTATCGGCAGATGCGAATACTCGCATCAACCGACGATCACGTGCATCTCGTGTGACCAATTTAAAAACATCCACCGATAGACATGTGAAATTTGGCAGATGCGAATACTCGCATCAACGACGATCACGCTGCATCTCGTGTGACCAATTTAAAACCATCCACCGATAGACATGTGAATTCATGTGTTCATCTATGACATCTTCTGATAGCTACAAGCTCTATCTCATCCGATCACTAAACGACAAGTTATTACTTACAGTCATTCGACGGCGAGGGGCATATACTTCATCTTCCGTGGTGAAATAGGATAACATCAGTTCATAGGACATGTTGCTCCCCACGTGGCATAATTAAAACATGATACGATCACCTAAACTACAAGGAACCCCTCACATCGTCCGATGGCTAAACACTCTATTATCTCGCCGATCGCTAGATGACAAATTGGCCATTTCATCATCCGATGGCTAACACTCTACATCTGCCGATCGCTAGACGACAAAATAGCACTTTCATCATCCGATGGCTAAAACTCTACATCTGCCGATCGCTAGACGACAAAATAGCACTTTCATCATCTGATGGCTAACACTCTACATCTGCCGATCGCTGGACGACAAAATAGCACTTTCATCATCCGATGGATAAACATACTACATCTTCCGGTGACGTCATCCGGAAGACTCAATTGTTCGACTCCTATCATTTGACATTTGCCGATGACGTCAGCTGGATGAGTGCCTCATCCAGCTTCTATCTTATGGCAGTAAAACACTATGATCATCAAACAACCTCATCCAACAGAAAATACTACAACTCACCCAAATCTTAACCTGGGAATTATAAACCCTAATGAGTGAAAACTATATCCCATACAAGATGCACATAGCGGAAGGCTTAAGCAAAACAGACCATTCATAATCCTTAAAATCGTTAACAGATTCTGAAGTCAAACCATTCAAAATCCGAATCTCATTGTTATAAGAAGACTCTATTCTACTTAGTCATCTGTTTATCATAAACTTCTATGACTTACTATGGGTATAACCAGGGAACTTGATCGCCTAACCAGCCTTCACTGTCACACTGAGCACCTTCCAGCAACCAAGCTTAGACATTTTCATTGACCTTAAGTTCCTCACCTGAGAACTCGTCACCTACATCATAAGGTTTAAACTATAAGCCTAATGCTTAGTAAGGAATGCAACACTAACATGAGTGCATGGATGCATAATTCAGACAAAAACATGCTCAAAGATCATTTCTTGTTCATATTCTTGTTCATATTCATCATTCATAATCATGGGTCATATTCATCATTCATTTCATCATTCATGTTCTTCATTTAGTTGTGTGGATTAAGAGAGGATTTGTGCCGGTAAAGGGGGGTTCGACAGTGAGTTTGATCATGGTCCCTATCGCGGGTCGTATTCATATGTCCCTCTTTTGGACTGTGGCTTACGCTGAACCGCCCCCAACCCTCACTTAACCACGTTGCATAAGTTTTATCTTCTTATCTTGTTCATGATGAGAAACATCGCTTATAAAACATTTTCATATGCATAAAACTTTCATGATGCATGAACATGGAAACTCTTAAAACATCAAGCTACAGAGCAGAGCATTATCCATCATGGAATATTACTTTCGAACTAAGCGTCATCAAGAACACTAGACATCAGCATAAGGGAGTTTCTAATCATCACATAACATTCTACTTAGTATCCTCTGATGTAGGGTCCTAATGACCGAGAAACCTATACATTCACTTACCTGGTCTCCTTAGCGGTTGAGCTCTTTTCTCTTCAAACTTCTTCACCTAAGACAATCACATTACAGTAGTTGAAATAAAATCCTAAAAGTTCTAACCTCAGTCATCCTAGGTTCTAGTAACTAAAGCCATTCCCGAGTCTAACAGTCCAACACTCAGTGTGCAGTCCGAAATCCACTGTCGAAACAGCTAGATGCAACTAAGACTAATCCGGGTTTGGTTACTCTAAATACTCAGAATCGATTCGGAACGACATTAACAATCTCGGGTCTCAAAATGTCCATAACAATACACGGTCATTGAAAAAAAAAAAAAAAAAAAAAAAAAAAAAAAAAAAAAAAAAAAAAAAAAAAAAAAAAAAAAAAAAAAAAAAAAAAAAAAAAAAAAAAAAAAAAAAAAAAAAAAAAAAAAAAAAAAAAAAAAAAAAAAAAAAAAAAAAAAAAAAAAAAAAAAAAAAAAAAAAAAAAAAAAAAAAAAAAAAAAAAAAAAAAAAAAAAAAAAAAAAAAAAAAAAAAAAAAAAAAAAAAAAAAAAAAAAAAAAAAAAAAAAAAAAAAAAAAAAAAAAAAAAAAAAAAAAAAAAAAAAAAAAAAAAAAAAAAAAAAAAAAAAAAAAAAAAAAAAAAAAAAAAAAAAAAAAAAAAAAAAAAAAAAAAAAAAAAAAAAAAAAAAAAAAAAAAAAAAAAAAAAAAAAAAAAAAAAAAAAAAAAAAAAAAAAAAAAAAAAAAAAAAAAAAAAAAAAAAAAAAAAAAAAAAAAAAAAAAAAAAAAAAAAAAAAAAAAAAAAAAAAAAAAAAAAAAAAAAAAAAAAAAAAAAAAAAAAAAAAAAAAAAAAAAAAAAAAAAAAAAAAAAAAAAAAAAAAAAAAAAAAAAAAAAAAAAAAAAAAAAAAAAAAAAAAAAAAAAAAAAAAAAAAAAAAAAAAAAAAAAAAAAAAAAAAAAAAAAAAAAAAAAAAAAAAAAAAAAAAAAAAAAAAAAAAAAAAAAAAAAAAAAAAAAAAAAAAAAAAAAAAAAAAAAAAAAAAAAAAAAAAAAAAAAAAAAAAAAAAAAAAAAAAAAAAAAAAAAAAAAAAAAAAAAAAAAAAAAAAAAAAAAAAAAAAAAAAAAAAAAAAAAAAAAAAAAAAAAAAAAAAAAAAAAAAAAAAAAAAAAAAAAAAAAAAAAAAAAAAAAAAAAAAAAAAAAAAAAAAAAAAAAAAAAAAAAAAAAAAAAAAAAAAAAAAAAAAAAAAAAAAAAAAAAAAAAAAAAAAAAAAAAAAAAAACAAAAGAATCTAGAACTTCAATACAGAGCTGAAAAACAAAACTAATGATCTAACGGATAACCACATTGTCTAATACATACCTCGGGCACAGAGTAGTCGAGTGGTGGCGGAGTGAACGGGCCGTCGAGGAGGTTTTGCCAGGAGCAGGGAGCAAGAGCTTGGGGAAGAAGAAATCGCTGAAAAGGAAGGTGTCGGCTACAGTGGTTTAGGTGAGGTTTAAAACATTTCCTTTTTCTTTAAATACTGACCTCAATCTCCCATTATTACAATCCTGCCACTCAACCTAGTTTAAAACCCACATTTAATTAATTAAACTTGTCATAATATCATAACCGCGAAGATTTAAATAATATGACCGTTAATACAGTTAAGAAGGTTACCTGCCCGATGACTCGGGTGTTACATCCACCCCTCCTTAAACAAAATTTTCGTCCTCGAAAATTGCTCAAACAAATAACTCCAGATATTTGTCTAGCATGTCCTGTTGTCGCTCCCACGTGGCTTCTTTAACCCCATGATTTGTCCACAAAACTTTAACCAATAGGATTTCCTTGTTTCTTAGAGTTTTCACTGCAGAATCCAAGATTTGCACTGGTTTCTCTTCATGCTCTAAAGTCGGCTCAATCTCGATTTCTGATGGCACCACAACATGCGTTGGGTCACGTATGCATTTCCTTAGCATAGACACATGAAAAACATTATGAATTTTCTCCAATGACGGGGGTAATTGCAATCTGTATGCTGTGTTTCCAACCTTTGCCAAGACATGAAATGGTCCAATGAACCGTGGATTAAGCTTCCCCTTCTTGCCAAATCTTAGAATTCCTTTAAATGGTGAAATCTTCAGAAAGACTTCATCACCAACAGCAAATTCGAGGTCTCTTCTCCTTTGGTCTGCATAACTCTTCTGTCGGCTTTGTGCAGTCAT
This sequence comes from Begonia masoniana, assembly GCA_022432975.1. Lineage (NCBI taxonomy): Eukaryota > Viridiplantae > Streptophyta > Magnoliopsida > Cucurbitales > Begoniaceae > Begonia > Begonia masoniana. The sequence goes on from CM039510.1 coordinate 19,637,044, forward strand.
CATCCTGTTTCTAATAATGGTGATCTTGTCTGACATCTGCTGCAAGATTTCAGGGCCCAAGAGCTTTGCTTCGCCAATCTCATCCCAATACAAGGGTGACCTGCACTTCCTGCCATAAAGTGCTTCATAAGGTGCCATACCAATGGTGGACTGGTAACTGTTGTTGTAAGAAAATTCCACTAGAGGTAGATGTCTATCCCAAGTCGTCTTAAAGTCCAACACACATGCTCTCAACATATCCTCAAGTATTTGAATGGTCCTCTCTGATTGGCCATCTGTCTGTGGATGAAAAGCAGTACTAAAGGTTAACTTTGTTCCTAACGTGCCTTGCAAACTTTTCCAAAATCGCGAGGTGAACCTGGGATCATGGTCAGAGACAATGGATACCGGTATTCCATGTAACCTTAGAATTTCCTGAACATACACGTTCGCAAGTTGGTCCATTGTGTAGGTCATCTTTACAGGTAGGAAGTGAGCTGATTTGGTCATTCTGTCAGTCACGACCCAAATACTATCATGTCCTTTAGTTGTCTTTGGCAAACCCACAACAAAATCCATGGCAATATTTTCCCACTTCCATTCAGGGATAGGTAGAGGCTGAAGGGTACCTCCAGGGCGTTGATGTTCTGCCTTAACCTGTTGGCATACCAAACATGATTCTACAAACTTAGCCACATCCCTCTTCATGTTTGGCCACCAATAATGTAACCTTAAATCCCGATACATCTTGGTGCTACCAGGATGCACAGAGAAGGAAGATGAATGAGCTTCGGCCAAGATTATCTTACGTAACTTTTCATCATCAGGGACATACCATCTATCTCCAAACCTTAGAATCCCATCCTTGGAGTGACTAAACTCGGAGGTGGTGTCCTTCACCTTGTTCATTATTCTGTTATTCTCCTCTGAGTCTTGCTGTTGTGCTTCTTTGATCTTCTCTAAAATGGTTGGTTGGATGGTTAGAGTAGCAAGTAGACCTGACAGTTCAGGAACTAACTCCAATTCCAATTTCCGAATCTCTGTCATCAAAGGTACAGACATGGTTGATACAACAGTTTGCATTGTAGTTGACATACGGCTCAGTGCGTCAGCTACAGAGTTAGCCCTACCTGGGTGATACTTAATCTCAAAGTCATAATCTTTTACAAACTATAACCAACGTCTTTGTCTCATGTTTAATTCTCTTTGAGTGAAATGGTATTTCAAGCTCTTATGGTCAGAAAATACTTCACACTGTCGTCCATACAAATAGTGTCTCCAAATCTTTAGTGCAAAAACAACTGCGGCTAGCTCCAAATCGTGAGTGGGGTAGTTCTGCTCATAACTCTTTAGCTGCCTAGAGGCATACGCTATAACTTTGCCTTCTTGCATCAAAACACACCCTAGTCCGACTTTGGATGCATCACAATAAACACTAAACTTCCCTTCTTCAGTTGGGAGGGTCAATAGTGGAGCTGTCGTTAACTTTAGCTTAAGTGTCTGGAAGCCATCTTCACAAGCTTCGGTCCAAGAGTACTTGGTGTCCTTCTTTGTCAAACTAGTTAAAGGCTTAGCTATCATAGAAAATCCCTTAATAAACTTCCTATAATAACCTGCCAAACCAAGGAAACTACGGACTTCACCAACATTCCTTGGCTGTGGCCAGTCCTTAACTGCCTGAATTTTGGTCGGGTCTACAGAAATGCCATCAGCAGAAACCACATGACCAAGAAAATTAACCTTGTCCAACCAAAATTCACACTTGGACAATTTAGCATAAAGCTGGTGTTCCTTCAATGTTGTCAAAACTATTCTTAAATGCTCTGCATGATCAGCTTCAGTCTGTGAGTAAATCAGGATATCGTCTATAAACACAATTACAAATTTGTCCAAATACTTACAAAACACTCGATTTATTAAGTCCATAAAGGCTGCAGGTGCGTTGGTCAGTCCAAATGACATGACCAGGAATTCATAATGTCCATAACGGGTTCTAAAAGCTGTCTTTGGTATATCACTTTCCTTAACCTTCAGTTGGTAATAACCCGAACGTAAATCTATTTTCGAAAACACCTTAGCTTCTTGCAATTGGTCAAACAAATCATCAATCCGAGGTAAGGGGTACTTATTCTTAATTGTCAACTTATTTAGTTCCCTGTAATCTATGCACATTCTAAGGGAACCATCATTCTTCTTGACAAATAAAACAGGTGCACCCCAAGGGGAACTGCTAGGGCGTATAAATCCTTTGTCTACTAATTCCTGTAGTTGGACCTTTAACTCTTTTAGTTCTACAGGTGCCATACGGTAAGGGTTCTTAGATACCGGTAATGCCTCGGGATATGTATCAATTACAAACTCTACTTCTCTATTAGGTGGTAATCCTGGCAAGTCATCCAGAAATGCCTCAGGGAACTCTCTGACTATGGGGATATCTTGTAACTCTATCTTATTCTTCACCCGAACATCCATTATGCTAGCTAAGTAACTCTCACAACCATTTTTCAGTAACCGGTAAATTTCTAGTGAGGATATAATCGGTATTTTGCTTATCTTAGGAATAGCTTGGAAGGAATAATGATCACCATTTGGGGGTCGAAAGTAAACCAATCCGGTCCTACAACTTATAGTGGCATAATGCCTAAATAACCAATCCATTCCCAATATCACCTCATATCCTTTCATGTCAATTATAATCAGTTCTACATGTAGTTTCTTACTTCCTAAGGACACAACATCACCTTTAACGATCTGTTCGGAATGTAGTGATTTCCCCGATGGTAACATAACACTAAATAATCTTTCAGCTGGTAAAGATCCTATGTTATGGTTGCATACAAACGAGGTTGATATAAACGAGTGTGTGGCTCCTGTATCTATAAGCGTGTAAGCAGCAAAACCACAGATCATAATGGTACCTGTTATGACTGTATGCGGCACTGTATCCTCATCTTCCAGCATAGCATAAACTCTGGGCACTACTCTTGCACGGTTCGGGTCTGGCGGCATGGGGCAGTCTCTGACTAGGTGTCCAGTCTTATCACACCTGAAACAGCGGCCAGAAAGCAACCTGCACTCACCAGGATGGTTCTTCTGACAAGTGGGGCATAGGGGTGCCAAAGGTCTCTTTCCTTTTCCTTGGTCATCATTCTGGTTGAGGGGCCTCTTTATTCCATGTTGTTGTTGCTGTGGTCCCCGGTTCTATCGCGGCTGCCAACCTTTATTCTGATGTGGTGGCGGCTGAGTGTCCTTCATGAGTTTCTTTGGCTGTTCGCGCTGTGCATATGCTGTCATTTCTGCCTCTTCCAGCTCCAAGGCCTTAGCCGTCACTTCACCATAAGGTACATTGTGTATCCCAGCAGTCTTCACTTTTATGTACAGACTTGGCTTCATTCCTTGAACAAATTGGTAAATCTTGTCCTCCTCATCCTCAATCATACGGGGAGCAAACCGTGATAAAGCATCAGATTTGCATATGTAATCTGCCACAGAGCCAGTTTGTCGTAGATTCATGAACTCCTTCTTCTTGTTGGCCCGAACAGTCCTATTGAAGTACTTGTCAAAGAAGGCAGTCTTGAACATCTCCCAGGTCATAGCTTCGGCATTAGCGGTGTTCTGGATCGAGTTCCACCAATGCCTCGCACTTAACTCCAAATGAAAGACAGCATAAGTGACCTTATCCCCTTCATCAACCTTTGCATACTTAAACATGTCTTCTATCTTTCGAATCCACTCCTCAGCATGAATAGGATCTGAAACATATCCATTAAACACCGGGGGGTCGAAGCCGGTGAAAACGCTCACCCCCATGATCATGAGTTGCATTAGTACTGGAGTTGCCTTGTTCCTCTTTAGCGGTCATCAGTCGTTCTATCTGGTGAGATTGGCGCATGACCAACACAGTCAACTGAGCGATAGCATTGCTATCCTCATTGGTCTCTCTTTGCTGACCTCTAACCATTTTGGGATTCCTAGACAAATCATTACAGGTATATCTTAACTTAATGACATATATGAAATCATAAATACTTACAGTTGCTAAAGTGTGCTCATGTGACAGTCAGTGCTGGAAGGCAGTCTGCAGAATCGGTTTTAGAACCCGGTTTTGCTCTGATACCATAATTGTAACGACCCGGGGAGGATCGCCACGAAATTCTTGACTTTACATAAAACTTTGACTCATATTTGAACACTTTTCTCCTTCTCCTTTTTTTTTTCTTTAATAACAGTATACCTAACAGGCTTAAAGACTTCAACTTAATGGATGGAAAGTTAGTCCCTCGTACATGCTTCCAATCGACGTACAAGTTGCATGGGTCTGCATGCATCAACCGATAGACATTGCATCTTCCGGATGGCACGTGCACCCCACATGACTCATTTAACCACCTATCGGCAGATGCGAATACTCGCATCAACCGACGATCACGTGCATCTCGTGTGACCAATTTAAAAACATCCACCGATAGACATGTGAAATTCATGTGTTCATCTATGACATCTAACACCTATCGGCAGATGCGAATACTCGCATCAACCGACGATCACGTGCATCTCGTGTGACCAATTTAAAAACATCCACCGATAGACATGTGAAATTCATGTGTTCATCTATGACATCTAACACCTATCGGCAGATGCGAATACTCGCATCAACCGACGATCACGTGCATCTCGTGTGACCAATTTAAAAACATCCACCGATAGACATGTGAAATTCATGTGTTCATCTATGACATCTTCCGATAGCTTACAAGCTCTATATCATCCGATCACTAAACGACAAGTTATTAATTACATCATCCGGCGAGGGAATATACTTCATCTTCCGGTGAAATAGGGAAACATCATCCGATGGACATGTGCTCCCCACGTGCATAATTAAAACATGATCCGGTCACTAAACGACAAGGAAACCCTCACATCGTCCGATGGCTAAACACTCTATATCTGCCGATCGCTAGATGACAAAATGGCAATTTCATCATCCGATGGCTAACACTCTACATCTGCCGATCGCTAGACGACAAAATAGCACTTTCATCATCCGATGGCTAACACTCTACATCTGCCGATCGCTAGACGACAAAATAGCACTTTCATCATCCGATGGCTAACACTCTACATCTGCCGATCGCTGGACGACAAAATAGCACTTTCATCATCCGATGGCTAAACATACTACATCTTCCGGTGACGTCATCCGGAAGACTCAATTGTTCGACTCCTATCATTTGACATCTGCCGATGACGTCAGCTGGATGAGTGCCTCATCCAGCTTCTATCTTATGGCAGTAAAACACTATGATCATCAAACAACCTCATCCAACAGAAAATACTACAACTCACCCAAATCTTAACCTGGGAATTATAAACCCTAATGAGTGAAAACTATATCCCATACAAGATACACATAGCGGAAGGCTTAAGCAAAACAGACCATTCATAATCCTTAAAATCGTTAACAGATTCTGAAGTCAAACCATTCAAAATCCGAATCTCATTGTTATAAGAAGACTCTATTCTACTTAGTCATCTGTTTATCATAAACTTCTCTGACTTACTATGGGTATAACCAGGGAACTTGATCGCCTATCCAGCCTTCACTGTCACACTGAGCACCTTCCAGCAACCAAGCTTAGACATTTTCATTGACCTTTAGTTCCTCACCTGAGAACTCGTCACCTACATCATAAGGTTTAAACTATAAGCCTAATGCTTAGTAAGGAATGCAACACTAACATGAGTGCATGGATGCATAATTCAGACAAAAACATGCTCATAGATCATTTCTTGTTCATATTCTTGTTCATATTCATCATTCATAATCATGGGTCATATTCATCATTCATTTCATCATTCATGTTCTTCATTTAGTTGTGTGGATTAAGAGAGGATTTGTGCCGGTAAAGGGGGGTTCGACAGTGAGTTTGATCATGGTCCCTATCGCGGGTCGTATTCATATGTCCCTCTTTTGGACTGTGGCTTACGCTGAACCGCCCCCAACCCTCACTTAACCACGTTGCATAAGTTTTATCTTCTTATCTTGTTCATGATGAGAAACATCGCTTATAAAACATTTTCATATGCATAAAACTTTCATGATGCATGAACATGGAAACTCTTAAAACATCAAGCTACAGAGCAAAGCATTATCCATCATGGAATATTACTTTCGAACTAAGCGTCATCAAGAACACTAGACATCAGCATAAGGGAGTTTCTAATTATCACATAACATTCTACTTAGTATCCTCTGATGTAGGGTCCTAATGACCGAGAAACCTATACATTCACTTACCTGGTCTCCTTAGTGGTTGAGCTCTTTTCTCTTCAAACTTCTTCACCTAAGACAATCACATTACAGTAGTTAAAATAAAATCCTAAAAGTTCTAACCACAATCATCCTAGGTTCTAGTAACTAAAGCCATTCCCGAGTCTAACAGTCCAACACTCAGTGTGCAGTCCGAAATCCACTGTCGAAACAGCTAGATGCAACTAAGACTAATCCGGGTTTGGTTACTCTAAATACTCAGAATCGATTCGGAACGACATTAACAATCTCGGGTCTCAAAATGTCCATAACAATAAACGGTCATTGAAGAATCTAGAACTTTAATACAGAGCTGAAAAACAAAACTAATGATCTAACGGATAGCCACATTGTCTAATACATACCTCGGGCACAGAGTAGTCGAGTGGTGGCGGAGAGAACCGGCCGTCGAGGAGGTTTTGCCAGGAGCAGGGAGCAAGAGCTTGGGGAAGAAGAAATCGCCGAAAAGGAAGGTGTCGGCTACAGTGGTTTAAGTGAGGTTTAAAACATTTCCTTTTTCTTTAAATACTGACCTCAATCCTCCCATTATTACAATCCTGCCACTCAACCTAGTTTAAAACCCACATTTAATTAATTAAACTTGTCATAATATCCTAACCGCGAAGATTTAAATAATATGACCGTTAATACAGTTAAGAAGGTTACCTGCCTGATGACTCAGGTGTTACAGGATCACTTTCTCCACCTCTATACATTCCTAACAACATCTGAAAGGTGAACAACTTCCTTCAAATGCTACACATTTTCTACATTTCTACTCATGAAAATATATGCATAAAACATTTTCGTATATCTTCTAAAACATGATGCATGAATAAGCTAAACATACATAAAAAAAAAACACAACATATCCTATCGTTCTGTGATGTAGGCCCGAAGGCAACACGCATGCAACACTACTTACCTGGCGTCCTTAGCAAACTTATCTCTATCCGAAATCTTAACCGTAGAACCTAAAAACCTAAACATCATAAACATTGCATTAACATTCATTTGACATAACAAAACTCTTACTTTCATAATAACATCTCAAGTATATTTAATTCGCTACCAATACGTCAAAACATAATTCTTAAGTCCGTAACTACTTTGAAACTCAATTCCAACATAAACTCTAATCCAATCAATTCAACAATTCTTTTAGAAAATTTAACAAACACCTTATACGCATCACTTTATTCTCGAATTTCTTTTCAAATCTATCATCTCTACCCAAAAACAATCCAATTGCCGACATCCATCAACATTGTATAATATTTAAGAGTTATCAATGAGCAACAAAACACTATTTTCATGCACCACTATCCAACATCCAAAAATCCCGGATTTTCTCACAAATTTTAGGTTAATTTTCAAACTATCATAACTTACTCAATTCTTATCCGTTTTCGACGATTCAGCATGCATCAGAAACCCTATAATGTCTACTTTAGCATGGCATAATTCGTTTAAGGAAAAAAATTCAGAAATAAGGCCAGAACATCAAAATATGTTGGTTGCCCTACTTTGGCTAATTTCTCAAACTAAAAATTTGTTTTTCATCAAACGTGCGTAGTTTTCCTTTGGTTTACCCATTCAAACCTTTAAACAACGTTCTAACATACATTAGCATCAATTCGACAAATTTGTAAAACTCTAGCTTGAAAATCCTCCCACGAAATCAACCTATAAATAGCCTAAATCGATGAAACTAACTAACCGAAGTATAAACTTACCTTTGTGATAAAAAGAGGAAGAAAAATCAGAGGTGGCATCGTTGGAAATCATCGGCGTGAAGGAGGGCTTGTTCGTCGTCGTCTGGAGAAGAAGCAGAGAAGAAGAAGAGGAAGAAGGTAGGGAAATATAAGAAAAGAAGGGGGCTACTACATGGAGAGCGAGAGAGGGGGGTGTTTGGTTGAGAGTTTAATGAAACTTCTTCGATAAGTTTCGTCATTTAATCAAATTATGCTTAAAATCTTGTACGTTTTAACTCCCTCTTTTTCACTCTATATTTTCTTAAACTCTTAAATATTTGGCGTTTGAATTCCAATAAAACGTACACTGCATTTATAGCGAATTTCTTCCATTCAAATAAATTTAGAGACGATTAAATGATCGGAAATGTCGGGTGTTACATCTCACCCACCTTAATAAAAATTTTTGTCCAAAATTTGCCTACTCTTAAGGGTCTCTCCATTCCTTAATCCACTCAAGTATTATCTAACTCCTATACTTCCATATTCATCCCATTCCAAGCTACATATTCCAGTTCTTGGTTATTAAATTCTGTTCACCAATGATCCTTCCCCCTTATGTCCTCTAATATAGCTTTCATAATTACCTACACTGCGCTAATTTTGTCTAACTTTGATATCTATTACTCCAAATAAAATCAAATCCCTAAGTTTCACCATTGATTCGCACTAAAATATTTGCCCTAATTTCTGGGAACATAACTCTTCAAAAGTCATTCTTCCCCTTCTATCTTACTTCTCATAATTTATATTTTCCTTGCACATGAACTACGAATTCCATACTCATGTCTACTCAGGGCTGCATTTGGTTATACATTCCATGGTATGAATTCCCTGTTTAGGTTAACCTACACTTCATCGACCAACGACTTATTTAACCACATCCTTAGAGAACGATTGTACCTAAGCCTTTTAACATCGTCTGGATTGATGATTGTCTAAAGATTTAATAGGTTCTCGGGTTGTAAGTTACATCTCACGCTTAAGTTCATCAACCTTAACCTAAGTCATTTACGTGTTCATCGACTTCGACTTCGTTAAATACGAGTTGAACCCTTGAAATTTTCTAACATAACCCCACTTCTAAATGCACTTGAACCTCTGTCGTGCAAGTCCTCATTCTTCTCATTTGCTAACTCCCATATTTCCTCAAACCGCATAACACTAAATACTTACGAGATAAACCTCCTATCTTAACCTTCCCTTTTGTCTAACAATTCCCTTTTTATTTACCCCTCAACTACAAAAAAAAAAAAATTCTTCCAATCGCTCCACCAAGTTTCAAGACTTAAAAAAAAATCAATTCACCCAATGATCTTCTCGTTCGCACACTTATTGTGGGTAAATGTTACACCACTACTCCAAATCTCCTCAACTTCCTAAGTCCTCAAGTCTACCTCATTCCACTAGAGATAACATCCTTGAATTCTTAAACTAATTCACATAACATCTCCTAACATTTTCTATTTTATCCACACAACACACGCCGTCATTCATTTCTTATTATATTCCATAATTAAAATGTACCTGTGACTATGGTGTGCTGTACTGCATCCTCTACATTGATGAGGGTAAAGACCCTCGGTGCTACCCTTGTAGGTTCCTTGTTCAGTGCTGGGCAATCCTTGATGAGGTGGCCTGTCTCATTGCAATTAAAACATCAGCCTTTATTTTTCTTCGGATAGTCCCTAAGGAGGTGACCCCTTTCATTACAGTTGAAACATCGGCCCAAACCCGCCTTACACTCACCAACATGAAAATTATTACACTTTGGGTACTGGGGAAATGTCGGCATGGACAAAAAATTCATCGTCTACATCTTCCAGATTATAAAAAGAGTTGATAACTTTGGGCGAGATTTGTACCTTGTGATTTCGAACTCTTACCCGCGAGGGTAACTCTCCCTCAAAATTGGCATAAAACTCACGGACTAAATTCATGACGACTGCTTCTGGCTGCGAAGAGAATCTTGCCCAATTATGTTCCTGGATGATCGAGGTCACGTACGTCGGATATTTTGCAAAAATTCCCTCCGTAGCTACAAAGCTTTTTTCTGCTGCAAAGCTTTTCTGCTGCATTCCTTGCCCGTGGAGCAACTGAGTGCCTTCTGATATGAATCGTGGTTGAGTGGATTGCTTGGTAGCCTTCTTTCCAGAGCTTTTTAACCTCATGGTGATACGTTATATTCTGAAAAAGGAGAGGAAATGTCGAGAGAGATAGATCGAGTTTTGAAGGACTGCTGTAGCGGCGTTAGGGTTTCGAGAGAGAAAAGTAGCAATCTGAAAATTCAAAAGAGAGGGAAAATTTTTTATAAAGGCAGACAATTAAATAATTAGAAAATTTCTAATTATTTAATATTAATTATTCACCCCTTTTTTTTTATATCTGATCGGTAAGGTAAACATTTAAACTTTAAATTAAAAGTAAAAGAAAATAATTGGATAAACAGAAGTTATTACACCTAAACATTTTATTTTGATTATATGTGATGCTAAAGCAAATGTCGTAGCATTACCATTATTTTAGACGAAAACTCAAATAAAAATAAAATAACAATAAAACGAAAGGATAATAGATATTGGGTTGCCACCTAATAAGCGCTTGATTTTACAGTCAACAGCCTGAATTGTTCATATGTCACTTTTCTTTGCTGTTCTCGAGAGTAATTGAGGCAATTTCTGTCAATTTTTCTTTGTGATAAAGCTTTACTCTCTGTCCATTCACCTTGAAATTTCTGCCAATCTTTTCATCAAGTAATTCCAGTGTACCGTATGGGAATACTTCCATGATTTCAAATAGTCCAGACCATCTAGATTTAAGTTTACCAGGAAACAGTTTCATTATTGAGTTGAAGAGTAACACCTTTTGTCCCTTCTCAAAGACTCTTTGCTGAATTTTTTTATCGTGCCCTTTTTTTTATCTTTTCTTCATAAATCTTTGAATTCTCGGAAGCTGTCATTCTCAATTCTTCTAACTCTTACAACTGTAAAAATCGATTCCTTCCTGCTTGCTGTAAATCCAAGTTCAACATTTTCAATGCCCAGAAGGCCTTGTGTTCTAACTCTATAGGTAGATGGCAACCTTTTCCATAAATCATATTGAATGGAGTAGTGCCCAGAGGAGTCTTAAATGTTGTTCTGTACACCCATTATGCATCTTTTAATTTAAGTGACCAGTCTTTCCTGTTCGGATTCACCACCTTCTCCAGAATCCGTTTCACTTCCCTGTTAAATACTTTTGCTTGGCCATTACTCTGAGGGTGGTATGCTGTAGTCACCTTATGTCTAACTCCATATTTACTTAATAACTCAGTGAAGGCTCTGTTGCAAAAATGAGATCCTCCATCACTAATAATTGCTCGGGGAATTCCAAACCTCGTGAAGATGTTTTTTTGCAGAAATTTTAGAACACTCTTCCTTTCATTGTTTGGCAGTGCTGTAGCTTTTACCCATTTAGAAACATAATCAATAACCAAAAGTATGTATTTGTTCCCATGAGATGCTAGGAAAGGTCCCATGAAGTCTATTTGTAATACCCGGCTTTTCGGGATATTAATATTTTAATATAAATGGTATTTTTGTAAATATGTCAAATCAAAGTCCGTTTTGTGAAAAGGAAAGTGACATTTCGATCCTAATGATTAATAGGAATTTTAGGAAATTTACGGGATTTTTTGGAGTAAGAACGCTATATTCCAAGTAATTAGGTTTCTCGTAATATAAAGGACGTTCTAGTAAAAATAGTAAATGAGGTCCAATTTGCGAACGGACAGTTTCAGTAAATCCCAAATAATGAGTTGGACTTATGGGTGAAATATGGAAATTTGGAGAACCCAAATTGTTGATCAATTAATGAAACGAAGGACGAAACAAATAGAAAATCAAAGGAAGGGCAAAACGGTAAATTGCCAAACCAAATTTATAAAATAACACAACCCTTCTTTCTTCTTCATTTTCTTCCTGCGTGATTTCCAGAGAGCGATTTCTCTCTCGGCCATTCGACGCCTCCAACATTCCGACCTCTGTTTCTCCTCCAATCGACATCTGTTCTTCGCGATTTCTCCTCCTCTCGCAACCCTAGGTATGAATCTATGATTCTAGAGCTTTAGTTTTAAATTTTCGGGCCGATTTAACGTTAGGGCTTTGTTAGGGTTTAGGTTAAAAATGTGATTTCGGGTTTAAAAATTAATAGGTTATCGTAGTTTATGAACGTGTTGAATGTATTGGACGTTATTGGACTAATCTAGTTGATTTAGGAAAAATGTTATAATTTGTGAAATTTCGAGATTTTAGGAAAAACTCGTAAATTAGGAATTTAGGTGCCGAGCATAAATTGCTCGAATAAATAGCTTAATGAATTGGATTAGAACTTTAGGAAGTTTCCTTAGTTAAGGTTTTGTAAATTTTGGACGTTTAGAAGCTTGAGCTCGTTTTAATGTCGATGTTGTGCTTTGCTTCAGACAAACAATGCTCGTGGACGGAGCTTGAGCTGCTTTGGACACAAGGTAAGTTCTCGTGACTTACTCTGACCGATTGGTCTACACCGTACTCCGATGTAGCGTCGAGGATCTTATTGGATTGTTCGTTTTAAATTGCTTTGGTCGGGTAGATAGGTTTATAATTGTTTATGGTTATTCTATCTCGGTCTTTATGGTATGCATGTTGGTTGTTTATTTTATGTTCATATCTGTTCATGCATCATGTATTTCAAATGTCATGAAAACAAATTTCTGCACGTGTTTTAAGAAAACGAATGAACCTCTGTAATGAATAAACGTAATCTGTATCTGGTCACGCGAGGTGGGGCTCAGGCACGGCTGTACGTGTTGTAAGCGTGTACCTCATCCTCTAGCTGGAAATAGTAGTCCGACCGCTTGATGGGCTCTCTCTGGTTAGTGGGTTGCGATCTCGGTGACAATCTGTCTGCGACGTAATGAATCTGAATCTGTATCTGTTTCTGTATCTGAATCTGAATCTGTAATTTGCATGTTTTCTGAATGGCATACGCACACATGCATCTTCATTTACGAAGCTTACTGAGATTTCATTATCTCATAGATGTCTGTATGGTGTAGGTGACATTGAGCCAGGTGAGGACGACGTTCCTCCTCCGGATGTATGATGCAGTTAATGGAGAATGGCCCATGTGTAACGACCCCGGCCAGGAGCCGTCACGTACTCATATACTTTCGTTAACCGTTTGCTCGACTTTTACTATTATTACATTCACTTACTATCTCACAACAAACTTCCACACTATACATATATATATATATATATATATATATTTTTTTTTTTTTACTGGTAATAGGGACGCAGAACCATTAAGGAAAACGAGCCCTCTCGTGCCCGACTTCCCACGCCTCGTCAGCTCAAACTTTCACAGAGTCGAGCGACTAGGCTCGGTCATTGGTTTCTTGACAATTCCGGGAAAAGAGGAGGTATCCTCAATTCTATTAACATAATACCACTCGGGTTTGCATGAGTTGCATACGTTGACAGCCCTCAGAAATTTAGTCGTCCGGTCATCACGTGCATTACGCGTGACTCGCTTAACATCACCTAAAAGGAGACATCTTCCGGTGGACACGTGGGTCTCGCGTGCTAAATTAAAACATCATCCGGTCGCTAATCGACAAAACACATTTTTCATCTTCCGGTGAACACGTGGGTCTCACGTGCTAAATTAAAACATCATCCGGTCGCTAATCGACAAAACACATTTTCTTCATCTTCCGGTGAACATGTGGGTCTCACGTGCTAAATTAAAACATCATCCGGTCGCTAATCGACAAAACACATTTTTCATCTTCCGGTGAACACGTGGGTCTCACGTGCTAAATTAAAACATCATCCGGTCGCTAATCGACAAAACACATTTTTCATCTTCCGGTAAACACGTGGGTCTCACGTGCTAAATTAAAACATCATCCGGTCGCTAATCGACAAAACACATTTTTCATCTTCCGGTAAACACGTGGGTCTCACGTGCTAAACTAAAACATCATCCGGTCGCTAATCGACAAAACACATTTTTCATCTTCCGGTGACGTTATCCGGAAGACTAAACCATCAAACAATTAACCTTCGGCATCTGCCGATGACGTCAGCCGGAAGACTAAACCATCAAACTCTAACATTCGGCATTTGCCGATGACGTCAGCCGGAAGATTGCCTCATCCAGCTTCCGTCTTACGGTAGAGAACACTAAAACATCAAGGACTCCTTTCAACTGGAAGAAAACACAACTCATCCAATGTATATAGCTGAAGACTTAAGCAACAGATCATTCGTAAATCTATATAATCATTCCCTGACTCAGTGATCCACTAGACGGTTTCAAACTCAACGTTTTAAAAATAATCTCATCATACTTAAACTACCATATCCTTTAACTTACTGTAACATGAGAGTTTAAACCAGGGGTCATAAATTGCCTCTCCAGCCCCGCACTGTCACCTTGAGCATCCTCCAGCAACCAGCCTTAAGCGTCCTCTTTACACATAACATCCTCACCTGAACCTTCTTCACCTACACCATAAGGTTTAACTATAAGCCTAATGCTTAGTAAGGAATGCATGCTGACAGATATACATGAGTACACAATTTAAAGAGACATAAGTTCATAAACCATTCACCATTCGTGTTCATCTTTATCATTTACATGACATGTATTAAGGCAGGGAACGAGGGGAGGAAGACAGGGTACATAGTCATTTGCCTATCGCGGCAGTCATACATAATCATTTGCCTATCGCGGCAATCATGATACATCACTCGGCCTCCCCCAGTGGGAGAATTCGCGAGCCATACATATCAGTATCTCGGCCTCCACCAGTGGGAGAATTCGCGAGCCATACATATCATTATCTCGGCCTCCACCAGTGGGAGAATTCGCGAGTCATACTTAACATAGTCTTTTCCCCCGTTCTGCACTTAATCATGGTTACATTTACTTTTCATGTTCTCGACTTAATCATAAACGTGGACATAATACATAGACATGAGGTTCATAGAGAAAATCTTACCATAATGGCAAGTAAAACATCCTGTAACATACATTTACTTACACAACTTCTTCATATCGTGGAAATAACAAATCATAGTCAACAAGTTAACATCTCAGTGATTTCCTAATACCCTTGCGGTGTAGGGCCCTAGTGGCCGGAAATCTTAACACATTCACTTACCTGGATTCCTTAGCAATCCGAGCTTCTTTCCTTTAAACTTCTTCACCTAAAACATGTACATTACAGTAGTTAAAACAAAGTCCTAATAGTCCTAATTGTAAACCATCCTAGGATCTAATAGCTAAAGTCATTCCGATTCCTCTGTTTGACACACTGCAGTCTGAAATCCGAAACTAGGTGGACAGGTTTTACCATTGATTAAATCCGAGTTGGTTACTTAAAATGTTCAGAATCGATTTGGGATGACATTTCTACTCTCAGATTTTAAAAAGTCTTAAACTACTCGGCCACTGCTAAAAATCGAACTCAGTGCCGAGCTGAAAAACAGAGCTCTTATTTACTAATGAATGACTACATTGTCCATTTCATACCTCGGGTGTGGGTTTGCAGAGAAGAGCAAGCTCGGAACCAGACGTCGGCAGAGGAAAGTTCTTGTGGCCGAGAGCAAGAACTTGGGAGAGAAGAAATCGCCGAGAGGGAATGTCGGCTACAGTGGCAATAAATGAGGTTTAAGGTTTCCATTTCCTATTTATACCAAATCCATCGATTTTAATTACAAAACTGCCACCCAACCTAGTTTTACTCAACTTGTAATAAATTTGTCTTAACATTAATTTAAATCATAAAGGTTAAATAAGAGGGTGGCAATGAAAATGGTCAGAAAATCACCTAGGCCGAAATGTCGGGTGTTACACCATGGGAGTGTGCTGAGCAGTCGGTGCGTTTTGACCCGTGGGGATGTGTATGTATTTTGAGGACAATCATGATGTTTTTAGTTAAATTGTATAGACAGTTTAGGGTGCTTGGTTCTGGTAGTGGATAGGTTAGGTTTTGAGTTGTTCACAAAATGTTTTGAAATGTTTTGGGAACTGGATTTTATAACTGTTTGTGGTTTTATAAACAGGTGGATATGTCAAACTTTTAAACCGAACCATGCGGTTTGTTCTAAGAAATTCGGTTGCATTCTTAATTATTTGAGTCGGTTCTTGGATGATTAGTGGAGTGTAGGATTATATGTGTTTGTGGAGTGTTTAAGTTATATGAAGTGAAGAATAGTTGTGGTGTGTTGTGTGTAGGGCGTGATGAAGAAAATATAGAAAAGGGGGAAGTATTGCTCTCTGGAGTCTAAACTCCAGAGAGCAAGCGATTGGTCGGCAACGGTGTGGCGACAGGTCGCAAACTTCTCTTGTTTTCCAGAGAAGTTGGCGATGGTTCGCGAACTAGGGCGCGCACATTCGCTGGCAAGGCAAAATGGGGGGTGCTCGATCGCTGAAGGATAGGCGATCGTGCGGCCATGCAGGGGGCGAACGGTCGCCTATCCTTTGGCGTTCGTTCGGCCCTTTGCTTCTTTCGTTTTTGACAATTCTGTCCTTCAGTGTTTTGGTTGATTATTTAATTAAATGTTTAAGTTTTAATTAAGGTTTTCCTTAATTGGTTTAGAGTTTTAATAGATTGGTTTTCAAAGTAGATTCAAACGTTTTACGAATATGGTTTCCGCTTCAAATACCGTTTAAATGCAGTTAAAGTTAATAGGATAAAAAAATAAATAAATATATATATTACGGGCAATGGGTACAGTGTCTGGGGTGTTACATTTATTGTATCAAAGCCTCTGGGTTTTAAAATCGGTTCTGTAGACTGCTCGACTGCACAGCCACTACGCGGACATCCTTCATCAACTGTAAGTCTGTTTATAGTTTTATCTGATTTTGTTTCTTAGGATTATTGTTTTGATTTTATAGGATTTTTATAAGAATGGTTCGTGGAAGGGGTCCTAGAGATGACGCGCTAGATCGGTTTACGGAATTAATAGATCGCCAGTCTCAGCATATGGACCGGCAAGCACAACAAATTGCGGACTTAGTGAATCGAGATGATCGAGACGATACGATAGACCACCTTAAGAAATTCATTGCCCAGCAATCCCGACATCTTGACCAACAAGCCCGATACATGGATATCCAATCTCGTCAGCTCAAGATATTGGCAAACCGAGAAGACTCAAGGATCCAAGGACTAGTCGCTCTCAATAACTGCGGCACGAAGAGGGTGGGCAAGGAAGAAATCAAATCAAGCCGACGAAAGCGCGTGCGAGGAATTTCTCGAGGACCCCTGTGTCCTAAATGCCAGAAGGAACATTATGGCGGTTGTAGATCAGGCACAGGTAAGTGTAATATCCGGCTTGTACGGATTTTTGGATTATATTGATATATTATATTATTAGATGGCATTTTTGTAAATATGTCAAATAAGGTCCATTTCATGAAAAGAAAGCGTCATTATGACCCTAACGGATAATAAGAATTTTAAGGAAATTATGAGAATTTTCGGAGTTTAAACGTTATATTCCGAGTAATTACGTCTTTCGTAAAGTAATTGACGTTTTAGTAAAAATAGTAAACGAGGTCCGAATTGCGAACAGACAGTTTTGAATAAACCCTATCGGTGAATTAGACTTATTGGTGAAGTATGGAAATTTGGGGAAATCAAATCGATAGACGATTAATGAAACGAAAGACGAAACAAGTACTAAGGGCAAAAATGTAATTTATTAAATTAAATTATAAATAACAAAAACTAAAACCTAAAAATCTAATATTCATCACATTTTCATTTCACCTCTGCCGCGCCGAAACCAGAGAAGAAGAAGACCTCTGCTTGCGACGAAATCCGGCGATCCGACCTCCGTTTCTCCTCCATTTCTCCTCCGTCCTTCGCGTTTCTTCCTTCTCTCGCTACCCTAGGTATGTGTCTATAATCTTAGAGCCTTTATTTCAAGCTTTACGATGTTTTAGAAAGTTAGGGTTTCGATTTAAATCCTTTAAAAATGCGAATTAGGGCTCGTAATTAATAGGTTAGCCGTGATTAGGTATATATTGAACGTATTGGACGTTATGGGACGAAGTTAAATCAATTTGTGAAAATGTTATAAATTGGTTAATTTTCGGGTTTTAGGGCAAAACTCGTTAATTTGGATTACGGACTATCGAGCATTAATTGTTGGTTTCTATGCTTCGATTAGTTAAGTTAAGATTTTAGGAAAATTCTTTAGTTAAGGTTTTGTTAAATTGGACGTTTAGGAGTTTAAACTAATTTTAACGAAAACTGTTGTAAATTGGCTTAGGTGAACAAAGCTCCCTGACGGCTCTCGATTTGCTAAGGACTTCAGGTAAGTCTCCGCGACTTGTTTGGCCGATTGGCCTACACCATAGGATCTTTTGTTGTTCGAGGAAATTGGAGAATTGTTTGTTTAAATGCTTTGGTTGGGTAGTTAGGATTAGTTCTTTTGTAGGTTATGCCTGAGTGTCTTGATGGTACGTATGATGATTGATATGTTATGTTTATATCTGTTCATGCATCATAGTTTTAAAAACGTCATGAAAATGAATTTGAGCATAGTTTTCATGAAAAAGAAATGCACGTAAAGGCAAGTAAAGTATCATGTAAACAACCCTCTGTATGTGGTTATCGGGGTGAGGTTCAGACCCGGCGTTCCGTGGTGAGCGGGTTTTCCTCCCTTCAGATGGTGTGGGCTGTCTAACCGCTTGACGGGCCCTAACCATCTGCCGAGTGAATAGACTTCGGTAACCAAAAGAATGTCACGGTGAGAATGAATGAATGAATGAATGAATGAATGAATGAATGAATGAATGAAATGCATGAGAGACGGTTTTATGAAAATGGCACATACATGTTCATGCATTGCATTCACGTAGACTTACTGAGCCTTAAGCTCACGACTTATGTTTATGGTGTAGGTGACCTCTACACAGGTGAGGATGAGATCCCTCCACCCGAGGCGTAAACTGTTGATGGATGATGGCCGTGGGAGTGCGCTGAGCAGTCGAGGCGCGTATGACCCGAGGGGAAGTTGTGTATGTATTTTGGGGGTTTAATGGTTAATATGAATGTATGAGAACATATATAGAATATTTAGGTTGTTTGGATCTGGATAGGGATTAGATAACGTTTTGATAATTGTATGTAAAACGTTTCGGTTTAAACTGTTTAATGAATGTTATGGAAATGTTTTGATTGGTTGTAGGTTGATACGGTTAAGCTCGATGTTTAGATACATCCACGCAGTTGGACTCCGCAAAGTCTGACCCGAGTCGATTGAGTTTAGGATACAGTTAAATTGGATTTAAGTAGATTTTAGTGGTGAGTTATGGTGACCGTTGGTTGTTGGTTTAATGAATGAAGAGGTTTTGCTCTCTGGAAATCAGATTCCAGAGAGCAAATTTGATGAATTAAGTCGAGGAGTAAAAAGTGAAGTGTTAAAGTTTTGAAGTCTGAAAGAGAAGGAATCGCTGCATGCTTGCAGCGATCGATTTCTGCTGCAGAGCAGAGATCGATCGCTGCTATAGTTAGCAGCGATCGGATTGCTGCCATAGCTAGCAGCGATCGATCTCTGCTCTGCAGCAGAGATCGATCGCCCCTGCTATAATGCATGGCAGCGATCGATCTCTGCTGCAGAGCAGAGATCGGTCGCCGCCTCCATTTTGAGGGCAGAGTTCCGATTCTGCCCTCCCACTTCCTTAAATTGTTTTAAAGTTTTCTTTTAAATGTTTTTAAGTTTTAATTATTTATTAAAGGTTTGTTTTAAATGCTTTGAGGTTCAGTTTTAAATTCTGATTTCAGTTTTGATTTCAACTACAGTTTAATTTCCGCGTAAGGTTTTAATTAAAGTAGAGGAAAGAAATAAGTACAAAAATGAAAATGAAAAATTTATTACGGAAATATGGGTACGGATTTAGGGGTGTGACAGTAAGTGCTTTCAATGTTGAGTTGTGGGCCACTATGTCTGGGATTGCCCAAGACCAGGCAGAGGCCAATCGGGTAGTGAGTCAGAAAAATGTTGCACCGAAAATGCTTGCCTAGACTGGAGAAGAGGAAACTGCCCAACCTTCAGTTGTTTCAGGTAGAGTTTTATTCGATGATTAATAGAATAAAGAATATTAGAATGGAGATGTAGTATAGAGTAAGAGTGAGAAAGTAAAAGCCGAATAACAGATAGGAGTAGGTTTGAAAATAGAAAGGTAAGAAGAGTTCTTACGTGAACCCTGACGATAAGACAGTAAATAGATGCGAGACCATGTAGGCCTTATAGAAAGAGAGTTATTTGGTAGTTGCCCACTTAGAATTGAGTTACTGTAAGAAGGATCCAACTTATAATGTGCAAGATTTAAAGAGATAGAACCTCACCCTAGTTGACAAACCCTCGGGATTTTAGAATATGACATTTCGTAGAGAAATTTAAGGCTTGGATATAAGATTTATTGAGGAATACCCTAGATTGTCAAAGTATAATAATACGACTTAAGACGAACTTGAATAATTTAGATCAGCATGAGGTAAAAGTAATTAGATGGAAACAATATTCAAAGGTCGTGATTCGAGGCTAGGAGTGATGTGTGAAGCGTTACGAAGAGTGGCCAGTCAATAAGTGTAGGTCTCATTTGTAAGTGACGAAGTAAGAAGTTTTAAATTTTATTAACTAGAAAAGTACAAGGGGTTTAAATGTGGGCCTAGGGTAAATACAGTTCAAGCTAAAGATCATAGCCGGAGACCTACCTATGGTATAGAAATAGAAATATCAGTGTTCGAGGAACTAGAAAGGGTAGCTTGAATAAAGAGATGTTTCAAACTATTGGTGTAACGCCCCGAGTTACTGAACCCGGTTCGTTACTCAAACCCATACATGACTACAAAACCCTCTTTTTTTCTTTTTTTGACATAAGCAAAATCTCCAAAACAATAATATTCGAAACTTGCAGCGGAAATCATTTGAACAATAATACAGTTAAATAAAACTGTGAAAAACTTCGCTAGAATAATCATTCGGACTGTTAGGAGATAATCAGCCAAAAAGAAATAGAGGTTTAAATCGTGAAATACTTAAGGGGTCGCAGAAGTCAAATTCATCTGCCGATGAATAAAGTCAACGGAAGAGAACGAAACCGGAAATAGAAGACTCCTTCTGGTGACTAAACGACAAAAATCATCCTCCATCTACCGATGATGTCAGCACACATCTACCGATAAATTTACTGAGACATCATCCGATGGACTTAGACCTACATCTACCGATGACGTCAGCACGCATCTGCCGATGAGTTTACTGAGACGTTATCCGATAGACAACACAACTATAACCCGACATCTACCGATAGACTTCCTCTACCAATAGTGGGCAAAACAATAACCTTCCGATGAAACAAGCTACATATGCCGATTACTAGGACGACAAATTTTCTTGCTATATCATCCGATGGCTTCAACTGAAGACATCTTCCGATAGGCGACAGAACACCAACACAACATCTGCCGATAGAGGACAGAACCACATTTCATCTACTCCTTGGTATACACACACAATCCTAACTACAGGAAAGAATCTTACTCACTTCACTGAGACCATTCAAAAACATTTCAAACCATTACATTACTAAAAATCCAGTGAGCACCAACATTAATCTCAACGGAATACTATTAACTGGAAAATCTCGAAAAAGTATTCAGAACATTGAAATCACTAATGTTATGAAAACTCAACATGCTCAAATTGAAACATTTCCAACTAGACCTTCAGACCAATGACACCAGTTAACCCGCCTCATCAATTTACCAGGCCGAAACATGGATGTGCTCCTCCAACCAGCCTACTCCTCAATGAACTCAGAGAAATCACCTACGGTTACTTCTTCACCTACATCACAAAACTCATCTATTAGCCTAATGCTAAGTAAGCAAAGCAATAATAAAAAAGAATGAAATGCTGAAAGATGAATTCCTAAACATGCAATTTCTACTTTCTCCTCTCAGTTGGTCATGCGTCGTTTCTGTTCAGATCCCCCTGTGAAATTGGGAGTTGGATCAACTCTCCCAAAGTATAAATATCCACTGTCTCATTAAGGGTTGGATTAGTTCCCTTAACAGTAAAGCTGATTCACTGTTCAGATCCCCTTGTGAAATTGGGAGTTGGATCAACTCTCCCAAAGTATAAATATCCACTGTCTCATTAAGGGCTGGATTAGTTCCCTTAACAGTAAAGCTGATTCGTTTAGCTGTTTCATTATGTTCAATCCTTACCATACCAATATGCATTCAAATTCATTTTCGTGTACCTTTAAAATATGATGCATATCATGCTGAAAATAAATATTCACAGACACGCACAAACCCTACTGTCTTGTGATGTAGGCCCAAAGGCGCAAGCAATACTTTACTTACCTGGCTCTCCTAGAAATGCTCGGATTCAAACTACTTCAGAAGTTTGCTCACCTAAGTCATAGAAAGGATATCAATTAGATTTCTACTAAGCCTCATTCTAATCTATTCAGGAATCTAGGGAAACTAGTTTGGAAGCTTAGTTCATTGTGCATTTTTGATTCAACACTAAACCCGAACTAAACTCACTCACAGTATTCCGCGAAACTTCACACATTGTACTCCCTCAGCTATCTAATTGTTAAAATCACATACAAACTAAGAGAGCTTACCTAGGTTGAAGGTGAATCGAGTAAGAAAGAAATTGCCCTAAGGTTTTTTGTTGAAGAGCTGAAGGCCGAGAGAGAAATGAGAGAATTAGTGGCGGCTACCGAGCACTAAACCCCAAATCACTAACCCTAAATACATTATCCATTTTTTTTAAATTTCCAATTACCTTTCTGCCCTTGCATAGTCATTTATTAACCTAATCAATAACTCCCCCAACCCTTCTATAAAAGTACATCATTAATAATAATTTAAATTTTGATTCAATGGAACCGGGTGCTACAATTGGAGAATTATATGGTAGGATTCGAGGACTAGAGGAGAATTGGAATAAGGGCGCAAACTCATCTGCAACAAGTTTGCAAACCAGAAAGACTGTTAGATGAGTCATACTACAGGAGCCAAATGGAATAATTAGAACCTAACTAGAGGGAACGAAAGGATGTAGACCATCGGGTAACTTGAGAGAAGTCCATGTACGACATTTGAGTTTAGTGTGGGGGATTGTTAGATTCAATAAGGAGTTAAGATTAGAAGTTTAACTCTATGGTTAGTACTGTACGAATTGTGAAGTTTGCAATTTCAGAGGTTTGACTCGTATTCAACAAGTTGGGACCAATGGATACATAAATAACCTAAAGTTAGAAGAAATAGTTTAGGGCAAACCTATGGCGAGACTTAGGGACTTGAATGTGCTCGAAGTTAATGGAAATTTAAGTTAAACGAAAGAGCATATTGTAGACAGTATAAGCGTTTCAGTTAAGACATGACGAGGGAGCTCGCTAATGTGGCTTAGAGTGAATGGTGGTAATTATAGGATTTAATTTACAAGCGAGTATTGGTCTTAAGATAGTAGCAACTTAAGCTCATAGTTAAACTTGGTGAGGCCTCAAATGTATTTCTAGGGATATAGTTGGCAAAAGATAACGATGGAAAGAGTTGAGTTGTGAGAACCGCATCGGAACAGGAATCGAAGTCAGTGAATTAACTGAGGAAGAATGTGATGTAGGATATCATTTGATGGGATACTTTGCGAAACATTGAGAGTATAATTCTAGTTGGAAAGCTCACGTTGAAATAGTTATTAAGACTTGTGAAGTGTCCCAGGAAAGGTACAATTTGAATGCTATTTGACGCAGAGGTCGTACGGGAACATTATTAGAGAAATGTAGACTCGGATGGTTGTAGTAGTGACTAAGGTTAAGGCCAACGAACTTATACACAAGTTAGTTTACAGCTCCGTTGTATATATTTATGTATAGAAATTGTTATACCTGATAAATGGATAAAGTTTTAGAGTAGTTGAGATTTAGCACGAGAGTAAGTAATTTAAGAAGGCTTTGATAGCGTGAGGTGGTTAGGTACGTATTCGATAGGCACGAGATTAAGAAAGTTAGGAACTAAAGAAAACTCAATTCGAGGAGTTGAAGTTAAAATAGAGGGGAGTTCGAATTGCAACTTGAGTGTTGTTAGGAGTCCTTGAATGATAATCAACCCAAATGACGTCTGGAAGTCGAAGTTATTTCTAGGATTGAGGATAAGAGACAATCTTTAGTAGAAACCAATTAATAAGTGAGAGAGAGTTTAATGTTTTGGGTGACTAAATGCAAACCAACACGTGCTCTGGACGTTAAGTGTCAAGTACACAGTTAGAGGTCGTTTGGTTAAGACTTAGAAATTTGGTAAGATTTGATGCGTAAACTGAAAATGAGGACTACGATTAGGAAGTTAATGTAAAAATTCGGTTGGTGTGTATCTTGATTGTGAACAGGATCGAGGGAATTGCGTTGAGGTATGGGTTACAGCCCAGAAATTGGATGAAATCGTAGGCATTCAATTTGACTGATGTTGGAAGCTTAGGTATAGCTTTGACCTGAAGGGACAGCGGAAGAAAGACGTCGATAAAGAGTGAATTTTGAAGTTAGTATTATTAAGAGATTTAATCTGTGAGTGATTAAGTGAAAGTCGAAAGTTGGTACATGCGCAAGTGTTAAAGTGACAAATATGTTGTAGGGTTAAGTGATTGAGATTTGAGAATTTGGATTATGCTGAGTACATGAGAGGGGACGTGTACAATCAAATCGATAGTAGGGAATACGAAGTTAGGGCTAATGTTGGAGAATATAGTGGGGTTTTGGTTTAGAACCAAGAAGAAGGACCGTAAGTACAGACGATTAGCCGAAGTAAAACGCCACAAGACAAGAGACGTTAATATCAAGGACTATGAGCTATGGCAAATTTTGAGGACAAAATTTTAAATAAGGTGGATGGAATGTAATACCTGGCTTTTCGGGATATTAATATTTTAATATAAATGGCATTTTTGTGAATATGTCAAATCAAGTCCGTTTTGCAAAAAGAAAGTGACATTTTGATCCTAACGATTAATAGGAATTTTAGGAAATTTACGGGATTTTTCGGAGTAAGAACGCTATATTCCGAGTAATTAGGTGTCTCGTAATATAAAGGACGTTCTAGTAAAAATAGTAAATGAGGTCCAATTTGCGAACGGACAGTTTCAGTAAATCCCAAATAATGAGTTGGACTTATGGGTGAAATAAGGAAATTTGGAGAACCCGAATTGTTGATCAATTAATGAAACGAAGGACGAAACAAATAGAAAATCAAAGGAAGGGCAAAACGGTAAATTGCCAAACCAAATTTATAAAATAACACAACCCTTCTCTCTTCTTCATTTTCTTCCTGCGTGATTTCTAGAAAGCGATTTCTCTCTCGGCCATTCGACGCCTCCAACATTCCGACCTCCGTTTCTCCTCCAATCGACTTCCGTTCTTCGCAATTTCTCCTCCTCTCGCAACCCTAGGTATGAATCTATGATTCTAGAGCTTTAGTTTTCAATTTTCGGGTCGATTTAACGTTAGGCTTTGTTAGGGTTTAGGTTAAAAATGTGATTTCGGGTTTAAAAATCAATAGGTTATCGTAGTTTATGAACGTGTTGAACGTATTGGACGTTATTGGACTAATCTAGTTGATTTAGGAAAAATGTTATAATTTGTGAAATTTCGAGATTTTAGGGAAAACTCGTAAATTAGGAATTTAGGTGCCGAGCGTAAATTGCTCGAATAAATAGCTTAATGAATTGGATGAGAACTTTAGGAAGTTTCCTTAGTTAAGGTTTTGTAAATTTTGGACGTTTAGAAGCTTGAGCTCGTTTTAATGTCGATGTTGTGCTTTGCTTCAGACAAACAACGCTTGTGGACGGAAATTGAGCTGCTTTGGACACGAGGTAAGTTCACGTGACTTACTCTGACCGATTGGTCTACATCGTACTCCGATGTAGCGTCGAGGATCTTAGTGGATTGTTCGTTTTAAATTGCTTTGGTCGGGTAGATAGGTTTATAATTGTTTAGGGTTATTCTATCTCGGTCTTGATGGTATGCATGTTGGTTGTTTATTTTATGTTCATATCTGTTCATTCATCACGTATTTCAAATGTCATGAAAACAAATTTCTGCACGTGTTTTAAGAAAACGAATGAACCTCTGTAATGAATAAACGTAATCTGTATCTGGTCACGCGAGGTGGGGCTCAGGCATGGCTGTACGTGTTGTAAGCGTGTACCCCCCTCCTCTAGCTGGAAAGAGTAGTCCGACCGCTGGATGGGCTCTCTCCGGTTAGTGGGTTGCGATCTCGATGACAATCTGTCTGCAACGTAATGAATCTGAATCTGTATCTGTTTCTATATTTGAATCTGAATCTGTAATTTGCAAGTTTTCTGAATGGCATACGCACGCATGCATCTGCATTTACGAAGCTTACTGAGATTTCATTATCTCATAGATGTCTGTATGGTGTAGGTGACATTGAGCCAGGTGAGGACGACGTTCCTCCTCCTGATGTATGATGCAGTTAATGGAGAATGGCCCGTGGGAGTGTGCTGAGCAGTCGGTGCGTTTTGACCCGTGGGGATGTGTATGTATTTTGAGGACTATCAGGATGTTTTTAGTTAAATTGTATAGACAATTTAGGGTGCTTGGTTCTGGTAGTGGATGGTTATGTTTTGAGTTGTTCACAAAATGTTTTGAAATGTTTTGGGAACTGAATTTTATAACTGTTTGTGGTTTTATAAACAGGTGGATATGTCAAACTTTTAAACCGAACCATGCAGTTTGTTTTAAGAAATTCTGTTGCATTCTTAATTATTTGAGTCGGTTCTTGGATGATTAGTGGAGCGTAGGATTATATGTGTTTGTGAAGTGTTTAAGTTATATGAAGTGAAGAATAGTGGCGACAGGTCGCAAACTTCTCTTGTTTTCCAGAGAAGTTGGCGATGGTTCGCGAACTAGGGCGCGCACATTCGCTGGCAAGGCAAAATGGGGGGGCGCCCGATCGCTGAAGGATAGGCGATCGTGCGGCCATGCAGGGGGGGAACGATTGCCTATCCTTTGGCGTTCGTTCGGCCCTTTGCTTCTTTCGTTTTTGACGATTCTGTCCTTCAGTGTTTTGGTTGATTATTTAATTAAATGTTTAAGTTTTATTTTAAATTGATTTTAAGTTTTAATTAAGGTTTTCCTTAATTGGTTTAGAGTTTTAATAGATTGGTTTTCAAAGTAGATTCAAACGTTTTACGAATATGGTTTCCGCTTCAAATACCGTTTAAATGCAGTTAAAGTTAATAGGATAAAAAAATAAAAAATATATATATTATGGGAAATGGGTTCAGTGTCTGGGGTGTTACACTATTCTCCAGACATTAAAGACTTCGATCTCCAGGATGTTGGTTAGTGGCAACTCATGCTTTCTGGATATATTCTTTTTTCTTTGGCATCTATCACAGTTTTGAACAAAATTATTAGCATCTTTAAAAAGGGTAGGCCAGTACAAACCTGATTGCAAAATTTTTGCTATTGTACGTGTTCCTCCATAATGGCCTCTGTATGATGCAGCATAGCATTGCTGCAACACTTGCTCCATTTCTTCTTCTCGTATACATCTCCTCATCAATTGGTCCACGCATTGTTTGAATAGAAATGGTTCATCCCAAAAGTATTGCTTCACTTTTTTCAAGAACTTTCTTCTCTGCTGATAGTCCATGTCTTGAGGGATAATGTCACTCACAATATAATTTACAAAGTTTGCATACCAAGGCGCTAATACATCCAGTTTCAACATCTGTTCATCTGGGAATGTTTCCTTGATACTCTCTCCCAGTGGCTATTCACTCATGTTTGTCGAGATAGGTGATCTGTAACCTTGTTTTCGCATCCCTTTCTGTCACGAATTTCCAGATCAAACTCTTGAAGCAGTAACACCCATCGGATTAATCTTGGTTTAGCATCCTTCTTTGTAACCAAGTACTTGATTGGTGCATGATCAGTATACACAATAACCTTGGTCCCTATCAATATGCTCTAAACTTATCGAATGCAAACACCACTGCTAATAGTTCTTTTTCTATAGTTGTGTAGTTACTTTGAGCTTCATTTAGAGTTTTGCTGGCATAATAGAAGGAATGGAATACTTTATCTTTCTTCTATCCCAGCACTACCCTCATAGCATAGTCACTTGCATCACATATCAAAACAAATGGTAAGGCCCAATCAGGTGCTGCTATAATTGGTGCGGTGATTAGCTTCTATTTCAACAGATTAAAGGCTTCCAAACAGTCCTGGTTGAAATTAAATGAAGTATTCTGCTCTAATAATGTACACAGGGGTTTAGAAATTTTCAAAAAGTCTTTAATAAAGCGGCGATAGAATCCCACATGTCCCAAGAAGCTTCTGATTCCCTTAACTATTTTTGGTGGTGGCAATTTTTCAATCATATCCACCTTAGCTTTATCTAATTCCAATCCCTTCTCTGAAACTCGATGCCCGAGCACTATTCCTTCTAGAAACCATGAAGTGGCACTTTTTCCAGTTGAGCACAAGGTTGGTTTCCATGCATCTTTTCAGAACCTTCTCCAGATTCTTCAAACATAATTTGAAAGATTCTCCCACAATGGAGAAATCATCCATAAATATTTCCAAACATTCTTCAACCATATCTGAAAAGATGGCCATCATGCAGCGCTGGAACGTTGCTGGAGCATTACATAACTCGAAAGGCATCCTTCTAAAAGCAAATGTTCCATATGGGCATATGAATGTAGTTTTCTCCTGATCCTCGGAGGTGATAGTGATCTGATTATACCCAGAATAACCGTCCAGGAAGCAATAAAATCTCTTGGCCACCAATCTGTCTAACATTTGGTCGATGAAAGGTAGTGAAAAATGATCCTTTCTTGTTGCCTTATTTAGCTTTCTGTAATCCATGCAGATTCTCCATCTTGTTATTGTTCTCGTAGGGATTAGCTCATTCATTTCATTGGCTACAACAGTTGTTCCTCCTTTCTTTGGAACTCATTGGACTAGGCTAATCCACGAGCTATCTGAAATAGGGTAGATAATACCTACATCCAGCCACTTAAGAATCTCCTCTTCACCACCTCCTTCATTACTGGGTTTAGCCTTCTCTGCTACTTTATCGATGCACGGTATCCTTCTTCTAATAATATTTTATGCATGCAAATACTTGGACTAATCTCTTTTATATCCTTTATTGTCCATGTTAAAGCTTGTTTATGGTTTTTCAAAACTTGTAATAATTCATGCTCTTGCAAGTTCGATAAGGCTAATGAAATGACCAAAGGAAGTGTATCTTTAAACCCCAGGAATGCATATTTGAGGTGAGATGGCAATTCTTTAAGCTCTAATGTCGATGCTTCTGCACTTGATGGTTGAAGAATTTATTGGCTATCTTCTAGTCTGATTAGTGTCTCAAACTGCCTCCTGTAATTTCAATAGAGTTGTTTTGTTTCTTCTTTCTTTATCTTCTCTGATATGCTGAAACAATCCTCCTCATCATAAGGACATTTCATGGCCTTCAAAACATTGAAAGTAACCTGTTGGTCATTTACCCTCATAATAAGTTCACCTTTTTGCACGTCGATGAAAGTTCTTCCAGTAGCTAAAAATGGTCTTCCCATGATGACAGGCACCTCACGATCAGCTTCATAGTCCAGTATAATAAAGTCTGCTGGAAAAATGAACTTATCTACCTTCACAAGGACATCTTCTATCTTTCCTTATGGATGAGTCAACGAGCAATCAGCAAGTTGTGGTGTCACAGTTGTAGGTCAAATTTCTCCAATTCCCAGCTTCTTAAAAATGGACATAGGCATCAGGTTAATACTTGCTCCTAAATCACATAGAGCTTTTCTTAAAAAACTGTTGCCAATCGTGCAGGGGATGGTGAAACTGCCAGGATCTTTTAGTTTTAATGGAATCCTGTTCTGCAATATGTAGCTTGTTTCTTCTGTCATAGCCACCAATTCATATCCTCCCAACTTCCTCTTTTTGGACAGAACATCCTTCATGAATTTGGCATAGTTGGGCATTTGTTCAAGTGCTTCCACCAATGGCACATTGATGTGTAGCTGTTTGAGAACATCTAGAAATTTTTTAAACTGTTTGTCCTGGTTGTGTTTTTGTAATCTCTGAGGAAATGGTGGTGGTGGCTTCTTAATCCCTCTTAATCCCTCTTAATCCCTCTTGTTGTTGCTGTGGTGATGCTGCAGCATGAGTTGCTGGATTATTTTTTTCTGTTTCATCTGCTTCTTTTTTTTCAGCCACCTCATTTTGATTCCTGGAACTCTCTGCTTTCTGTTGTTTCTCTAGGATTTCTAGCTCTCTTCCATTCCTCAAAACTATGGCTTTGCAATGTTCTTTTCCAGGCCTTTGTGGTACTTCTGTATCACTAGGTAATTGTCCCATATTCCTTTTGCTTAAGGACTGAGCCAGCTGCCCTGTTTGCGTTTCCATATTTTTCATAGATGCAGCTAATTTTTGCAAGATCACGTCTGTCTTAGCAGAATATTCTCTGTCACAGCTCTCTAGTTGCTCTTGATGTATTGAAGTTTGGGTTGGCTGTGAGAAACCTTGCTTGTAGTTCCCTACAGATCTGTTTTGCGCAGTGGCATTCTGCTACTACGAATTCCATTGAAAATTCAGATGCTGCTTCCAGCCAAGATTGCAGATTCTAGGTTGGTGGGACAGGAGTTGTCGTCATGATTTTCTCCACAAAAAATACAGAAAACTTCTCTGATTACTAGGTTTCGATGGTTTGCTCATCGTCTTGATTGCATTCTCCAGCATAGAAATCTTTTCATTTAATGCAGCAACTTCATCTAGATCATAAACCTCAGCTGCAGCGCCTTGTAGATTGAGTTCTGGCTAAAGCCCACTGATAGCTATTTACTGCCATTCTCTCCAGTAAGTCATATGCTTCATTAAAGGATTTTGACAGAAGAGTTCCATTGGCTGCTGCATCAATAATTGATCTTGTCTGACCGTTTAACCCATTGTAAAACATCTCCAGTTGAATCCAGTGAGTATATCGTGATTAGGACACTACCTGAATAACTCCTTGAATCTGTCCTAAGCTTCGTGAAATGATTTTCCATCTTTCTGTTGGAAACTGGTGATTTTGTTTCTCATCCTTGCATTTCTCACTAGTGGGTGGTACTTCATAATGAATTTCTTAACAAGATCCCCCCAAGTAGTTGTAACACCCGGCAACTTCAACCAGGTGACTTCCTAACTGAATTAACGGCCATGATTATTCAATCTTCACAATTTAGAATTTTATGCCAAGCTTAATTAATTACATGTGGATTTAAACTAGGTTTTGTGGCAAAGTTGTAAATAATGGAGGATTGAGACCAGTATTTAAAGAAAAAGGAAAGGATTCAAACCTCATTTAAACCACTGTAGCCGTCATCTCTTACTCTCGGCGATTTCCCCTCCCGAGCTCTCGCTCTCTGTCAGCTGGAAATCCCTCTTTCGACGATCGGTTTCCTTGCTGCTTCTCGGCTACTTTGTGCTCGAGATACGAGTTTGGCAATGTAGCTATCTTTTAGTCGTTAAGCTCTGTTTCTGCTATGTGTTGAAGTTCTGGGTTCTTCAATGGCCTAGTATTAGTAAGGGTATTTTAAAATCTGAAAGTGGTAATGTCATTCCGAATCGATTTTGGACATTAAACAACCAACCCTGAGTTATCGCTAATCGAATCTGTCTGTTTTGGATTTTGGATTTCAAACTGCACAGAGAACTATACTAAGGATTCGGGAGTGACTATAACTATTAGATCCTAGGATGACTTGTGATTAGAACTAATAGGATTTTGTTTTAACTACTGCAATGTAAATGTTTTAGGTGAAGAAGTTTGAAGAGAAAGGAGCTCAAATTGCTAAGGAGACCAGGTAAGTGAATGTGTAGGTTTCTCGGTCATTAGGACCCTACATTAAAGGATACTAGGTAGAAACTCATACTATGACTAGAAGTTTCCCTTATGTTATTGTCTAATGTTTATGCTGATGATTAGCTCAATGGTAAGGTTTCATGTCGAATGGTGCTCTGTTCTGTAGCTTGATGATTTAAGAATCTTCACGTTCATGCATCATGAATGTTTTATGCATATGAAAATGTTTTAAGAGTATACTCTCTCATGAACAAGATAAGAATATAAAACTTATGCAACGTGAATTAAGCGAGGGTTGAGGGCGGTTTGGCGTATGTCACTGTCCAAAAGAAGGACCATGATACGACCCGCAAGGGAACTATGTGCACTCTCACTGTCAAACCCCCTTTACCGGCACAAATCCTCCCTTAATCCACACAACGTGAACAATGAATATGAACGATGAACATGAATGAAGTATATGAATGATGATGATGAACAATGAATATGAACGATGAATATGAATGAAGCATATGAATGATGATTATGAACAATGAATATGAATAAGAAAAGATTCATGAGCATTTGTTTTCTCAAAATGAGCATTCATGCATACTTATTAGTACTGCATTCCTTACTAAGCATTAGGCTTATAGTATAAACCTTATGATGTAGGTGACGAGTTTTCAGGCGAGGATCTCAAAGTTAATGAGGACGTCTAAGCTTGGTTGCTAGAAGGTGTTCAGGGAGCAAATCTGCGGTTGGATGGCAAATGATAATGTTTTTATGATTTTAGTTATGATAATGAATATGATAGTTTAAGTAGGATGAGTCTAACTTATAACATTGAGTTTTCTTTTAAAGATGTCTTTTGACCATTGAATCTGGAAATAATTTTAAGGAGCATTGGTTGGTCTGTTTGCTTAAGTCTTCCGCTATATGAACTCTGGGTGAATTACTGATTTTCATTAGTATGAATGTTATGCCTTTGAAGTTCGAAGACAGTGAAGGTTATGCTTACCGGATGATGAGAGTGCTATTTTGTCATCTAGTGATAAGTAGATGTAGCGTGTTTAAGCTATCGGATGATGAGAGTGCTATTTTGTCATCTAGTGATCGGTAGATGTAGTGTGTTTAAGCTATCGGATGATGAGAGTGCTATTTTGTCATCTAGTGATCGGTAGATGTAGTGCGTTTAAGCTATCGGATGATGAGAGTGCTATTTTGTCGCAGTGATCGGCAGATGAGGTGTATTTAAGTTACCGGATGATGTAAGTGTTATTTCATCGCCCAGTGACCGGTAGATGTAGAGTATTTAAGCCATCAGAAGATGTAAGTTTAATTTTGTCGTCTAGCTACCGGATGATGTGAGGGTTACCTTGTCGTTTAGTGACCGGTATGTGTAGCATATTGCTGATGCTGGACGAGGTTAATGAACCACGAGTGATGCACGTGCCCACCGGATGATATCTTCTATCTAGTGAAGTTTTAAAGGGTCACGTGTTAAGCACGTGCTCATCGGAAGATGTCCTCTATTAGGCGATGATAAGTGAGTCACGCGAGTTTCACGTGACGAATCGGATGATGAAATCTTTCTCTACCGGAAGATGTGAACTCCTTGCCTGTCATTTAGCGACCGGCAGGAGTAAATGATTAAGTATAGAAATCTGTTGGGGTATGATCGGCAGATGCCAGTTTATTTCTCCATCGGTAGGTGCAGCTTAAGAGCTTAAGTCTATTATCGGATGGAGCATTTTACCCTGCCTGCCGGCAGGTGTATAATGTACTTCTCTGCCGAGCGATGCCTAATGTGTGATGTCTTATGCTAAATTATGTTTCAGAAAAATATATATTACAAAAAATGAATAAAGTGTGTGTAATAAGAATTGAATGATTAAGAAAGTCATGAATTATGTGACGATTCCTCTGGGGTCGTTACAATTATGGTATCAGAGCAAAACTGGGTTCTAAAATCGATTCTGCAGACTACCACCCAGCACAGATTGCCATCTGAGTACACTCCAGCAACTGTAAGTATTTATGATTTCAGTAAATGTCATTAAGTTAAGATGTATCTATAATTATTTGTCTAGGAATCCCAAAAATGGTTATAGGTCAGCAGAGAGAGACCAATGAGGATAGCAATGTCATTGCTCAGTTGACAGAGTTGGTCATGCGGCAATCTCGCCAGATCGAACAGCTGATGACTGCTAGAGAGGAACAAGGCAACTCCAGTACTAATGCATCTCATGATCATGGGGGTGAGCGTTTCCACCGGCTTCGACCCCCGGTATTTAATGGACATGTTTTAGATCCTATTTATGCTGAGGAATGGGTTCGAAAAATAGAGGACATGTTTAAGTATGCAAAGGTTGACGAAGGAGATAAGGTCACGTATGCTGTCTTTCATTTGGAGTTGAGTGCAAGGCATTGGTGGGATTCAATCCAGAACACCGCTAACGCAGGAGCTATGACCTGGGAAATGTTTAAGACTGCCTTCTTTGACAAGTACTTCAATAGGACTGTTCGGGCCAACAAGAAGAAGGAGTTCATGAATCTGGGACAGACTGGCTCTGTGACGGATTACATATGCAAATTTGATGCTTTATCACGGTTTGCTCCCAGAATGATTGAGGATGATGAGGACAGGATTTACCAATTTGTTCAAGGATTGAAGCCGAGTTTGTACATGAAAGTAAAGACAGCTGGGATACACAATGTACCTTATGGTGAAGTGGCGGCTAAGGCCTTGGAGCTGGAAGAGGCTGAAATGACAGCATATGCACAGCGTGAGCAGCCAAGAAAATTCACGAAGGAAACTCAGCCACCACCACGTCAGAACAAAGGATGGCAGCCGCAATAGAACAGGGGACCACCACAACAACATCAAGGTATAAAGAGACCCTTCAATCCAAATGATAATCAGGGAAAAGGAAAGCGACCAATGGCCCCTCTATGTCCCACCTGTCAGAAGAACCATCCCGGCGAATGCAAGTTACTTTCTAGCCACTGTTTTAGATGTGACAAGGTCAGACATGTAGTCAGAGACTACCCCATGCCACCCGATCCAAACCGAGCAAGAGTAATGCCCCGAGTCTTTGCTATGATGGAAGACGAAGACACCATGAAGCATACGGTCATAACAGGTACAATTATGATCTGTGGTGTTTCTGCTTATACACTTATAGACACGGGTGCCACACACTCATTTATTGCAACCTTGTTTGCGTGTAAGCATAAGTTAGAATACTTACCAGCTGATAGGCCATTTAGTGTGATGTTACCATCAGGAAAGTCCTTGTATTCTGAGCAGATATTGAAAGGCGATATTGTGTCCCTAGGAGATAAGAAGTTATATGTAGAACTGATTGTAGTTGACATGAAGGGATATGAAGTTATATTAGGAATGGATTGGTTATCCATGCATTATGCCACGATAAGTTGTAGGTCTGGATTAGTCGAGTTTCGACCCCTAATGGAGATCAGTACACTTTCCAAATTATCCCAAAAATAAGTAAAATACCGATTATATCCTCGCTAGAGGCTCAGCGGTTATTGAAAGATGGTTGTGAGAGCTATCTAGCTAGTGTAAATAATATTCGGGTAAAGAACAAAGTAGAGCTGCAAGATATTTCTATAGTTAAAGAGTTCCCTGATGTGTTTATGGATGATTTGCCAGGATTACCACCCGATAGAGAAATAGAATTTGTAATTGATACATATCCTGAGGCACTACCCGTATCTAAGAATCCTTATCGCATGGCACCTGTTGAGCTAAGGGAGTTAAAAGTCCAACTACAGGAATTAGTAGACAAGGGATTCATACGCTCTAGTAGTTCTCCCTGGGGTGCACCTATGTTATTCGTTAAGAAGAAAGATGGTTCCCTGAGGATGTGCATAGATTACCGAGAACTGAACAAGTTGACAATTAAGAATAAATACCCCTTACCCCGAATTGACGACTTGTTTGACCAATTGCAAGCTATGGTGTTTTCAAAGATTGACTTGCGTTCGGGGTACTACCAACTGAAGGTTAAGAAAAGTGATATACCTAAGACAGCTTTTAGGACCTGTTATGGACATTATGAATTCTTTGTGATGTCGTTTGGGTTAACCAATGCACCTGCAGCTTTTATGGATTTGATGAATCGAGTGTTTCGTGATTACTTGGACAAGTTTGTGATTGTATTTATAGATGATATTCTCATATACTCACAGACTGAAGCTGACCATATAGAACACTTAAGGATAGTTTTGACCACCCTGAGACAACAACAACTTTATGCCAAGTTATCCAAATGTGAGTTCTGGTTGTACAAGGTTAACTTTTTAGGCCATGTCATTTCTGCTGAGGGTATATCAGTAGATCCAACTAAGATTCAGGCTGTTAAGGACTGGCCACAGCCAA
Organism: Begonia masoniana; assembly: GCA_022432975.1. Taxonomy (NCBI): domain Eukaryota; kingdom Viridiplantae; phylum Streptophyta; class Magnoliopsida; order Cucurbitales; family Begoniaceae; genus Begonia; species Begonia masoniana. The sequence continues at coordinate 19,673,424 of CM039510.1, forward strand.
GGAATGTCAGTGAAGTCCGTAGTTTTCTTGGTTTGGCAGGCTATTATAGGAAGTTTATTAAAGGATTTTCTATGATAGCTAAGCCTTTAACTAGTTTAACAAAGAAGGACACCAAGTACTCTTGGACCGAAGCTTGTGAAGATGGCTTCCAGACACTCAAGCAGAAGTTAACGACAGCCCCACTTTTGACTCTCCCAACTGAAGGAGGAAAGTTTAGTGTTTATTGTGATGCATCCAAAGTTGGACTGGGGTGTGTTTAGATGCAAGAAGGCAAGGTTATAGCGTATGCCTCTAGGCAGCTAAAGAATTATGAACAGAACTACCCCACTCACGATTTGGAATTAGCCGCAGTTGTTTTTGCATTAAAGATTTGGAGACATTATCTGTATGGACAATAGTGTGAGGTATTTTCCGACCATAAAAGCCTGAAGTACCTCTTTACTCAAAAGGAATTAAACATGAGACAGAGACGTTGGTTAGAATTTGTTAAAGACTATGACTTCGAAATTAAGTATCATCCAGGCAAGGCTAATGCTGTAGCCGATACTTTAAGCAGAATGTCAACGACAATGCAACCCGCGTTATCAACCATGTCTATACCTTTGAGGAAGGAAGTTCAGTGGTTCGAATTGGAAATAGTTCCCGAGCTGTCAACTTTACTGGCTGATTTATCTATCCGACCAACTATTTTGGACAGGATCAAAGAGGCACAACAAAAGGATTCGAAGGAGAATAGTGGCATGACGCGTAAGTTAAAGGATGCCTCCTCGGAGTTCAGTCTCTCTAATGATGGTATTTTGAAATTTAAGAACCGATGGTACATTCCGAATGGTAAGGAGTTGCGAGAGTTGATCTTGGCTGAAGCTCATTCATCTTCCTTTTCTGTGCATCTTGGTAGCACCAAGATGTATCGGGATTTAATGTTACATTATTGGTGGCCAAATATGAATAGGGATGTTGCTATGTATGTGGAGTCATGTTTGGTATGCCAATAGGTTAAAGCAAAACACCAACGCCCAGGAGGTACCCTTCAACCCCTACCAATCCCTGAATGGAAGTGGGAAAACATTGCCATGGATTTTGTTGTAGGTTTGCCAAAGACAACTAAAGGACATGATAGTATTTGGGTCATGGTTGATAGAATGACAAAGTCGGCACACTTTATACCTATAAGAATGACTTTCACAATGGACCAGCTTGCTGATCTGTATGTCCATGAAATCATCAGATTGCATGGAATTCCTTTATCTATTGTATCCGATTGTGATCCTAGATTCACCTCAAGATTTTGGCAAAGTTTGCAAGGCACATTAGGATCAAAGTTATCTTTCAGCACTGCCTTCCACCCACAAACCGATGGACAATCTGAACGGACAATTCAAATACTTGAGGATATGTTGAGGGCATGTGTGCTTGAGTTCCAGACGTCGTGGAGTCGATACCTGCCATTGGTTGAATTCTTTTACAACAATAGTTACTAGTCCACCATAGGTATGGCACCTTATAAAGCACTGTATGGCAGGAAGTGCAGGTCACCTTTGTACTGGGATGAGGTCGGTGAAGCAAAACTCCTAGGTCCCGAGATTTTGCAACAGATGTCGGACAAGATTGCCACTATTAGGAAAAGAATGATAACTGCACAGAGCCGACAGAAAAGTTATGCAGACCAGAGGAGAAGAGACCTTGAGTTTTCTGTTGGTGATGAAGTTTTCCTGAGGATTTCACCATTTAAAGGAGTTTTAAGATTTGGCAAGAAAGGAAAGCTAAACCCATGATTTATTGGACCATTCCCCATCTTAGAAAGGATTGGCAGTACGGCTTACAGATTGCAATTGCCTCCATCATTGGAAAGGATTCATAATATCTTCCATGTGTCAATGTTAAGAAAATGCATACGGAACCCTACTCAAGAACCAGTGGATTTTGAGATTGAGCCCACACTAACGTATGAAGAGAAGCCAGTGCGAATTTTGGAATCTGCAGTGAAATCTCTGAGGAATAAGGAAATTCCCCTTGTGAAAGTTTTATGGATGAATCATGGTATTGAGGAAGCCACATGGGAAAGACGGCAGGACATGATGGACAAATATCCAGAACTCTTCGTGTAGCACCCGGTTCCATTGAACCAAAATTTAATTTGTTATTAATGATGTACTTTTATAGAAGGGTTGGGGGAGTTATTGATTAGGTTAATAAATGATTAGGCAAGGGCATGATGGTAATTAGAATTTTACATAGTGGATAACCTATTTAAGAAAAAGTCTAGTGAGAGTAGCCGCCACTATTCCCTATTTCTCTCTTTCGGTTTTCAGCTCGAGCAGTAGAACTCTCTAGGCGATTCTCTCGCCTGATTCTCCTTCAACCTAGGTAAGTCTTGTCTTCTTGCATTTTAGCAATTAGTTTACTGAGAGAATACAATGTGAAGATTTCGAGGCTTCTGTGATTAAGGGTGGGTTCAGGTTCTTGGTGATAAATGGGAATGCACGGGTAGCAGAGTTTCAAATCGATTTTCTCAAACATATTATTGATTTTTGGTAAGGTTTAGTAACAGTTGGATTAATGTACTGTCATGACCTTAGGTGAGCGAGCTTCTGGAGTAGTTGTAACCGAGCATTTCTAGGAGAGCCAGGTAAGTAAAGTATGCATGTGCCTTCGGGCCTACATCACAAAACAGTAGGGTTATGCATCTTGTGAATGATTTTGTATGTCATGCATCATGTTTTTGAAAGATTACGAAAATGAATTTCCATGTAAGAATAGTAAGGTACGAACTGAATGTGACAGACAAACTATTAAGGGAACTAATCTGCCCCTTAATCGAGTAGAGGATGTATGACATTGGGAGAATTGATCCCACTCCCAAGGGAACCAAGGGATCAGATCAGTGTATGAACGTATGTGTATGCAACTGAGATGAGAAAGTAGAAATTTCATGTTTAGGAATTATGTTTCAGCAATGCGTTTCATTACTGCTTTACTTACTTAGCATTAGGCTAATAGATGAGTTTTGTGATGTAGGTGTTGAGGATACTGCAGGTGAATTCCCTGAGTTTACTGACGAATAGATGGGGTTGGAGGAGCACTTCTCTGTCTCGAACTGGTATACTGATGAGGCAGGTTAACTGATGTCTGTTGGTGTGAAAGTTTAGTTGACAGTGTTTCAATTTAAGTATGATGAGTTTTCATGAAAGTAGTGATTTCTATGTTTTGAATACGATTTCGAGATTTTCCTGTTAATAGTATTCTGTGGGAATTTGATGTTGACACTCACTGGATTTTTAGTAATGTAATGGTTTGAAATGTTTTTGAATGGTTTCAGTGAAGTGAGTAGATTCTTTTCTGAAGGTTGAGTTGTTGTTCTGTTGTCTATCAGAAGATGTCTTCAGTGGAAGTCATCGGATGATATAGAACGAAATATGTCGTTTAGTGATCAGGTATATGTAGCCTGTTTCATCCAAAGATGTTGTTTTGTTCACTATCGGTAGATGAAGACTATCGTTAGATGTCGGGTTATAGTCATGTGTCAATCGGAAGATATAAGTAGAGAGTTTGTCGTTTAGTGATCGGCGTATGCAGTTTACTCAATCGGAAGGTGTAGGTTTAAGTCTATCGGATGATGTCTCAGTAAACTCATCGGCAGATGCGTGCTGACGTCATCGGAAGATGTAGAGGGCATTTTGTTGTTTAGTCACCGGTGGATGTAGAACAAAGTCGATCGGATGAAGCAAATCATCTGGTTGACGTCATCGGAAGATGTAGAAAGTCTTTTGTCATTTAGTGACCGGTGGATGTCGTGTGTAAATCTACCGGATGATGTAGAAAGTCTTTTGTCGTTTAGTGACCGGTGGATGTCGGGTGTGAATCTACCGGATGATGTCGAGAATACTTTGTCGTTTTGCCACCGGATGATGTCTTCCATTTTCTGCTTCAGCCCCTTTTTGTTGACCTTGTTCAGCGGGCGATGCGTTTGACTTTTGAATCTTAAGAAGTATTTTCTTTTTACGATTTAAACTTTTATTCTTTCTCGACCGATTATTCCTTAATTTTCCAACTGATTATTCAAGCATTGTTCAATAGTTTTATTTAACTTTATTTTTACTCAAATGACTTCCGCTGCAAGTTCTTAAATGTTGAGGTTTTAGAAAATATTAAATTACGACCTTCGAGCAAAATTTCAAATTTGAACCAGAGTTTCTGGGTCATGCGCAAGTTTTGTGTAACAAACCGGGTTCTGAAGACTCGGGGCGTTACACTTCGCTTGATCAATTTTCGGGGATGAAAATTTTGTTTAAGGAGGGTTGGATGTAACACCCGGCAACTTCAACCAGGTGACTTCCTAACTGAATTAACGGCCATGATTATTCAATCTTCACAATTTATAATTTTATGCCAAGCTTAATTAATTACATGTGGATTTAAACTAGGTTGTGTGGCAAAGTTGTAAAAAATGGAGGATTGAGACCAGTATTTAAAGAAAAAGGAAAGGATTCAAACCTCATTTAAACCACTGTAGCCGTCATCTCTTACTCTCGGCGATTTCCCCTCCCGAGATCTCGCTCTCTGTCAGCTAGAAATCCCTCTTTCGACGATCGGTTTCCTTGCTGCTTCTCGACTACTTTGTGCTCGAGGTATGAGTTTGGCAATGTAGCTATCTTTTAGTCGTTAATGTAATATCCGGCTTGTACGGTTTTTTGGATTTAATATACTATATTCATATTTTATTATATAATGGTATTTTTGGTAAATATGTCAAATCAGGTCCGTTTCACGAAAAGAAAGCGTCATTACGATCCTAACGAATAATAAGAATTTTAAGGAATTTACGGGAATTTTCGGAGATCGAACACTATATTCCGAGTAAATACACTTCTCGCAATGTAAAAGACGTTCTCGTAAAAATAGTAAACGAGGTCCAAATTGCGAACGGACAGTTTTATTAAATTCCAAATAATAAGTTGGATATATTGGCAAAATATGGAAATTTGGAAAAGTCGAATCGCTGGACGATTAACGAAACGAAGGACGAAACCAAAAGAAATAAGAGCTAAGGGCATTTTGGTCTTTTGACAAATCATTTTTTTTATTAAAAGGCAAAGCCTTCTTTCTCTTCTCCAGAACGCCATTTCCTCTCTGTTTCTTTCTTTCTCTCTCGCGAACTCTCTCGGCCGCCGACGGAATCCAACGATCCGACCTCCGTTTTCCTCCCGTTCGTTCCGTTTTCTTCGTGCTTTCGCCTCCAATCGACCTTCTAGGTATGAACCTACAATCTTAGAGCTTTTATTTTGATGTTTACGGAGTTTTAAACAATTAGGGTTTCGATAGTTTTTCGTTAAAAAACGCGAATTAGGGTTCGTAATTAATAGGATAGCCGTGATTAAGGATATGTTGCACGTATTTGACGTTATTGGACGAAGTTAAATCAATTTGTGAAAATGTTAAAAATTAGGGGTTCTCGAGATTTTAGGAAAAAACTCGTAAATTGAGAATTTAGGTGCCGAGCGTAAATTGCTCGAATATATAGCCAATTAGTTGGATTAGAACTTTAGAAAGTTTCTTTAGTTAAGGTTTTTGTAAAAATTGGACGATCGATAGCTTAAACTCATTTTAACGTCGATATTATATTTTGCTTCAGACAAACAACGCTCGTGGACGGAGCTTGAGCTGCTTTGGACACGAGGTAAGTTCTCGTGATTCTTCTCTGGCCGATTGGCCTACACCGTACGTCGTGTCGTCTCGAGGAGTTTTAGAGATGCGTTTGTTTAATCGTATTTGGTTTGGGTAGCTAGGTTTTAGGAGTTTATAGTTTACGCTTTACAGTCTTGATGATACATATTATTGCTTGTTTACTGTATGATATTGAACTGTTCACGCATCACTTGTTTTAAAGAAAAGCATGAAAATGAACTTCCGCATAGAGTTTTAAAGATAACGTAAAGCATAGCACTGGCCGAAAGGCGTATTGAGCATAGTATTGGCCGAAAGGCGTATTGGCCGAAAGGCGTATTGGCCGAAGGGCGTATTGGCCGAAAGGCGTATTGTATTGGTCACGCGAGGTGGGGCTCAGGCACGGCTGTACGTGTTGTAAGCGTGCACCCCCCGCTTCTAGCCGGAAAGAGTAGTCCGCCCGCTGGATGAGCTCTCTGTGGTTAGAGGGATAGGATCTCGGTGACACCTATTGAGCATTGCATAGTAAGATAAAATAAAGCATGGTTTATCGAACTCATACGCACAGCATGCATTGCATTTACGTAGAGCTTACTGAGATTTCATCTCATAGTGTATTGTATGGTGTAGGTGATCTTGATATCGAGGAACCAGGTGAGGATGGGATTCCTCCTCCTGAGGCATGATACAGTTGACGGAGGATGGCTGCGGTGGTGTGCTGGTGCAGTCGAGGCTTAACCGACCCGTGGGAAGTATGTATAGAGCTTTGAGGGTTGTTGGGATATTTTGGGCTAATAACTTTATAGACATTATAGGATGTTGATAGAATATGTATAGGATGTTTAAGTAATGACATTTGTTTTGAAATTCTGGAATTGTTTGGTTGTTTAAATTAAATGTTATGAAATGTTTTGAAATGGTATTAGGAACGTTACGGATATGCTCAGTTTTTAGATATATCCACGCAGTTGGATTTCGCAAAGTCCGCTGCAATTCGGTCGAATTTAAGTTATATTTTCATTGATTTTGAAGAGAAATTGAGTGTGAAATATAGTCAGTTTACTCTCTGGAAGCGGGGATTCCAGAGAGCTTGCATAAGGTGTTTTGCTCTCTGGAATCCAAAAAAAAATTTCAGAGAGCAGTTGTGAAAAAAAAAGGGGAAAGACAAAATAGAAGGGAGTGAGAGGAGGGTCGCTGCAAAGTGCAGCGACTGGGCACTGCATTATGCAGCGATCGGTTTTCTCGATTTGCCCTCCCCTTTTTGTTTTAATTAAAATTAGTTTTAATATAGTTTTATTTAATAGTTTTAATTAGATTTCAATTCCGATTTCGATTCTGGTTTCGATTTCGGTTTAGGTTCCGCCTAGAGTTTAATTAAAGATATTAGGTTAAAAAATATATATATATATGGTACGGATATGGGGTACAGTTTTAGGGTCGTGACAATTATGGTATCAGAGCCCCCGGGTTTTAAAATCGGTTCTGCAGACTGCTCGACTGCACAGCCACTACGCGGACATTCTTCATCAACTGTAAGTATGTTTATAGCTTTATTTGTTTTCTAGTTTCTTAGAATATTTGTTTAACTTTTATAGGAATTTTATAAATATGATGCGTCAATGGAATGACCGAGATGACAGAGACGATACGATAGACCAGTTGAGAGAGTTTATAGCACAACAGTCCCAACAGCTTAACCAACAGGCCCGGCTTATAGATAGTCAATCTCGTCAGCTGGAGGCAGTAATAAATCGAGAAAGCCCTAGGACCCAAGGGGGGGTTGCTCCCGATGACCATGGTACAAAGAGGAAGGACAAGAAAGAAATAGAACAAAGCCGATCGAAGCACACACAAGGAACTTCTCGAGGACCACTGTGTCCTAATTGCGAGAGGGAGCATTATGGAAAGTGCAGATTAGGCACAGAAATGTGCTATAGATGTGGAGTGGTTGGCCACTACGTCAGGAGGTGCCTGAAACTGGGTAGGGATCAGAAGAAGGTTGCACTGAGGATAATTGCCCCGAACAAGGGCGAGAATAATGGCCAACCCGCAGCTGTTTCAGGTATAGTTTTATTTCGGTAGTTAATGAAATAAGGAATATTTGTAACGACCCCGGCCAGGAGCCGTCACGTGTTCATATTCTTTCATTAATCGTTTGCTTGACTTTTACTATTATTACATTCACTTACTATCTCTCAACAGACTTTCACATTTTACATATACTTTTTTTTTCTTAAACTGGTAATAGAAACGCAGAACCATTAAGGAAGATGAACCCTCTCGTGCCCGACTTCCCACGCCTTGTCGGCTCAACCTTCACAGAGTCGAGCGACTAGACTCGGTCATTGGCTTCTTGACAATTTCGGGAAAAGAGGAGGTGCCCTCAATTCTCTTAACATAATACCACACGGGTTTTGCATGGGTTGCATGCATTGACAACCCTCAGTAATTTAGTCGTCCGGTCATCACGTGCATTACGCGTGACTCGCTTAACATCGCCTAAAAGAAGACATCTTCCGGTGGGCACGTGGGCCTCGCGTGCTAAATTAAAATATCATCCGGTCGCTAAACGACAAAACACACTTTACATCTTCCGGTCGCTAATCGACAAAACACATTTTACATCTTCCGGTCGCTAATCGACAAAACACATTTTACATCTTTCGGTGACGTCATCCGGAAGACTAAACCATCAAACAACTACCCTTCGGCATCTGCCGATGACGTCAGCCGGAAGACTAAACCATCAAACAATTAACCTTCGGCATCTGCCAATGACGTCAACCGGAAGACTAAACCATCAACAACTATTCTTTCGGCATCTGCCGATGACGTCAGCCGGAAGAAACTATTCTTTCGACATCTGCCGATGACGTCAGCCGGAAGACTAAACCATCAACAACTATTCTTTCGGCATCTGCCGATGACGTCAGCCGGAAGACTAAACCATCAACAACTATTCTTTCGGCATCTGCCGATGACGTCAGCCGGAAGACTAAACCATCAACAACTATTCTTTCGGCATCTGCCGATGACGTCAGCCGGAAGACTAAACCATCAACAACTATTCTTTCGACATCTGCCGATGACGTCAGTCGGAAGACTAAACCATCAACAACTATTCTTTCGGCATCTGCCGATGACGTCAGCCGGAAGACTAAACCATCAACAACTATTCTTTCGGCATCTGCCGATGACGTCAGCCGGAAGACTAAACCATCAACAACTATTCTTTCGGCATCTGCCGATGACGTCAGCCGGAAGACTAAACCATCAACAACTATTCTTTCGGCATCTGCCGATGACGTCAGCCGGAAGACTAAACCATCAACAACTATTCTTTCGGCATCTGCCGATGACGTCAGCCGGAAGACTAAACCATCAACAACTATTCTTTCGGCATCTGCCGATGACGTCAGCCGGAAGACTAAACCATCAACAACTATTCTTTCGGCATCTGCCGATGACGTCAGCCGGAAGACTAAACCATCAACAACTATTCTTTCGGCATCTGCCGATGACGTCAGCCGGAAGACTAAACCATCAACAACTATTCTTTCGGCATCTGCCGATGACGTCAGCCGGAAGACTAAACCATCAACAACTATTCTTTCGGCATCTGCCGATGACGTCAGCCGGAAGACTAAACCATCAACAACTATTCTTTCGGCATCTGCCGATGACGTCAGCCGGAAGACTAAACCATCAACAACTATTCTTTCGGCATCTGCCGATGACGTCAGCCGGAAGACTAAACCATCAACAACTATTCTTTCGGCATCTGCCGATGACGTCAGCCGGAAGACTAAACCATCAACAACTATTCTTTCGGCATCTGCCGATGACGTCAGCCGGAAGACTAAACCATCAACAACTATTCTTTCGGCATCTGCCGATGACGTCAGCCGGAAGACTAAACCATCAACAACTATTCTTTCGACATCTGCCGATGACGTCAGCCGGAAGACTAAACCATCAACAACTATTCTTTCGGCATCTGCCGATGACGTCAGCCGGAAGACTAAACCATCAACAACTATTCTTTCGGCATCTGCCGATGACGTCAGCCGGAAGACTAAACCATCAACAACTATTCTTTCGGCATCTGCCGATGACGTCAGCCGGAAGACTAAACCATCAACAACTATTCTTTCGGCATCTGCCGATGACGTCAGCCGGAAGACTAAACCATCAACAACTATTCTTTCGGCATCTGCCGATGACGTCAGCCGGAAGACTAAACCATCAACAACTATTCTTTCGGCATCTGCCGATGACGTCAGCCGGAAGACTAAACCATCAACAACTATTCTTTCGACATCTGCCGATGACGTCAGTCGGAAGACTACCTCTTCCAGCTTCCGTCTTACGGTAGAGAACTCTAAATCATCAAATGACTCCTTCCAACAGAAAGAAAACACAACTCATTCAAGATGCATATAGCGGAAGACTTAAGCAACAGATCATTTATAAATCTATATAATCATTCCCTGACTCAGTGATCCACCAGACAGTTTCAAAGCTCAACGTTTTAAAATAATCTCATCCTACTTAAGCTACCATATCCTTTAACATACTGTAACATAAGAGTCTTAACCAGGGGTCATAAATCGCCTCTCCAGTCCTGCACTGTCACCTTGAGCATCCTCCAGCAACCAGCCTTAAGCATCCTCTTTGAACATAACATCCTCACCTGAACCTGCACTGTCACCTTGAGCATCCTCCAGCACCCAGCCTTAAGCATCCTCTTGAACATAACATCCTCACCTGAACCTTCTTCACCTACACCATAAGGTTTAACTATAAGCCTAATGCTTAGTAAGGAATGCATGTGACCGATATACATGAGTACACCAATTTAAAGAGACATAATCCATAAACCATTCTTCATTCATGTCATCTTTATCATTTACATAACATGTATTAGGCAGGGAACGAGGGAGGAAGACAGGGGTACATAGTCATTTGCCTATCGCGGCAGTCGTACATAATCATTTGCCTATCGCGGCAATCATGATACATCACTCGGCCTCCCCAGTGGGAGAATTCGCGAGCCATACATATCATTAACTCGGCCTCCACCAGTGGGAGATTTCGCGAGTCATACATATCATTAACTCGGCCTCCACTAGTGGGAGAATTCGCGAGTCATACATAACATAGTCTTTCCCCGCTCTGCACTTAATCTTGGTCACATTTGCTTTTCATATTCTCAACTTAATCATAACAGGGACACAGTGCATAGACATAAAGTTCATAGAGAGAAGTCATATCATGAGGACAAGTAAAACATCCTGTAACTTTACATTTACTTACACATCTTGTTCATATCGTGGAAATAACAAATCATAGTCAATAAGCTAACATCTCAGTGATTTCCTAATACCCTTGCAGTGTAGGACCCTAGTGGCCAGAAATCTTAATACATTCACTTACCTGGATTCCTTAGCAATCCGAACTTCCTCTCTTTAACTTCTTCACCTAAAACATGTACATTACAGTAGTTAAAACAAAGTCCTAGTAGTCCTAATCATAAACCATCCTAGGATCTAATAGCTAAAGTCATTCCGATTCCTCTGCTTGACACACTGCAGTCTGAAATCCGAAACTAGGTGGACAGGTTTTACCATTGATTAAATCCGAGTTGGTTACTTAAAATGTTCAGAATCGATTCGGGATGACATTTCTACTCTCAGATTTTAAAAGGTCTTAAACTACTCGGCCACTGCTAAAAAATCCGAACTCAGTGCCGAGCTGAAAACAGAGCTCTATTTACGAATGAATGACTACATTGTCCATTTCATACCTCGGGTGTAGATTTGCAGAGAAGAGCAAGCTCGAAACCAGCCGTCGGTAAAGGGAAGTTCTGGTAGCCGAGAGCAAGAACTTGGGAAAGAAGGAATCGCCGAGAGGGAATGTCGGCTACAGTGGCAATAAATGAGATTTAAGGTTTCCATTTCCTATTTATACTTAATCCATCAATTCTAATTACAAAACTGCCACCTAACCTAGTTTTACTCAACTTGTAATAAATTTGTCTTAACACTAAATTTTAAATCATAAAGGTTAAATTAGAGGGTGACAATGAAAATGGTCAGAAAATCTCCTGGCCGAAATGTCGGGTGTTACAATATTAGAGTTTAAATTTTGGGAATATAACTGTGTGATAGGTTGACCTAAGTTTAGTAAAAAAAAAAAAAAAAGAGAGAGACATAGACTTCGAATATAGAAGGGTAGAGTTATGCGTTAAAGTCCATGACTCAGTATAACCGAGAGAGCTGAGCACTCGAGGTTCAGATTTCCAAGGGATGGGTACAATTTATGGGAAATAAGGTTTAAATAAATGAGAACTAAACCCTAATTGACAGACCCTTAGATTTTAGAATGTGATCAATCGATGAGAAATTTGTAGTTTAGGGAATGTTCTAGATTGTCAAGGTGTCGTTAGTACGTACTAGTAGATAAGAAAATATCACAGGAAAAATTAAGTAACTTGGATCCACGGGAAGTGGGGAACACCTGGACATGGGTGGTACTCGAAAGTTTAGTTTAAGTAGATTGTTGAAGGGGTATGCAATACGTTGACTTCTGTTGTAAAGGGGTGATGGAACAACGCAACGTTGAAGACGCGAGTACGAAGGAGTGTTCGTATCGACCTGTATCGATGAAGAAGATAAGGGAATTTACTTGGAGCTGCGAGGTTAATGAATCTCGAGGCAATAGAGGAATGATGGTTATACAGAAAGGTAATGTTCGAGTTCTGAGTTTGGCCAGTCCTTAGGAGATAAGTATATAGTCTTAGAAGACTAACCGATAATGATCGACTACTCAATTTGTGGGAGAGATTTTGACCAACTTTCTATAAGGGGGGGGAGACATAGTAAAGTAGAGAGTAATTAGTGAGTAGTAGACATTTCATGCAGTAGGAAGTGCTGAGTGAAGGTTATGAAGCAGAGGCCTAAGAACTACGAAGAACTTAGGAACACAAACGTGGTAACTACTGAAAGAAAAGTTTAGCACTCTAAATCAGATGTTGTGTTTCGAGGTTTAAAGTAATAGTAGACCATAGAAGAGATGGTAGTTTAACTGGAGTAAGGGTATGACTGATACGATTAGAGTCGAGAGCCACAAAATGTAAGGCTTACAGCCGAGATGGAAGTAGGAACATCGGTGTACGAGGGAAATAAAGGAGTAAGACTTGAGGATGAAAGAGATTGGAATCGAAGACGTAAACTCATTTGTAACCAGTTTGCAAACCAAAAGATTGTTAGATGAGTCATGGTACGGTAGTCAAGTGGAATAATTAGAACCTGACTAGAGGGAATGAAAGGATGTAGACCATCGGGTAGCTTGAGAGGAGTCCGCGTACGACATTTGAGTTAAGTGTGAGAGATTGTTAGATTCAATGAAGAGTTAAAAATTAGAAGTTTAACTCTATGGTTAGTGCCGTACGGATTGTGAAGTTCGCAATTTCAGGGGTCCGACTCGTATTTGACAAGTTGGGACCAATGGATACAAAAACGATATAAAGTTAGAAGAAATAGTCTAGAGCAAACCTATAGCGAGACTTAGGAATTTGACTGTGCTCTAAGTTAATGGAAATTTAAGTTGAACAAATGAGCATATTGTAGATAGTATAAACGTTTCAGTTAGGACACGACGATGGAGCTCACTAATGTGACGTAGGATATCATTGACGGGATACCTTGCGAAACATTGAGAATAAAATTCTAGTAGGGAAGCTCACATTGAAATAGTTATTAAGACCCGTGAAGTGCCCAAAGAAGAATACAATTTGAATGCTATTGATGCATAAGTCGTATGTGAGCATTATTTGAGAAATATACACTCTGATGGGTGTGGTAGTGACTAAGGTTAAGTACAACGAACTTATACGCAAATTAGTTTGCAACTCCGACGTGTATATATATATATATAGGTGTGTATAAATTGTTATACCCGATGGATGGATAAGGGTGTAGTGTAGTTGAGATCTAACGTGAGAGTAAATAATTTCAGAAGCCTTTGATAGCGTTAGGTGGTTAGGTACGTATTTGATAGACACGAGGTTAAGAAAATAGAAACAAAAGAAAACTCAATTCGAGGAGTTGAAGTTCAAATAGGGGAGAAATTCGAATTGCAACTTGGGTGTTGTTAGGAGTCCTTGAACGGTAGTCAACCCAAATGACGTCGGGAAGTTGAAGTTATTTCGAGAATTGAGGATAAGAGACAATCTTTAGTAGAGACCAATTGATAAGTTAGAGAGAGTTTAACATTTTGGGTGACTGAATGTAAACCAATGTGTGCTTGGGTCGTTAGGTGTCAAGTACACAGTTAGAGGTCGTTCGGTTAAGACCTAGAGATTTGGTAAAATTTGATGCGTGAACTGAAAATGAGGACTACGATTAGAAAGTTAATATAGAAATTTGGTTGGTGTGTATCCCGATTGTGGACAGGATCAAGGGAATTGCGTTGAGGTATGGGTTACAGCCCAGAAATTTGATGAAACTGTAGGCGTTCAAATTGACTGATGTTAGGAAGCTTAGGTATAGCTCTGACCTAAGGGAGCAGCAAAAGGAAGACGTCAATAAAGAGTGAATTTTGAAGTTAGTATTATTAAGAGATTTAATCTGCGAGTGATTAAGTAAAAGTCGAAAGTTGGTATATGTTTCGATTATGGATTGAGCCAACGAGATTACTGAGAAGTTTAGGTAAATCGAGTGGAAAAATTAAAGATTTGATTGTGCTCGATGCTTGAGTAAGGATGTACACAGTCCAATCGAAAGTAGGGAATACGAAGTTAGGGCCAATGTTGGAGGATATAGTAGGGTTTTGGTTTAGAATCACGAAGTATAACCGTAAGTACAGATGATAAATCGAAGTATAAGGACGCAAGACGTGAGGCGTTAATATCAAGGACTATGAGTGATGACAAATTTTGTGGACAAAATTCTAAATAAGGAGGGTAGAATGTAATATCCGGCTTGTACGGATTTTTGGATTTAATATACTATATTCATATTTTATTATATAATGGCATTTTTGGTAAATATGTCAAATCAGGTCCGTTTCACAAAAAGAAAGCGTCATTACGATCCTAACGAATAATAAGAATTTTAAGGAATTTACGGGAATTTTCGGAGATCAAACACTATATTCCGAGTAAATACACTTCTCGCAATGTAAAAGACGTTCTCGTAAAAATAGTAAACGAGGTCCAAATTGCGAACGGACAGTTTTATTAAATTCCAAATAATAAGTTAGATATATTGGCAAAATATGGAAATTTGGAAAAGTCGAATCGCTGGACGATTAACGAAACGAAGGACGAAACCAAAAGAAATAAGAGCTAAGGGCATTTTGGTCTTTTGACAAATCATTTTTTTATTAAAAGGCAAAGCCTTCTTTCTCTTCTCCAGAACGTCATTTCCTCTCTGTTTCTTTCTTTCTCTCTCGCGAACTCTCTCAGCCGCCGACGGAATCCAACGATCCTACCTCCGTTTTCCTCCCGTTCGTTCCGTTTTCTTCGTGCTTTCGCCTCCAATCGACCTTCTAGGTATGAACTTACAATCTTAGAGCTTTTATTTCGATGTTTATGGAGTTTTAAACAATTAGGGTTTCGATAGTTTTTCGTTAAAAAACGCGAATTAGGGTTCGTAATTAATAGGATAGCCGTGATTAAGGATATGTTGCACGTATTTGACGTTATTGGACGAAGTTAAATCAATTTGTGAAAATGTTAAAAATTAGGGGTTCTCGAGATTTTAGGAAAAAACTCGTAAATTGAGAATTTAGGTGCCGAGCGTAAATTGCTCGAATATATAGCCAATGAGTTGGATTAGAACTTTAGAAAGTTTCCTTAGTTAAGGTTTTTGTAAAAATTGGACGATCGATAGCTTAAACTCATTCTAACGTCGATATTATGTTTTGCTTCAGACAAACAACACTCGTGGACGGAGCTTGAGCTGCTTTGGACACGAGGTAAGTTCTCGTGATTCTTCTCTGGCCGATTGGCCTACACCGTACGTCGTGTCGTCTCGAGGAGTTTTGAAGATGCGTTTGTTTAATCGTATTTGGTTTGGGTAGCTAGGTTTTAGGAGTTTATAGTTTACGCATTACAGTCTTGATGGTACATATTATTGCTTGTTTACTGTATGATATTAAACTGTTCACGCATCACTTGTTTTAAAGAAAAGCATGAAAATGAACTTCCGCACAGAGTTTTAAAGATAACGTAAAGCATAGCACTGGCCGAAAGGCGTATTGAGCATAGTATTGGCCGAAAGGCGTATTGGCCGAAAGGCGTATTGGCCGAAGGGCGTATTGGCCGAAAGGCGTATTGTATTGGTCACGCGAGGTGGGGCTCAGGCACGGCTGTACGTGTTGTAAGCGTGCACCCCCCGCTTCTAGCCGGAAAGAGTAGTCCGCCCGCTGGATGAGCTCTCTGTGGTTAGAGGGATAGGATCTCGGTGACACCTATTGAGCATTGCATAGTAAGATAAAATAAAGCATGGTTTATCGAACTCATACGCACAGCATGCATTGCATTTACGTAGAGCTTACTGAGATTTCATCTCATAGTGTATTGTATGGTGTAGGTGATCTTGATATCGAGGAACCAGGTGAGGATGGGATTCCTCCTCCTGAGGCATGATACAGTTGACGGAGGATGGCTGCGGTGGTGTGCTGGTGCAGTCGAGGCTTAACGACCCGTGGGAAGTATGTATAGAGCTTTGAGGGTTGTTGGGATATTTTGGGCTAATAACTTTATAGACATTATAGGATGTTGATAGAATATGTATAGGATGTTTAAGTAATGACATTTGTTTTGAAATTCTGGAATTGTTTGGTTGTTTAAATTAAATGTTATGAAATGTTTTGAAATGGTATTAGGAACGTTACAGATATGCTCAGTTTTTAGATATATCCACGCAGTTGGATTTCGCAAAGTCCGCTGCAATTCGGTTGAATTTAAATTATATTTTCATTGATTTTGAAGAGAAATTGAGTGTGAAATATAGTCGGTTTACTCTCTGGAAGCGGGGATTCCAGAGAGCTTGCATAAGGTGTTTTGCTCTCTGGAATCCAAAAAAAAATTTCAGAGAGCAGTTGTGAAAAAAAAAGGGGAAAGACAAAATAGAAGGGAGTGAGAGGAGGGTCGCTGCAAAGTGCAGCGACTGGGCGCTGCACAATGCAGCGATCGGTTTTCCCGATTTGCCCTCCCCTTTTTGTTTTAATTAAAATTATTTTTAATATAGTTTTATTTAATAGTTTTAATTAGATTTCAATTCCGATTTCGATTCTGGTTTCGATTTCGGTTTAGGTTCCGCCTAGAGTTTAATTAAAGATATTAGGTTAAAAAAAAATATATATATATATATATATATATATATATATATATATATATATATATATATATATATATATATATATATATATGGTACGGATATGGGGTACAGTTTTAGGGTCGTGACAGTTAAGCTCTGTTTCTGCTATGTGTTGAAGTTCTGGGTTCTTCAATGGCCGAGTATTAGTAAGGGTATTTTAAAATCTGAAAGTGGTAATGTCATTCCGAATCGATTTTGGACATTAAACAACCAACCCTGAGTTATCGCTAATCGAATCTGTCTGTTTTAGGTTTTGGATTTAAAACTGCACAGAGAACTATACTAAGGATTCGGGAGTGACTATAGCTATTAGATCCTAAGATGACTTGTGATTAGAACTAATAGGATTTTGTCTTAACTACTGCAATGTAAATGTTTTAGGTGAAGAAGTTTGAAGAGAAAGGAGCTTAAATTGCTAAGGAGACCAGGTAAGTGAATGTGTAGGTTTCTCGGTTATTAGGACCCTACATCAAAGGATACTAGGTAGAAACTCATACTATGACTAGAAGTTTCCCTTATGTTATTGAATAATGTTTATGCTGATGATTAGCTCAATGGTAAGGTTTCATGTCGAATGGTGCTCTGTTCTGTAGCTTGATGATTTAAGAATCTTCACGTTCATGCATCATGAATGTTTTATGCATATGAAAATGTTTTAAGAGTATACTCTCTCATGAACAAGATAAGAAAATAAAACTTATGCAACATGAATTAAGCGATGGTTGGGGGTGGTTTGGCGTATGTCACTGTTCAAAAGAAGGACCATGATACGACCCGCAAGGGAACTATGTGCACTCTTACTGTCAAACCCCCTTTACCGGCACAAATCCTCCCTTAATCAACACAACGTGAACAATGAATATGAACGATGAACATGAATGAAGTATATGAATGATGATGATGAACAATGAATATGAACGATGAATATGAATGAAGCATATGAATGATGATTCTGAACAATGAATATGAATAAGAAAAGATTCATGAGCATTTGTTTTCTCAAAATGAGCATTCATGCATACTTATTAGTACTGCATTCCTTACTAAGCATTAGGCTTATAGTATAAACCTTATGATGTAGGTGACGAGTTTTCAGGCGAGGATCTCAAAGTTAATGAGGACGTCTAAGCTCGGTTGCTGGAAGGTGTTCAGGGAGCAAATCTGTGGTTGGATGGCAAATGAGACCCCTGGTTAATGTTTTTATGATTTTAGTTATGATAATGAATATGATAGTTTAAGTAGGATGAGTCTAACTTATAACATTGAGTTTTCTTTTAAAGATGTCTGTTGACCACTGAATCTGGAAATAATTTTAAGGAGCATTGGTTGGTCTGTTTGCTTAAGTCTTCCGCTATATGAACTCTGGGTGAATTACTGATTTTCATTAGTATGAATGTTATGTCTTTGAAGTTCGAAGTCAGTGAAGGTTATGCCTACCGGATGATGAGAGTGCTATTTTGTCATCTAGTGATCGGTAGATGTAGTTTGTTTAAGCTATCGGATGATGAGAGTGCTATTTTGTCATCTAGTGATAAGTAGATGTAGTGTGTTTAAGCTATCGGATGATGAGAGTGCTATTTTGTCATCTAGTGATCGGTAGATGTAGTGCGTTTAAGCTATCAGATTATGAGATTTGTCATCTAGTGATCGGTAGATGTAGTGTGTTTAAGCTATCGGATGATGAGAGTGCTATTTTGTCATCTAGTGATCGGTAGATGTAGTGTGTTTAAGCTATCGGATGATGAGAGTGCTATTTTGTCATCTAGTGATCGGTAGATGTAGTGTGTTTAAGCTATCGGATGATGAGAGTGCTATTTTGTCATCTAGTGATCGGTAGATGTAGTGTGTTTAAGCTATCGGATGATGAGAGTGCTATTTTGTCATCTAGTGATCGGTAGATGTAGTGTGTTTAAGCTATCGGATGATGAGAGTGCTATTTTGTCATCTAGTGATCGGTAGATGTAGTGTGTTTAAGCTATCGGATGATGAGAGTGCTATTTTGTCATCTAGTGATCGGTAGATGTAGTGTGTTTAAGCTATCGGATGATGAGAGTGCTATTTTGTCATCTAGTGATCGGTAGATGTAGTGCGTTTAAGCTATCAGATTATGAGAGTGCTATTTTGTCGTCTAGTGATCGGCAGATGAGGTGTATTGAAGTTACCGGATGATGTAAGTGTTATTTCATCGCCCAGTGACCAGTAGATGTAGAGTGTTTAAGCCATCGGAAGATGTAAGTTTAATTTTGTCGTCTAGCTACCGGATGATGTGAGGGTTACCTTGTCGTTTAGTGACCGGTATGTGTAGCGTATTGCTGATGCTGGACGAGGTTAATGAACCACGAGTGATGCACGTGCCCACCGGATGATATCTTCTATCTAGTGAAGTTTTAAAGGGTCACGTGTTAAGCACGTGCTCATCGGAAGATGTCCTCTATTAGGCGATGATAAGTGAGTCACGCGAGTTTCACGTGACGAATCGGATGATGAAATCTTTCTCTACCGGAAGATGTGAACTCCTTGCCTGTCATTTAGCGACCGGCAGGAGTAAGTGATTAAGTATAGAAATCTGTTGGGGTATGATCGGCAGATGCCAGTTTATTTCTCCGTCGATAGGTGTAGCTTAAGAGCTTAAGTCTTTTATCGGATGGAGCATTTTACCCTGCCCGCCGGCAGGTGTATAATGTACTCCTCTGCCGAGCGATGCCTAATGTGTGATGTCTTAAGCTAAATTATGTTTCAGAAAAATATATATTACCAAAAATGAATAAAGTGTGAGTAATAAGAATTGAATGATTAAGAAAGTCATGAATTATGTGACGATTCCTCTGGGGTCGTTATAGTAGTAATGGTGTCTGAAGGAATGCTGTTCAACCAATCTCTGGCTCAATCTCTCAAAGAATATGGGAAGAGTTTGAGCCTCAATGCTTCTGCAGATACTCCAGGGAAGTTGAATGAGTCACTAACTTCTCCAAAAACTTTAAGGTGATGGTGAGGGTTGTCTGTAACTGCTCCACTGAATTGTCCGACTGTTTGAAGCATCTGAAACATTACAGGTTTAAGCTCAAATCTGATTGCACGAAGGTCTGGTCTCACGATACCAAGGTTTAAATCATCAAGTTTCGGGATGGCAAAATCTTGAATGGGTCTGTCTCTGTCATCGATAATGTGTTCAGCATTGTGTATTTCTCCATCAAAGTTAGCCATGTTTTCTCCTCCAACAAAAGGTTGTTGCTGCTGTCTTCTTCTCGCTCATAATGTTCTTTCTATTTCTGGATCTATTGGCACAAGATCCTGGTCATTTTCTTCGTCAGGCATGAAGCAAGTGAACCTGAAAAAGAAATAAACAAAAACTAATATAAAAAAAAATTATAGCAAAATAAAATAATTAAGAAATATCCCCGGCAATGGCGCCAAAAACTTGTTAGTGATTTTACACTTTACGCAAGTGCACGTAGTATATAAAATATCGATCCCACGAGGGCATTTTTAACTATGTTTAAATTGCTATAAAAATTCAATGAAAATAAAAATAAAAATAATGAAAATATGAATGCTGAAACAATGAAAGATAACAAATTTAAATTAGAGAGAATCGAATGATGGGAGTCTTGGCTAGGATTGATTTCTTCGTTACTTATATTTTACTACTGATGCTGTAGAGTGCTACAACATTATCCATGAACAGCAAGAATAAAAATATTTACAGGTTTCGTTCGAATTGCCTATATAAATCCAATTTAGAATTTCTCTCTACTTTGAAAGAAGGTAACTATCATTGAATATCTATAAACCCTATTCTTAATGCCCATTGAATTAACGTTAACTACTTTGTAACAAATTAATCCAATTAATCAATCGTGCATCTTAACATTTATTTTTATCCGTCGATATAATATAAACATGAAACATCAATCTATCTATCGATATGAATTGAATTAGACAAGGAATATCACGAAAGATTGTTCAAAGCAAAATGTATTAGCAAAACAAGTAATGAATACTATCGTCCTAACCAAGTAGAAGAGTTTAGCTACTAGACATCATAAAATAAAAACAAAAAGAAAAAATATTCATAAACATAAATAGTAAAGAGAAGAAGAAGAAAGCCAAAGAAAAATGTCGTCGATTCCTCGTTTGCTGCAGATCCAGAGCTCTCCTCCTTGCTGCCCTTCACTGTAGCAGCCAAAATATATATTCGCCCTTCTTTTCTCTCTCCAGTATGTTCCTTTCTTTTCTTCTTCTAATCCTCTGATTCCCTTGATCAATGGCTTATCATTATGATAGAATAACGGCTTATCATTATGATAAAATCTTCTTGATTTGTTCTTTATTGTCATCCATTCTTCTAAGTCGTCCGCTGCTATTTATTGACTGTTGTTTTATCTACCATTTTCATTTGTCGACCGTTTTCTGTTCTGTCATCCAATTGTTGCTCTGTCATTCAATTTTTGTCATCCCTTCTTCTATTTGTCGACTGCCATCTGATTGCTACTTTGTCATCTGATTGTCATTTGTCATCCGTTTTCCGTCATCCATTTTCATTTTCGACCGTTCTCTGTCATCCTATTTTATCTACCATTTTTTGTCATCCTATTGGCCTCCTTTCTCTCCATTATCTTCTCAAAATATTCTAGCCACGGTTCCTTTATTAGATTCTTTTATTTTTGGTAATCATCATCTCCGTGATTTGCTTTTTCTTCTTCATAATTCTTCAGCATTTGAATTGATCTTCCCGCTATTAATTTTGCATTCAAATAAGAAAATATAAACTTCGAATTAATGACAAAGATCTGCTGTTAATAGATAATATGCATGAAATATATTAAATTAAATCAAGGCATTGATTCTGCAGCATTATGTAGCAATTGTAATAAATTCTACCAATTTCTTCTTGAATTCACTCAAATCATATAAGTTAAATTACCTAAAAATAATATAAAATAACTCTAAATTTAGAGTTATCAAATACCCCCAAACTTAAACCATTACTCGTCATCGAGTGATGCAAAACAAATTCAAAAATAAATAACTTTCCAAGGTAACATTAACCAATATCATGTAATTTTTAAAATATCTCAAAATCGTAAATTATTGAAAAATTTCACTATCACAATTAAAATCAACCAATATAGATTTATTTCCCAATATACTAATTTTTAAAGTGCGTGTGTGCTCAAACTCCTCTTAAATTGCTTAGTTCAACCATCAAAACTAAACATCACAATGAATATAATAGAATATTAATTCTTCAATGTTTTTCATAAGTCAATTAGCTTTCAAAGGTTCTTCTTTTTGATAAAACACAACTAAGCAAGGGGGATATAAAATTTTTGTATGGACTTTCTCTATAAGTCACACTACCTTTTTACGCGATTAACAACATTGGTCATGAAGACCTCCGGTTACTCAGTAGTGTCACCTAAAGATACATACTCATATAAAATAATAGAGGAGTATAGTCAATAATTATGCAATGGAGTTTCTCCCAAAGTTCATTTAATTTATTTCTACCCATCGAGTATCCAAACGGCTCACTCGAAATTTAAAGTAGATTAGGAAATTGTAAATTTTTATTTTTTTAAAACAAATTTTCCTTTTATTTCTGATTTCCTTCGTCAAACATTGAATTGTTGTCATCTACCTATAATTGTAAAGTCTAGTCATGATGATATTCCTAAGCAATTAACAGGAGTTTGTGTGTTAGGTGAAATAAGCTCACGAGAGTAAATCTTCATTGATTTCTAATAATATGTGATACTGATATTATTCAATAACTTACTTCATTAGGAGATATTTGAAAATTGTATTGTTCTGATCCAAAAACTAACAGCCAAAAAAAAAATTAAACAATCAAATTAAACAGTCAAAAATAGTCAACAATTTCTAAGAATTACCCCTTCTAGTTTCTTATCCCCAAACTTAAAGATTGGCAGTGTCCCCACTGCCAAAGAAAATATACTGCAAACAAAAAAAGGGGGAAAGAACTTCCCTGGGTAATTATTCTCCTGTGTCTTATTCGGAGTCCGAGTTCTGGAGCAACAGTGTGGGGAAACGAGGGAAGATTGGTCGGGGCTCCTCAGCAGACATTGTCAAACTTGCTGCCAATGCTTTATCTCAGAGGTGACTGTAGCGCCAGAAGGTTTTACTCTTGCACTTTAGACTCTTCAGGGATTCTGACATCCGATGTTGTTGAATCTCATGAATATGAAGTTTCTGCTTCACTGCCTCATTGTCATGTTTGTGCTATTCTAATTTGGTGTGCAAAAGCTCTAGACTATCAAGTATTTTCTATTGGAAATTGCTGCTGTTGGATGATGCTGCTTTTGTACTTGCAGCATTTGGATGGTGGCGTGGTTCTTCTTCCTCATCAGTGCCTTCTCCCTCTCTTTTAGTGAGGGCAATTCTTTTTACTGCTAATGGGGTGATACCTGGTGCAGGACCAAGCTTTTCTTCCTATTCATCGTATATTACTCCCGCAAGTTCGCACAGACCTGATATCAGAGAAGGAAACAAAAACTGGCCCCTTGGCTTCAATGCATTAGCACATATATTTTTATATATAATTGTACCAATATTAATGCGTTTCCCAGTCAAAATACAGTAAATCAAAATTGTTCGTTCCCTGGTTACATGTTGTCCATGGGAGGAATGGAATAATCTGCTCTTAAGAAAGTGGTACCAAACATTGGCTGCCGGTAATAACTGAATTCGAGGGAGGGAGAATGACACCGTCTTAGAGACACCCCATTCTGTATCTGGTTTTGCAATTGCTTTCAGCACAGCTCGCAAAAACGGTGGTGAAAGATTGTCGGCATAGGCATAAAATTCATCGTCTACATCTTCCAGATATAAAAAGAGTTGATAACTTTGGGCGAGATTTGTACCTTGTGATTTCGAACTCGTACCTGCGAGGGTAACTCTCCCTCAAAATTGACATCAAACTCACGGACTAAATTCATGATGACTGCTTCTGGCCGCGAACAGAATCTTGCCCAATTGCATTCCTGGATGATGGAGGTCACGTACGTCGGATATTTTACAAAAATGCCCTCCGTGGCTACAAAGCCTTTTTCTGCTGCAAAGTTTTTCTGCCGCATTTCTTGCTCGTGGCGCAGCTGAGCGGCTTCGAATATGAATCGTGGTTGAGTGGATTGCTCGATAGCCTTCTTTCCAGAGCTTTTTGACCTCATGGTGATACGTTATATTCTGAAAAGGGAAAGGAAATGTCGAGAGAGATAGAACGGGTTTTGAAGGATTGCTGCAACAGCGTTAGGGCTTCGAGAGAGAAAAGTAGCAATCTGAAAATTCAAAAGAGAGGGAAAAATTTTTATGAAGGCAGACAATTAAATAATTAGCAAATTTCTAATTATTTAATATTAATTAGTCACTCTTTTTTTATATATGATCGGTAAGGTAAACATTTTAAATTTTAAATTAAAAGTAAAAGAAAATAATTGGATAAACAGAAGTTATTACACCTAAACATTTTATTTTGATTATATGTTATGCTACAGAAAACGTTGTAGCATCACCATTATTTTAGACAAAAACTCAAATAAAAATAAAATAACAATAAAAAGAAAGGATACTAGATATTGGGTTGCCTCTCAATAAGCGCTTGATTTTACGGTCATCAACCTAACTTCTCCATATGTCACTTTTCTTTGCTGTCCTGGAGAGTAATTGAGGCAATTTCTGTCAATTTTTCTCCATGATAAAGCTTTACTCTCTGTCCATTCACCTTGAAATTTCTGCCACTCTTTTCATCAAGTAATTCCAGTGTACCGTATGGGAATACTTCCATGATTTCAAATTGTAACAACAGGGGTTTTTAGGAAAAATTGAAAGAAAATAATAGATTAATAAATTGGTTGTTTTAATTAATTTAAAAGAAAAGTAAATGGTTTTCATTTAGGTTCAGGTATTTCTCAGTCAATTAAGCCGAGGGTTAGGTTAAATTAATAACGAGATTTAACGAAATTCGAAGAGGCCGAAAGTACGGGAGGACAAATCGTTAATTGATGATTTGTTAATGTTTAATAGAAATTATTATTGATTATTATTATTATTAAATAATAAAATAAAACAACAGAATGGCTTTGCCATTCTGTTGTTCTCGTTCGTGCCCGACGCCAAGGGGAAGCAAGGGAGACGGAGGCGAGGGGGGAGGCGACGCGGCACCGAACGCCGACGACTCCCAACGAACTCCGGCCAGACATCGGCAGCGAGCTGTTCCCGGCCGTCTTCGCGCACGAACCGACAGGTAAGGTTTGGTTTTTATGCCCTGTTTTGGTTCTGTTCAGGGCCGACGGCGACGAGCTGCTAGTGCTCCGATCGCCGGCCGTTTTTGGCTAGTTTCGTCGTCTGGATTTCGGGCTCGGTGCCGGTAAGCACTGCTGAGCAGTGTTCAGCTCGGGAGGAGCTGAAAACCGAGGGATCCAATTTTGGGGAATTCGGGTTTTCTGACTTGGAGCTTCGATTTTGGTTAGTTTATATTAATTGAGCGTATAGGTGGTCGATTGGTAAAGAAATTGATGAGAATTGAGGAAAAATTAGAAAAGGGAAAAATTCCCGGTTTAGGCAGCTCGGGTTTTGGGGATTTTGACCTAGTTCGGGTTACTTTTTTTGAAATTCCTTTTGGCAGGTTAAAATAGGTTATTAGAGGAGTACGTGGCCGCTGGAATCGTTCGATTCCGATAACCGACGCAAAAGTTATGCACGTTTGAGATTTTGGGTCGGTTTTTATCGAACCCAAATTGGTGGCCCGTTTCAGTAGGTTTTTGTTGGATTAGGCTAGAAATAGTAGTTTGAGAGTAATTGGTGAATGTAGGCTTAATTTGAATGAAGTTTGATTAATTGTAGTTAGAGTTAGTTTAAATATTCTTTAGAAGTGAATAGTGATGCTCAAGTGAATTTTGTGAATGTGATAGGTTACCGAGTGGGCAAATGTACATAGCCAAAGCGAGTAAGTGCGGTGCCAGAGTTCAGGTAAGTAGAGGACGTTTGTGTTTTGCCTTCGGGCCTACACCACGGAACGGTAGGATTTATTTTGTTGATTGTATTTTGTTGGTTGTTAGTTGTTTGTTGTCTGTTGGTTGGTTGTTTTCTTCGTTGGTTAAGCCTTGTTGGTTATTTGTTGTTGATGTTTGGTTGTCTTCTTTGTCGGTCAAGCATTGTTGTGGTTGTGTTGGTCGTTTTGTTCGGTATGGCATATTTGAAGCATGCATCATTGTATATCACGCTAGGTACGAGCATTGGCATAGTTGGCATTGTGAGTATGAATGTAATCAGATCAGAAAATTTTAATGCATCTCGAATAGGTGCCTTGTCGGCCTGAGGTTGCTGGCAGTAGCACCCCGAAGGGTACTCTATGAGAGAGGGCCTGCTAAAACATGTATTGCATTTCGAATAGTGTGCCTTGTCTGGCTGAGGTTGCTGGTAGTAGCACCCCGAGGGGTACTCTATGAGAGATGGTTGGCTAAAACATTTAATCCTGGATAGTGTGCCTTGTCGGGCTGAGGTTGCTGGCAGTAGCACCCCGAGGGGTCCACTATGAAGGATGGTGGTTCGAGTGTGGCCATCCTAGACGGTTATGGGATGTGTGCCAACTCGTTCTTCACGGCTTAAGAAAGATTAAAGCAAGAGTAAAGCAACGAACAGCAAATAAGCAAAACTGAGTAATAGAAACTGCATGTGTTAGGTTAATTGCACTGTGTGTTGTCGTGTTATGTTGAGTCAGTTTGTTGAGTTGCATTGGGTGGTGTTGTATCTTTGTGTTGAGTTGTCGTGTCGAGGGGTGTTGTGTTGTTGTGTTAGAGTAGGGTAGTGTGTGCATTCTTCTTGTTATTATTTGTTACTCCCTACTTGCTAAGCGTATGCTTACGTGTGTGTGTGTGTTCTGTGGTGTAGGTAACGACGCGGCTACAGGTGAGCTATGTGAGTCAGCCAGGACTTGAGAGCGGTCGGAGATGCACGGGGCGTGCCGGTGCGGGCAGTTGTCGGGGCGACTCCACCATGGTCTTCGGAGATGTGGACTTTGTATTTTGATAGCGTATTGTAGATGTCTGTTGTTGTATATAGTTAAGTTAAGGGTGATATGTCGCCCTATATTGTGGTCTTTCTTCAATTAGGGTTGTTAATATTTTAGTTTAACCCTTTACTGCTATTTGAAGATTTCTCATGCCGTATGCTGGATAGTTGGTTGGTTAGGAGTATTCTGGAACTGTTTGGGGATTGAATTATTGCAGGTACTTAGCCTTTTTGGAGGCGCCATTTTCAGGCGTTACTTTGCCGAAATTTTCGGGAAGGATGCCGTGGTGCTTAAAGGTTATGATTAAGGGGAAGAGTCTAGGCAGCTAGGTATGACGTAAAGAGTTTCAGGAGATTTAGTTTTAAATCCTAGGGTGTTAGGTTTATTTTGTATGAGGTTTTAATGTGGGATTGGTTAGCTAAGTAGCGCTACGAGCCAGGGTGGGTTCGGGGGCGTTACAAGATGGTATCAGAGCATAAATGGTCGAGTCGTTCAAATGATTACCCGACAATGCCGGCCGCCATGCAACGTGCTTCACCGACTGTAAGTATTTCTTTACTCTTAGTTAGTTTACCTGTTTGTTTGGTTTAACCCCTGTTTGTTTTATGATGGTAATGAATTAGAAAATCTCGAGAGTACCGAGACGACTTTGGTGGATCCCTTAAGTTAATTCATAAAAGTAGTAAGTCATTAGTTCAAATAGCTAAGAGGAAAATTTAATAATTGTTTAAAGGTAGGAAGCCTTGGAAAAGAAAATAGCAATAGTATTAGACAGAAAGATTTGAGATTTAGATCATACCTGTTGAGTGGAATACAATCTAATAAGATATAAAAGTTGTTGAATGAGAATAATGGGAATTCGTCGAAGAACTTTAGAATGTCTTATGGATACAGTCAGGTCGTAAAGAGATTAGGCTAGAGTTGATAAGCTTAAGAGTTGGCGAACTTAAACGTGTGATGTGATTATGAACTCGAGTATTAGTAGAGGCTGGGAGATGTAAGCTAGAAGAACGATGAGATTAAATAGATTCTGGACGAACATATGAGGGAGATTAGGTAACTATGAGAGAGAGTTAGGATAAGAGAGTTAGCACTCATATTAAGTTGAACAATTAGAACCTAAGCTGAAGAGCAAAAGAGAATCAAGTAGTTAGTAAAATTTGTAAGAAATGTTGAAGAGTGGTCTGTAGAATGTGAGTTAACAGGAATTTTGAACGAGAGGTGGTGAGTGCATTAGGAATAAGCCTAAGTTAAAAAGTTCCAAACTGTTGAGGTGGTAACTAGCCTAGGCTTGTGTCGAGAAGTTATTAGAAAATAGAGGATAGGAGATGAAAGTTACATTCTAAAGTTTGGACGAACTTAGGAAGAGGTAAGAAAGGAGAGTAGTCAGTAAGGACTTAGTATTATGAAGAATGTATAGAATAACGGAAGGAAGGAAAAGTCTTACACATAGATTATATGAGTAAACTCAGTGGTAGGTTCGAATCTAAATTCTATACCTTAAGTGGATAAGATTTGAGAAATTATAGAGTTCGAATGAAAGGAACGGACGTTAGCTTCGAAAAGTGTTTGAGTGCGTAGGGATAAGCAATATAATGTCATGGTTATTTGAAGGAAATGAATGTCAAAGATAGGAGGGATAAGTGAGAAATTAGCTTGAGGAAACGTTAGAGTTGAGAATTAGATAGACGAGTTTGAGAGGTTAGTGATGAGTGTGTATGTAATATCCGGCTTGTACGGATTTCTGATATAATATATTTTATTGATATTTTAATAGAATGTGACATTTTTGGTAAATATGTCAAATCAAGTCCGTTTTACGAAAAGAAAGCGTCATTACGATCCTGACAACTAATTGGAATTTTAAGGAAATTATGAGAATTTTCGGTGATTAACCGCTATATTCCGAGTAATTCCTCTATGGTAATATAAATGACGTTTTAGTAAAAATAACAAATGGGGTCCAAATGGAGAACGGACAGTTTTGATAAAGCCCTGACGACGAATATGAGTTATTGGCAAAATATGGAATTTTCGAGAATCCAGATCGTTGGACGATTAACGAAACGAAGGACGAAACAAATAGAATTAAGTAAGAAGGGCAAAATGGTAATTTGCAAAATAATTATATTAAAACATCACAAATTCCTTCATTTCCCCTCACTTCTCTCTTTCTCTCCTTTTCTTCTCGGCTACCCACGAACAGAGAGCAATTTCTCTCTCGGCCGCCGGCGTGTTTCCTCCGTTCCGACTCCGTTCAAGCTCTGTTTCTCCTCCGTCCTTCACGTTTTCTTCCTCTCTCGCTACCCTCGGTATGTAGCTTTAGTCTTCGGTCGTTTATTTCGAGTTTTGGTTCGATTTAGGGTTAGGGTTTAAATTAGGTTTTCCGTTAAAAACG
This sequence comes from Begonia masoniana, assembly GCA_022432975.1. NCBI lineage: Eukaryota > Viridiplantae > Streptophyta > Magnoliopsida > Cucurbitales > Begoniaceae > Begonia > Begonia masoniana. Next base: position 19,702,903 of record CM039510.1, read on the forward strand.
CGATTTAGGCTTCGTAATTAATAGGTTAGCTATGATTAAGTATGTATTGAACGTATTTGACGTTATCGGATGAAGATAAATCGATTTGTGAAAAAGTTTAAAAATCCGAGAATTTTAGGGTTTTCGGAAAAAGTTCGATTGCTCGATGAATTAGCTTAATAAATCGAATTAAAGCATTAGGAAATATCTTTAGTTAAGGTTTTGTTACTTTGGACGTTTAATAGCTTAATTCGGTTTTAACGGCAAATATCGTGTTTTACCTCAGACACGCGACTCCAGTGGATGAAGCTTGAGATCCAGCGCGCTCAAGGTAAGTTCTCGTGACTTGCTTGACCGAAAGGTCTACACCATACTTCGTCGTCGTATCAAGGATCCTTGAGGGTTCCTTGTTTTACGTTGTTTAGGTTGGGTAGTTAGGTTAGTTGTTTATAGGTTATGTTATATTGTCTGCTGATATGAACTGTTTGTTTACTTTCTGCCGATATGAACTGTTCATGCATCACGGTTTTCGAAAGTCATGAAAATGAATTTCTGCACGTGTTTTTAAGAAAAGGAACGTATATCTGAAATGATATCTGTAACGAAATCTGAATGAATAAACGTAATCTGTCTGTTTCTGGTCACGCGGGATGGGGCTCAGGCACGGCTGTGCGTGTTGCAAGCGTGTACCCCCCCTCTCTAGGTGGAAAGGGTAGTCCGACCGCTGGATGGGCCCTCTCCGCTTAGGGGTAGAGGTTTCGGTGACAATTCTGTCTGTCTGTGACGTAATGAATCTGTAATCTGTAATTCTGTATCTGTAATCTGAATCTGTTTCGTTTCTGTAACTGAAGGAATGAAAATGAATCTGTAATCTGAATCTGTATCTGTTTCTGTATCTGAAAGGAATGAAAATGAATCTGTAATCTGAATCTGTATCTATTTCTGTATCTGAAAGGAATGAAATGTATCTGAATGAATCTGTATCTGAAAGGAATGAAAATGAATCTGTAATTTGAGTCTGTATCTGTTTCTGTATCTGAAAGGAATGAAATGTATCTGAATAGAATCTGTATCTGTTTTCTGTATCTGAAAGGAATGAAAATGAATCTGTAATCTGAATCTGTATCTGTTTCTGTATCTGAAAGGAATGAAAATGAATCTGTAATCTGAATCTGTATCTGTTTCTGTATCTGAAAGGAATGAAAATGAATCTGTAATCTGAATCTGTATCTGTTTCTGTATCTGAAAGGAATGAAAATGTATCTGAATATGAATCTGTAATCTGAATCTGTATCTGTTTCTGTATCTGAAAGGAATGAAAATGAATCTGTATCTGTTTCTGTATCTGAAAGGAATGAAAATGAATCTGTAATCTGAATCTGTATCTGTTTCTGTATCTGAAAGGAATGAAAATGAATCTGTATCTGTTTCTGTATCTGAAAGGAATGAAAATGAATCTGTATCTGAAAGGAATGAAAATGAATCTGTAATCTGAATCTGTATCTGAAAGGAATGAAAATGAATCTGTAATCTGAATCTGTATCTGTTTCTGTATCTGAAAGGAATGAAAATGAATCTGTATCTGTTTCTGTATCTGAAAGGAATGAAAATGAATCTGTAATCTGAATCTGTATCTGAAAGGAATGAAAATGAATCTGTAATCTGAATCTGTATCTGTTTCTGTATCTGAAAGGAATGAAAATGAATCTGTAATCTGAATCTGTATCTGAAAGGAATGAAAATGAATCTGTATCTGAAAGGAATGAAAATGAATCTGTATCTGTTTCTGTATCTGAAAGGAATGAAAATGAATCTGTATCTGTTTCTGTATCTGAAAGGAATGAAAATGAATCTGTAATCTGAATCTGTATCTGAAAGGAATGAAAATGAATCTGTAATCTGAATCTGTATCTGTTTCTGTATCTGAAAGGAATGAAAATGAATCTGTAATCTGAATCTGTATCTGAAAGGAATGAAAATGAATCTGTAATCTGAATCTGTATCTGTTTCTGTATCTGAAAGGAATGAAAATGAATCTGTATCTGTTTCTGTATCTGAAAGGAATGAAAATGAATCTGTAATCTGAATCTGTATCTGAAAGGAATGAAAATGAATCTGTAATCTGAATCTGTATCTGAAAGGAATGAAAATGAATCTGTAATCTGAATCTGTATCTGAAAGGAATGAAAATGAATCTGTAATCTGAATCTGTATCTGAAAGGAATGAAAATGAATCTGTAATCTGAATCTGTATCTGAAAGGAATGAAAATGAATCTGTAATCTGAATCTGTATCTGAAAGGAATGAAAATGAATCTGTAATCTGAATCTGTATCTGTTTCTGTATCTGAAAGGAATGAAAATGAATCTGTATCTGTTTCTGTATCTGAAAGGAATGAAAATGAATCTGTAATCTGAATCTGTATCTGAAAGGAATGAAAATGAATCTGTATCTGAAAGGAATGAAAATGAATCTGTAATCTGAATCTGTATCTGTTTCTGTATCTGAAAGGAATGAAAATGAATCTGTAATCTGAATCTGTATCTGTTTCTGTATCTGAAAGGAATGAAAATGAATCTGTAATCTGAATCTGTATCTGTTTCTGTATCTGAAAGGAATGAAAATGAATCTGTAATCTGAATCTGTATCTGTTTCTGTATCTGAAAGGAATGAAAATGAATCTGTAATCTGAATCTGTATCTGAAAGGAATGAAAATGAATCTGTATCTGAAAGGAATGAAAATGAATCTGTAATCTGAATCTGTATCTGTTTCTGTATCTGAAAGGAATGAAAATGAATCTGTAATCTGAATCTGTATCTGAAAGGAATGAAAATGAATCTGTAATCTGAATCTGTATCTGTTTCTGTATCTGAATCTGTATCTGTTTCTGTATCTGAAAGGAATGAAAATGAATCTGTATCTGAAAGGAATGAAAATGAATCTGTAATCTGAATCTGTATCTGAAAGGAATGAAAATGAATCTGTAATCTGAATCTGTATCTGAAAGGAATGAAAATGAATCTGTATCTGAAAGGAATGAAAATGAATCTGTAATCTGAATCTGTATCTGTTTCTGTATCTGAAAGGAATGAAAATGAATCTGTAATCTGAATCTGTATCTGAAAGGAATGAAAATGAATCTGTAATCTGAATCTGTATCTGTTTCTGTATCTGAAAGGAATGAAAATGAATCTGTAATCTGAATCTGTATCTGTTTCTGTATCTGAAAGGAATGAAAATGAATCTGTATCTGAAAGGAATGAAAATGAATCTGTATCTGAAAGGAATGAAAATGAATCTGTAATCTGAATCTGTATCTGAAAGGAATGAAAATGAATCTGTAATCTGAATCTGTATCTGTTTCTGTATCTGAAAGGAATGAAAATGAATCTGTAATCTGAATCTGTATCTGATTGTCGCTGCTGGGAGTGCAGCGATGTCGCTGACCACTGCGCAGCGACTGTTCGCTGCACACCCAGCAGCGCCAGGCGGCTGTCGCTGCTGTGGTGCAGCGACTGTGCTCTGCACACATTGCAGCGACCAGCGCCTGGTCACTGCACAGGGCGAGCGACCAAGCGCGACTGCCTTACGAGGGCAGAATTCCGATTCTGCCCTCCCTTCTTCTAGTTGTTAAAAGTTTTATAAATGTTTTTAACTTTTAATTATTTATTAAAGGTATGTTTTAAATGCTTTTAAAGTTCAGTTCTAATTCCGATTTCAGTTCCGATTTCAACCTCAGTTTAGATTACACAGTAAGTTTTATTTAAAGAATAGAAAAGTAAAAAATTATAAAATGAAAAATTTATACGGGTAAGTGCGTACGGACATAGGGGTGTTACAGTTATGGTATCAGAGCCCCCGGGTTTTAAAATCGATTCTGTAGACTGCTCGACTGCACAGCCACTACGCGAACATCCTTCATCAACTGTAAGTCTGTTTACTGCTTTGTTTGATTTCAATTTCTTAGAATTACTTGTTTTAAATTTTATAGGAGTTTTATAAATATGGTTCGAGGAAGGGATCCTAGAGACGACGCGATGGATCGTCTTACGTAATTGTTAGATCGCCAGTCTCAGCATATGGACCGGCAAGCGCAACAAATTACAGACCTAGTGAATCGAGAGAACCAGCGAGAGAATCAGAGGGCTCAGGAGTTGGTAGTCCCCAGTAATCAGGGTATGCAGAGGTTTCAAAGCCTTCGGCCTCCTGTGTTCGAGGGCCAATCATCGGATCCGACACGTGCCGAGGAATGGATCCGGGTTATGGAGGACATGCTAGATTACGCCGAGGTTGCCAACGGGAGCAGGGTCGCTTATGCCACATTTCACTTAGCGTTGGACGCTCGTTTCTGGTGGGACTCGATCAAGTCGACTACAGATGTATCAGTTATGACTTGGGATCGATTCAAGTTCTTATTCTTCGACAAGTATTTCAGCCGCACAGTGAGAGTGGCCAAGAGGAACGAGTTTACGCAGCTGAAGCAGACTGGTTCAGTTGCGGATTATATTTGGAGGTTTGAGGCATTGTCCAGGTTTGGACCTCGTCTTGTCAGCGATAATGAGGAGAAGGTGCACCAGTTTATGGAGGGACTCAATCCGGAGATACGGATGCATGTTGTGGTCTCAGGTATTATCGACGTACCCTTTTCTGACATCACAGCTAGAGCTCTGGACATAGAGGCTGCCAGGGCCACTTGTGTTAGACCGAGGGAGCCAGCGAAGGGCTTCTTCCAAGAGATCCGTCCTCAGTCTCGGAATCAGGGATGGCAGCCTGGAGCACAGCCACCTCAGCCACAGCCTAGGGGTGCGAAGAGACCTCTTGAGGGAGGAAATGATCGGGGCAAGGGAAAGCAGGTACAGGGGACTTCTCAGATTGTAACACCCCTAAAATGGTACCCGTATTTCCCATATTATTATTATTATTTATTTATTTTTTTTTTACACTTATTACTTTTTATACTTTAATAAAACTTTGCGCGGAATTAAAACTATGGTTGAAATCAAAACCGAAGTCGGAATTATAATCAAACCTTGAAATCATTTTTTTTTAACAATTATATTACTATTTAATAAATCTTAAAACATTTAAATAAAAACCTTAAAACATATAAAATGAATGGGAGGGCAGAATCGGAATTCTGCCCTCAAAAGTAGCAGCGACCAGGCGCTGCTATATGCAGCGCTCGGTCGCCGAGTGCTGTCGCTGAGCAGCGATCGATCTCTGCTCGGCAGCAGAGATCGATCGCTGCACTGGAAGGTAACCACAGCGATCGATCTCTGCGCCGTGCAGAGATCGATCGCTGCACTAGGCAGCGATCTCGATCACTGCTAGCTATGGCAGCGATCGATCTCTGCTCTGCAGCAGAGATCGATCGCTGCAAGCATGCAGCGATTTCCTCCTTCAGACTTCCAACCTTCAACACTTATCATTTTACAGCATTTAACATATCTGTTTGCTCTCTGGAATCCGATTTCCAGAGAGCAAACCTCCTTTTCTTTACACCAAATTTCCATATAACTCACAACTTAAATCTACTTAAATCCAATTTAAACGTATTCTAAACTCAATCGACTCGAGTCGGACTTTGCGAAGTCCAACTGCGTGGATAGCTCTAAACATCGAGCATAACCGTATCAACCTAAAACCAATCAAAACATTTCCAAAACATTCATTAAACAGTTTAAACCAAAACGTTTTACATACAATTACCAAAACGTTATCTAATCCCTATCCAGATCCAAACAACCTAAGTATACTATACAATTATCAACTCAAAACATCCCAAAATAAACCCAGAGTTCAGACATACATCCCCACGGGTCGGTAAAGCATCGACTGCGCAACACACCACCGCAACCCATCTTCCGTCAACTGCCTCATGCCTCAGGAGGAGGAATGTCCTCACCTGTTTCCTTGTAAACACCTACACCATACAGACATCTATGAGATAAACATCTCAGTAAGCTCTAGTAAATGCAAATGCGTGCTGTGCATATGAATCTGTAAATCATGCATTCTTTTCTTTACTTTGCTTTACTTTACTTTACTTTATTTTACTTTGCTTTGCTTTGCTTTGCTTTGCTTTGCTTTGCTTTGCTTTGCTTTACTTTACTTTACTTTGCTTTGCTTTACTTTACTTTACTTGCTTTGCTTTGCTTAACTTTACTTGACTTTGCTTTGCTAACTTACCTGCTATAAACTGTATACCGATGGACCATTTAAACTATATACCGAAGGGTCATTTAAACTATATACCGATGGGTCATTTAAACTATATACCGATGGGTCATTTAAACTATATACCGATGGGTCATTTAAACTGTATACCGAAGGGTCATTCTTTCTTTGCATTTACTTTAAAACATCGTGCAGAAATTCGTTTTTCATGATCTTTAAAAACACGTGATGCATGAACAGATATGAACATAACATAACTATACGATGCAATAAACAAGCAACATGTATACCATCCAGACCGAAACAGAATAACCTATAACAATTTAAACCTATCTACCCGACCCCAAAGCAATTTAAAACAAACAATCCATTAAGATCCTCGACGCTACATCGAAGTACGGTGTAGGCCAATCGGCCAGAGAAGATCACGAGAACTTACCTCGCGTCCGTTGCAGCTCAAGCTCCGTCCACGAGCGTTGTTCGTCTGAGGCAAATTTACAATATTATCAATATGACGCATCTGAACTCCCAATTGTCCATTTAATAAAATTCTTAACTAAGGAACTTTCCTAAAGTTCTAACTTAATTAATCTAGACGTTTAACTGACCAATTCACGCTCGATGGTTCAAAATCACAATTCACGAACCTTTCTCGAAAATCCCTAATTTCTCGAATTTAACATTTTTCCACAATTCAATTTAACTTCGTCCAATAACGTCAAATACGTTCAATATATACTTAATCACGGCTAACCTATTAATTACGAGCCCTAATTCGCGTTTTAATACGAAACCTAACGAACCCTAATTGTCCAACTCCGAAATCACTGAAATAAACGCCCTGAAACTATAGAGACTTACCTAGAGCGTTGCTCGGAAGAGAAAACGTGAAGAACTGGAGGAAGAACGGAGAAAAAACCGGAGGTCGGATTGGAGGAGAACGTCGCAGCGGCGTCGGCGGCCAGAGGGAGAGAGCAGAAAGAAGCTCTCTGGAAATCACGAAGGAAGAGAGGAAATGGAGAGAAAAGGGTTTTGGTTAATTTTATAAATTTTGGTTTTGCAAATTACATTTTGGCCCTTCCTACTTAATTATATTTGTTTCGTCCTTCGTTTCGTTAATCGTCCAACTATTTGATTCTCGAAAATTCCATATTTTGCCAACAACTCATAATTAACCACCAGGCTTTATTAAAACTGTCCGTTTAGCAATTCGGAACTTCATTTACTATTTTTACGAGAACGGCCTTCATATTATGATAAGCATATTACTCGGAATATAGTGTTTGATCTCCGAAATTTCCGTAAATTCCTTAAAATTCTTATTACTCGTTAGGATCATAATGACACTTTCCATTTGCGAAACTGATTTGGTTTGACATAATCACCAAAAATGCCATGTATATAATGAAATAATAATATAATATAATATATTCGAAATCCGTACAAGCCGGATATTACACAGATGCCCTGGTGCCCCAGATGCCAGAAAGAACATAGTGGCGAGTGCCGAGTTGGCACGAACAAATGCTACAGATGTGGTGGAGTCGGCCATTTTGTTAGAAATTGCCCGCATCCGGTCGAGATTTACCAGGCGATGATCAGAGGAGGGTTATACCCAGGGTTTTTTGCATTGATCGTCCGGCGATGTTTGATGATGAGCTCAGCCTGCCGTGAGTGCAGGTACTAATTTGCTTATGGGCGCTACTGTGTTTACTTTGATGGAGACTGGAGCTACGACCTCCTTCGTATCGACTGCTGTGTTCTAGATTGGGGTTAGAGTCTGGGTCCGTCAGAGTATGAATACAGTGTGATGCTGCCTCGGAGAGCATATGCGTTCAGATCGTATTCTCCCAGGGCAATATCGTCTCGGTGGGGAGTATTACCCTTTATGCTCGTTTGATAGTTATGACATAGAGCGGTACTATCTTATTTTGGGGATGGACTGGCTAGCACAGCACTTCGCCACCATCGATTGTCGCTCCGGGATTGTGACCTTCCGACCCCCGGATAGAGCCGCGTTTTCCTATCCGGCGATGAACCGCGTGCACTGGATGCGCCTATCTCTTCTTCTATGGAGGTCAACGAGCATCCAAAGTGTGTCGTGCTCGATTATTTTGTGCCTTGTCTTTGATTGTCAGTTTGCTCAAAGCGGAGTGAAGCCGAGCGACATTCCTGTTGTCAGCGAGTTCTCTATCATATTCCTTGATGCTCTTCCCGTTTACCCCAGACCGTGGAGATTGAGTTCACTATTGCCGTATATCCTACTCGGCCCGGGTTTTTAAGAACCATACCGGTGGCACCGTCGAGTTGAGTGAGTTGAGGACTCGCTCGATTTACATTTTTCCACAATTCAATTTAACTTCGCCACTAACGCAAATAACGTTTCATATTACGTTAATCACGGCTAAACCTATTATTTACGAGGCCCTAATTCCGCGTTTTTAATACAACCTAACGAAACCCTATTGTCCAAACTCCGAAATCACTGAAATAAACGCCCTGAAACTATAGAGACTTACCTAGAGCGTTGCTCGGAAGAGAAAACGTGAAGAACTGGAGGAAGAACGGAGAAAAACGGAGGTCGGATTGGAGGAGAACGTCGCACGGCGTCGGCGGCCAGAGGGAGGAGAGCAGAAAGAAGCTCTCTGGAAATCACGAAGGAAGAGAGGAAATGGAGAGAAAGGGGTTTTGGTTAATTTTATAAATTTTGGTTTTGCAAATTACCATTTGCCCTTCCTACTTAATTATATTTGTTTCGTCCTTCGTTTCGTTAATCGTCCAACTATTTGGATTCTCGAAAATTCCATATTTTGCCAACAACTCATAATTACCACCAGGGCTTTATTAAAACTGTCCGTTTACAATTCGGACTTCATTTACTATTTTTACGAGAACGTCCTTCATATTATGATAAGCGTATTTACTCGGAATATAGTGTTTGATCTCCGAAAATTTCCGTAAATTCCTTAAAATTCTTATTATTCGTTAGGATCATAATGACACTTTCCATTTGCGAAACTGATTTGGTTTGACATAATCACCAAAAATGCCAGTATATAATGAAATAATAATATAATATAATATATTCGAAATCCGTACAAGCCGGATATTACACAGATGCCCTGGTGCCCCAGATGCCAGAAAGAACATAGTGGCGAGTGCCGAGTTGGCACGAACAAATGCTACAGATGTGGTGGAGTCGGCCATTTTGTTAGAAATTGCCCGCATCCGGGTCGAGATTTACCAGGCGATGATCAGAGGAGGGTTATACCCAGGGTTTTTGCATTGATCGGGCCTGGCGATGTTGATGATGAGGCTCAGCCTACCGTGATTGCAGGTACTATTTTGCTTATGGGCGCTACTGTGTTTACTTTGATGGATACTGGAGCTACGCACTCCTTCGTATCGACTGCATGTGTGGCTAGATTGGGGTTAGAGTCTGGGTCGTCAGAGTATGAGTACAGTGTGATGCTGCCTTCGGGAGAGCATATGCGTTCAGATCGTATTCTCCAGGGCAATATCGTCTCGGTGGAGAGTATTACCCTTTATGCTCGTTTGATAGTTATGAGCATAGAGCGGTACGATCTTATTTTGGGGATGGACTGGCTAGCACAGCACTTCGCCACCATCGATTGTCGCTCCGGGATTGTGACCTTCCGACCCCCGGATAGAGCCGAGTTTTCCTATCAGGCGAGGAACCGATTGACTGGATCGCCTATCTCTTCTTCTATGGAGGTCAACGAGCAGTCCAAAGGTGCGTGCTCTATTTATTTGGCCTCTGTCTTTGATTGTCAGTTGCTCAGCGGAGTGAAGCCGAGCGACATTCCTGTTGTCAGAGAGTTCTCTAGCATATTCCTTGATGATCTTCCCGGTTTACCACCAGACCGGGAGATTGAGTTCACTATTGACGTATATCCTAACTCTGCACGAGGTTTAAGAACCCATACCGGTTGGCACCAGTCGAGTTGAGTGAGTTGAGGACTCAGCTCGATGAGTTATTGGAGAAAGGTTTCATTCGACCCAGTGTTTCACCCTGGGGTGCGCCTGTTCTGTTCGTCAAGAAGAAAGGCGGGACCCTCAGGATGTGCATTGACTACAGGGAGTACCAAGATGTACCGGGATTTGAGACAGCACTTCTGGTGGCCGAACATGAAGAGGGAGGTTGCCAAGTACGTTGAGACCTGCCTAGTATGTCAGCAGGTAAAGGCTGAGCACCAGAGACCCGCTGGAACGCTGTTACCACTGCCGATTCCGGAGTGGAAGTGGGAGCAGATCTCCATGGACTTTATGTGGGGCCCTTCCCTATTCTGAAGAGGATCGGGAGGTTGGCGTATAGATTGCAGCTTCCGGCTTCTATGGAGGGTATCCATGACGTATTCCACGTGTCCATGCTTCGGAGATGTCTACGTGATCCATCACATGCCGTGGAGACTACAGAGATCGAGGTACAGCCTACCTTGACTTACGAGGTGAGGCCGGTACGCATTTTGGAGTATTCTATCAAAGTCTTACGCAACAAGGAGATTCCGCTGGTCAAAGTCCTATGGCGGAACCACGAGGTGGAGGAGGCAACGTGGAAACGACAGCAGGATATGATGACTAAGTATCCTGATTTGTTTGCATAATTTAACTTTGTGGACAAAATTCTGAATAAGGAGGGTAGAATGTAATATCCGGCTTGTACGGATTTCTGATATAATATATTTTATTGATATTTTAATAGAATGTGACATTTTTGGTAAATATGTCAAATCAAGTCCGTTTTACAAAAAGAAAGCGTCATTACGATCCTGACAACTAATTGGAATTTTAAGGAAATTATGGGAATTTTCGGTGATTAACCGCTATATTCCGAGTAATTACCTCTATGGTAATATAAATGACGTTTTAGTAAAAATAACAAATGGGGTCCAAATGGAGAACGGACAGTTTTGATAAAGCCCTGACGACGAATATGAGTTATTGGCAAAATATGGAATTTTCGAGAATCCAGATCGTTGGACGATTAACGAAACGAAGGACGAAACAAATAGAATTAAGTAAGAAGGGCAAAATGGTAATTTGCAAAATAATTATATTAAAACATCACAAATTCCTTCATTTCCCCTCACTTCTCTCTTTCTCTCCTTTTCTTCTCGGCTACCCACGAACAGAGAGCAATTTCTCTCTCGGCCGCCGGCGTGTTTCCTCCGTTCCGACTCCGTTCAAGCTCTGTTTCTCATCTGTCCTTCACGTTTTCTTCCTCTCTCGCTACCCTCGGTATGTAGCTTTAGTCTTCGGTCGTTTATTTCGAGTTTTGGTTCGATTTAGGGTTAGGGTTTAAATTAGGTTTTCCGTTAAAAACGCGATTTAGGCTTCGTAATTAATAGGTTAGCTATGATTAAGTATGTATTGAACGTATTTGACGTTATCGGACGAAGATAAATCGATTTGTGAAAAAGTTTAAAAATCCGAGAACTTTTAGGGTTTTCGGAAAAAGTTCGATTGCTCGATGAATTAGCTTAATAAATCGAATTAAAGCATTAGGAAATATCTTTAGTTAAGGTTTTGTTACTTTGGACGTTTAATAGCTTAATTCGGTTTTAACGGCAAATATCGTGTTTTACCTCAGACACGCGACTCCAGTGGACGAAGCTTGAGATCCAGCGCGCTCAAGGTAAGTTCTCGTGACTTGCTTGACCGAAAGGTCTACACCATACTTCGTCGTCGTATCAAGGATCCTTGAGGGTTCCTTGTTTTACGTTGTTTAGGTTGGGTAGTTAGGTTAGTTGTTTATAGGTTATATTATATTGTCTGCTGATATGAACTGTTTGTTTACTTTCTGCCGATATGAACTGTTCATGCATCACGGTTTTCGAAAGTCATGAAAATGAATTTCTGCACGTGTTTTTAAGAAAAGGAACGTATATCTGAAATGAAATCTGTAACGAAATCTGAATGAATAAACGTAATCTGTCTGTTTCTGGTCACGCGGGATGGGGCTCAAGCACGGCTGTGCGTGTTGCAAGCGTGTACCCCCCCTCTCTAGGTGGAAAGGGTAGTCCGACCGCTGGATGGGCCCTCTCCGCTTAGTGGGTAGAGGTTTCGGTGACAATTCTGTCTGTCTGTGACGTAATGAATCTGTAATCTGTAATTCTGTATCTGTAATCTGAATCTGTATCTGTTTCTGTAACTGAAAGGAAAGAAAATGAAACTGTAATCTGAATCTGTATCTGTTTCTGTATCTGAAAGGAATGAAAATGAATCTGTAATCTGAATCTGTATCTGTTTCTGTATCTGAAAGGAATGAAAATGTATCTTAATATGAATCTGTATCTGTTTCTGTATCTTAAAGGAATGAAAATGAATCTGTAATCTGAATCTTTATCTGTTTCTGTATCTGAAAGGAATGAAAATGAATCTGTAATCTGAATCTGTTTCTGTATCTGAAAGGAATGAAAATGAATCTGTAATCTGAATCTGTATCTGTTTCTGTATCTGAAAGGAATGAAAATGTATCTGAATAAGAATCTGTAATCTGCACGTTTTATGAATGGCATACGCACGCATGCATCTGCATTTACGTAGCTTACTGAGATTTCAATATCTCATATGTGTCTGTATGGTGTAGGTGACGTTCTAAGTTACGTCGACCCAGGTGAGGATGATATTCCTCCTCCTGATGTAGGAGCAGCTGATGGATGATGCTCGTGGGAGTGCGCTGGGCAGTCGAGGCGCTTTTGACCCGTGGGGGATCGTCTGTGTATGTATTCTGGGGGTTTTTGAGACATTTTGGATTGATGATAAACTGTATAGAACATATTAGGATGTTTGGTCTGGTAGTTGATAGGTTATTTTGATGTTTGAAAACGTTTTGAAATGTATTTTGGTAAAGGCTCGGTATTGAAGGATACTCAATTTTTAGATATAACCACGCGATTTGTTTTCTTAAGATTAATCCGGTTAAAAGTGTGTATAGAGCGTATTTTGTGATCTGTGTGTAAGAATGAAAAAATGTTGAATTCTGCTCTTTGGAATCACGTTCCAGAGAGGTGAAAATGTTAGAGTACAAGGTTGATTGCTCTCTGGAAATCTCAAAATTTCCAGAGAGTGATGTCGCTGCTGAGTGCAGCGATGTCGCTGCACACTGCGCAGCGACTGGTGGTCGCTGCACACCCAGTAGCGACCAGCGTCTGGTCGCTGCTGTGTGCAGCGACTGGGCGCTGCACACTGCGCAGCGACCAGCGCCTGGTCGCTGCACAGGGCAGCGACCAAGCGCTACTGCCTTATCGAGGGCAGAATTCCGATTCTGCCCTCCCTTCTTCTCATTTGTTTAAAAGTTTTTAATAAATGTTTTTAACTTTTAATTATTTATTAAAGGTATGTTTTAAATGCTTTTAAAGTTCAGTTCTAATTCCGATTTCAGTTCCGATTTCAACCTCAGTTTAGATTACACAGTAAGTTTTATTTAAAGAATAGAAAAGTAAAAAATTATAAAATGAAAAATTTATACGGGTAAGTGGGTACGGACATAGGGGTGTTACAGTGTAAGTATGCAAAGGTAACGTAAGAAAGTAAGAACGTAAGAGTATGGAACTATAAAGATTATAGTTGGGTGGGGAAGTGAAACTTGAAGTTGTAGGAAATTTTCATTACTCGTTAGGATATTAGGAGTACTCGGTTGATGATAGGGTGTTTAATTTAGGAGGATGGTTCAGTAAGGATTAAACATCTTGAGTGAAGTGCAGAAAATTATAATTTCACAGGAATAATTATGGGAATGCACTTAGAAATAAGGTTCATGCGGGACTAAGTGCATTGAACTCAGGGAACAATTTGAATTAAGAACTATGTTAGTGGGTGAAGAGTGAGAAGTGAGGTCAGTGAGGAGATTAGTAAATTCTAATTGGAGAATAGTGGGTAGGAAGACACGAAGTGCGTAAATATCATTTCGGGTGTTGAGTGTAAAGTTGGGAAAGAGTTAGAGTATTTGGTGATGACTGAGATTAGGAGCTAGACAAATTGAGCATAGGGAATGTAAGAGATGAGAGCTGTGAGTAGAAGGGAGATGAAATGTCATGATTGTTCGAGGTATAATTGTCTTGATTGGTAAGTGTAAAAGATAGAAGTGATCAATTAGGAGTGAGATGGTAGAGTAGAAAGAAAGTTAAAACTTAAGGATTTAGGGTCAGATGTTTATGTACTGAATTACCTCAGTGTTATGGTAGTAAAGTATCGTAGAGTTATGAAGTAGAGTTGTTGAACATTGGAGTAGAGAAGCTAGAGTTGGAGTTAAGGTGATAATTGATTTCATTGAAGTTAATGGACTTCAAGTATAAGGATCAAAATTAGGAAAATGAAAACTTTGGAGATGTAGAATAGTGTAGTGAAGGCCATAATGTAGGAGTATTGAGCGTTGAGGTGTATAGTTTAGTTTAGAATGACCCAATTGAGAATCGTAGAGAGTTGCCAAATTGGAGTGAATGCAAACTCAGTTAGTACTTCGAGTGTTTAGTGAATTAATTTAGGTAGTGAGGATTCAGAATATGTGAATGATATTAGAATGAGGTAAGAGGTAAATAGTTGTAAGATACGATAGTAAGATCAAAGGGAATTTGAAATCTAGAACCAAGGGTAAGAAGTTTACGCCGTAGGTTTTAGTGTTAGGCTATTGAGATGGCTTTGGAGGTTTGAGATAGTGAGTAGATTGTTTGAAGAGTACGTATCTGAATTAGAAAAGTAAGTGACTAGGTGAACTTAGTCAGGAAGCTTTAGGGCTGTGGATTACACGCACGAACCGACAAGTAAGGTTTGGTTTTTATGCCCTGTTATGGTTCTGTTCAGGGCCGACGGCGACGAGCTGCTAGAGCTCCGATCGCCGGCCGTTTTTGGCTAGTTTCGTCGTCTGGATGCCGGGCTCGGTGCCGGTAAGCACTGCTGAGCAGTGTTCAGCTCGGGAGGAGCTGAAAACCGAGGGATCCAATTTTGGGGAATTCGGGTTTTCTGACTTGGAGCTTCGATTTTGGTTAGTTTATATTAATTGAGCGTATAGGTGGTCGATTGTTGAAGAAATTGATGAGAATTGAGGAAAAATTGGAAAAGGGAAAAATTACCGGTTTAGGCAGCTCGGTTTTTGGGGATTTTGACCTAGTTAGGGTTAGTTATTTTGAAATTCCTTTTGGCAGGTTAAAATAGGTTATTAGAGGAGTACGTGGCCGCTAGAATCGTTCGATTCCGATAACCGACGCAAAAGTTATGCACGTTTGAGGTTTTGGGTCGGTTTTTACCGAACCCAAATTGGTGGCCCGTTTCAGTAGGTTTTTGTTGGATTAGGCTAGAAATAGTAGTTTGAGAGTAATTGGTGAATGTAGGCTTAATTTGAATGAAGTTTGATTAATTGTAGTTAGAGTTAGTTTAAATATTCTTTATGTAACGCCCCCCAACCCACCCTGGCTCGGAGCGCTACTTGCTAATCAATCCCACGTTAAAACTGACTCCCAAATGTAAAAGGAAACGAACACATCTGAATTTAAAACTAAACTTCCGAAACTATCTTGAATCGTACCTAACCGCCTAGACTCACCAAATCCCTTACCCCTAACCTTTTAGCACCACGGCGTCCTTCCTGAAAATTTCGGCAAAGTAACGCCTGAAAATGGCGCCTCCAAAATGCTAGGTACCTGCACACAAACCAATTCCCAATCAGAATATTCTTCCTCAACTATCCACTCAACAATCCTACATATAAAAACCTCCAAACAACAGTAAATAGGAGACTATAAAATACTAACATTTCCTAACTAGCAAAACATCACCCGACACATAGCTATCTCATAACTGTCAACCAAAAACTTTACGCATTTCCAACAATTCCACAGACACACATTTACAATACTATTAAAATACAAAGCCCACACTCCCGAAGACCATGGTCGAGGCGCCCCGACAACTGCCTGCACCGGCATGCCCCGTACTTCTCCGACGGCTCCCAAGTCATGGCTCACTCGCTCAGCTCACCTGTAACCGCATCGTTACCTACACCATAGAACAAACACACACACAAGTAAGCTTACACTTAGCAAGTAGGGATTAACACATACAACTAAATAGAATGCAAGCTACACATAACGCTGAACAAAACAACCAAACAACAAACCGACACGAAACAAAACACAGATTTGCCAGCACTCAAAAGGATGCCTTATTCTTTGCCACGCCAGACAATGCCACACAACACAACAATGCCACCACACTACAGCACAACACATACAGTTTCCACTATTTGCTCATGCACGTTAACAACGGGACGTTAAACCCTCTAGTGCATCTTGCACGTTAACGACGAGGCGTTCAACTCCCTAGTGCATACTCTCTAGCACGTTAACGACGAGACGTTAAACCCTCTAGTGCATCTTGCACGTTAAAGACGAGGCGTTCAACTTCCTAGTGCATACTCTCTAGCACGTTAACGACGAGACGTTAAACCCTCTAGTGCATCTTGCACGTTAACGACGAGGCGTTCAACTCCCTAGTGCATACTCTCTAGCACGTTAACGACGAGACATTAAACCCTCTAGTGCTCTTGCACGTTAACGACGAGGCGTTCAACTCCCTAGTGCATACTCTCTAGCACGTTAACGACGAGACGTTAAACCCTCTAGTGCATCTTGCACGTTAACGACGAGGCGTTCAACTCCCTAGTGCATACTCTCTAGCACGTTAACGACGAGACGTTAAACCCTCTAGTGCTCTTGCACGTTAACGACGAGGCGTTCAACTCCCTAGTACATACTCTCTAGCACGTTAACGACGAGACGTTAAACCCTCTAGTGCTCTTGCACGTTAACGACGAGGCGTTCAACTCCCTAGTGCATACTCTCTAGCACGTTAACGACGAGACGTTAAACCCTCTAGTGCATCTTGCACGTTAACGACGAGGCGTTCAACTCCCTAGTGCATACTCTCTAGCACGTTAACGACGAGACGTTAAACCCTCTAGTGCATCTTGCACGTTAACGACGAGGCGTTCAACTCCCTAGTGCATACTCTCTAGCACGTTAACGACGAGACGTTAAACCCTCTAGTGCATCTTGCACGTTAACGACGAGGCGTTCAACTCCCTAGTGCATACTCTCTAGCACGTTAACGACGAGATGTTAAACCCTCTAGTGCATCTTGCACGTTAACGACGAGGCGTTCAACTCCCTAGTGCATACTCTCTAGCATGTTAACGACGAGACGTTAAACCCTCTAGTGCTCTTGCACGTTAACGACGAGGCGTTCAACTCCCTAGTGCATACTCTCTAGCACGTTAACGACGAGACGTTAAACCCTCTAGTGCTCTTGCACGTTAACGACGAGGCGTTCAACTCCCTAGTGCATACTCTCTAGCACGTTAACGACGAGACGTTAAACCCTCTAGTGCTCTTGCACGTTAACGACGAGGCGTTCAACTCCCTAGTGCTTACTCTCATACATTTCATGCTACTCACACAACACTCAAAACTCAAACCACAAACAAACTCCAAACAATAACACAACACTCAACCACCAAACAACAGCCAAGAATGTCAGCTCCACACTACGTAATACAAAACAACACAACTATCAAACAATACTGGTCAACCACACAACCAAAACAATACAGGGCCACCATACAACCAAACCATGCCTAACCAAAACAAACAAAGCAAAGCAACCAATTCACAATTCAAACCAAGTAAAGCAACCAACTCACCATTTAAACAAAACAAAGCAGCCAACTCACAAATACTTAACCAGACCAGAACAAAGTAAAGCAATCAACCATCAACAATGCTTGACCAACAAAGAAGACAATCAAATACCAAACAATAAATAAATCCTATCGTTCCGTGGTGTAGGCCCGAAGGCTAAACAAACGTCCTCTACTTACCTGAACTCTTGCACTGCACTTACTCGCTTTGGCTATGTAAATTTCCCCACTCGGTAACCTATCACAGTCACAAAAGTCACTTAAGCATTACAATTTACTTTTAACGAATATTTAAGCTAACTCTAACTACAACTATTCAAACTTCATTCAAATTAAGCCTACATTCCCCAATCACTCACAAACTACCATTTCTAGCCTAATCCAACTAAAACCTAACTAAATGGGCCACTAATTTGGGTTCGGTAAAACCAACCCGAAACTTCGAACGCGCGTAACTTTTGCGTCGGTTATCGGAATCGAACGATTCCAGTGGCCATGTACTCCTCTAATAACCTATTTTAACTTGCCCAAAGGAATTTGAAAACAAACGACCCTAGCTAGGTCAAATATCACAAAACCCGAACTGCCCCTTTACCCGAAAAATCCCCCATTCCGATTTTCCATCAATTCTCCACCTGATTCCTCACTAATCAACCACTCACATACCCAATTAGCATAAACTAACCTAAAATCGAAGTTCCAATTCAGAAACCCGAAATCCCTAAATTGGAGCCCTCGGTTTTTAGCTCCTCCCGAGCTGCCCACTGCTCGGCATTCCTTGCCAACACCGAGCTCAGCAATTTGACGCTAAGAGCAACCAAAAACGGCCGGCGATCGGAGCTTTAGCAGCTCGTCGCCGTCGGCCCTAAACAGAACCGAAACAGGGGAGAAAAATTGGTCTAACCTGTCGGTTCGTGCGTGGAGAGAACCGGGCCCAGCTCGTCGCCGTCGTCTGGCCGGAAAGCGTCGAAAGTCACCGGCGAACGCCTCGCCGTCGCCGCCCTGCGTCTCCCCTGTTCAGCTCCCCTGCCTTCGGCGTCGGGCCCGAGCGCAAAATGGCTTCCTCGAAGCCATTTTGTGCTCTGTTTTTTTTTATAAATTATATTAATTAAATAATAATAATAATAACAACATTAATAATTAACGTTATCCTTTTTCCCTTCAAAAATTTCCGTTAAATCTCGTTCTTAAATTATAAATTTTCTTAAATTGACTTTCATCCCGTACCCAGCTTAAGTTCTCCATTTAGAATATTCGAACACCAATTAATTAATCAATTAGTTTAAACAAATTTATTCCCTTCTCTTTTAAATTAATTAAAACGACTATTTTATTTTTCCTTTATTTTGTCTCCAATTTTCCTTAAAAAAACCCGGGTGTTACACTTTAGAAGTGAATAGTGATGCTCAAGTGAATTTTGTGAATGTGATAGGTTACCGAGTGGACAAATGTACATAGCCAAAGCGAGTAAGTGCGGTGCCAGAGTTCAGGTAAGTAGAGGACGTTTGTGTTTTGCCTTCGGGCCTACACCACGAAACGGTAGGATTTATTTTGTTGATTGTATTTTGTTGGTTGTTAGTTGTTGGTTGTTAGTTGTTTGTTGTCTGTTGGTTGGTTGTTTTCTTCATTGGTTAAGCCTTGTTGGTTATTTGTTGTTGATGTTTGGTTGTCTTCTTTGTCGGTCAAGCATTGTTGTGGTTGTGTTGGTTGTTTCATTTGGTGTTGTGTTGGTCGTTTTGTTCGGTATGGCATATTTGAAGCATGCATCATTGTATATCACGCTAGGTACGAGCATTGGCATAGTTGGCATTGTGAGTATGAATGTAATCAGATAAGAAAATTTTAATGCATCTCGAATAGGTGCCTTGTCGGGCTGAGGTTGCTGGCAGTAGCACCCCGAGGTGTACTCTATGAGAGAGGGCCTGCTAAAACATGTATTGCATTTCGAATAGTGTGCCTTGTCGGGCTGAGGTTGCTGGTAGTAGCACCCCGAGGGGTACTCTATGAGAGATGGTTGGCTAAAACATTTAATCCTGAATAGTGTGCCTTGTCGGGCTGAGGTTGCTGGCAGTAGCACCCCGAGGGGTCCACTATGAAGGATGGTGGTTCGAGTGTGGCCATCCTAGACGGTTATGGGATGTGTGCCAACTCGTTCCACACGGCTTAAGAAAGATTAAAGCAACGAACAGCAAATAAGCACAACTGAGTGATAGAAACTGCATGTGTTAGGTTGATTGCACTGTGTGTTGTCGTGTTATGTTGAGTCAGTTTGTTGAGTTGCATTGGGTGGTGTTGTATCTTTGTGTTGAGTTGTCGTGTCGAGGGGTGTTGTGTTGTTGTGTTAGAGTAGGGTAGTGTGTGCATTCTTCTTGTTATTATTTGTTACTCCCTACTTGCTAAGCGTAAGCTTACGTGTGTGTGTGTGTTCTGTGGTGTAGGTAACGACGCGGCTACAGGTGAGCTATGTGAGTCAGCCAGGACTTGAGAGCGGTCGGAGATGCACGGGGCGTGCCGGTGCGGGCAGTTGTCAGGGCGACTCCACCATGGTCTTCGGAGATGTGGACTTTGTATTTTGATAGCGTATTGTAGATGTCTGTTGTTGTATATAGTTAAGTTAAGGGTGATATGTCGCCCTATATTGTGGTCTTTCTTCAATTAGGGTTGTTAATATTTTAGTTTAACCCTTTACTGCTATTTGAAGATTTCTCATGCCGTATGCTGGATAGTTGGTTGGTTAGGAGTATTCTGGAACTGTTTGGGGATTGAATTATTGCAGGTACTTAGCATTTTGGGAGGCACCATTTTCAGGCGTTACTTTGCCGAAATTTTCAGGAAGGATGCCGTGGTGCTTAAAGGTTAGGATTAAGGGGAAGAGTCTAGGCAGCTAGGTACGACGTAAAGAGTTTCAGGAGATTTAGTTTTAAATCCTAGGGTGTTTGGTTTATTTTGTATGAGGTTTTAATGTGGGATTGGTTAGCTAAGTAGCGCTCCGAGCCAGGGTGGGTTCGGGGGCGTTACACAAATAGTCCAGACCATCTAGATTTAAGTTTACCTAGAAACAGTTTCATTATTGAGTTGAAGAGTAACACCTTTTGTCCCTTCTCAAAGACTCTTTGCTGAATTTTTTTATCATGCCATTTTTTTTATCTTTTCTTTATAAATCTTTGAATTCTCGTAAGATGTCATTCTCAATTCTTCTAACTCTTACAACTGTAAAAATCGATTCCTTCCTGCTTGCTGTAAATCCAAGTTCAACATTTTCAATGCCCAGAAGGCCTTGTGTTCTAACTCTACAGGTAGATGGCAAGCTTTTCCATAAATCATAATGAATGGAGTAGTGCCTAGAGGATTCTTAAATGCTGTTCTGTACGCCCATCATGCATCGTCTAATTTCAGTGACCAGTCTTTCCTGTTCGGATTCACCACCTTCTCCAGAATCCATTTCACTTCCCTGTTAAATACTTCTGCTTGGCCATTACTCTGAGGGTGGTATGCTGTAGTCACCTTATGTCTAACTCCATATTTACTTAATAACCCAGTGAAGGCTCTGTTGCAAAAATGAGATCCTCCATCACTAATAATTGCTCGGGGAGTTCCAAACCTCGTGAAGATGTTTTTTTGCAGAAAATTCAGAACACTCTTCCTTTCATTGTTTGGCAGTACTGCAGCTTCTACCCATTTAGAAACATAATCAACAGCCAAAAGTATATATTAGTTCCCATGAGATGCTGAGAAAGGTCCCATGAAGTCTATTCCACATACATCAAAGACTTCGATCTCCAGGATATTGGTTAGTGGCAACTCATGCTTTCTGGATATATTCCTTGTTCTTTGGCATCTGTCACAGTTTTGAACAAAATTATTAGCATCTTCAAAAATGGTAGACCAGTACAAACCTGATTGCAAAATTTTTGCTATTGTACGTGTTCCTCTATAATGGCCTCCGTATGATGCTGCATGGCATTGATACAGCACTTGCTCCATTTCTTCTTCTGGTATACATATCCTCATCAATTGGTCCACGCATTGTTTGAATAGGAATGGTTCATCCCAAAAGTATTGCTTCACTTCTTTCAAGAACTTTCTTCTCTGCTGATAGTCCATGTCTGGAGGGATAATGTCACTCACAATATAATTTACAAAGTCTGCATACCAAGGTGCTAATACATCCAGTTTGAACATATGTTCATTTGGGAATGTTTCCTTGATACTCTCTCCCAGTGGCTGTTCACTCATGTTTTCCAGTCGAATGGGTGATCTACAACCTGGTTTTCGCATCCCTTTCTGTCACGAATTTCCAGATCAAACTCTTGAAGCAGTAACACCCACCGGATTAATCTTGGTTTAGCATCCTTCTTTGTAACCAAGTACTTGATTGCTGCATGATCAGTATACACAATAACCTCGGTCCCTATCAAATATGCTCTAAACTTATCGAATGCAAACACCACTGCTAATAGTTCTTTTTCTATAGTTGTGTAGTTCCTTTGAGCTTCATTTAGAGTTTTGCTGGCATAATAGATGGAATGGAATATTTTATCTTTCCTCTATCCTAGCACTACCCCCACAGCATAGTCGCTTGCATCACATATCAAAACAAATTGTAAGGCCCAATCAGGTGCTGCTATAATTGGTGCGGTGATCAGCTTCTGTTTCAACAGATTAAAGGCTTCCAAACAGTCCTGGTTGAAATTAAACGAAGTATTCTGCTCTAGTAATGTACACAGTGGCTTAGAAATTTTTGACAAGTCTTTAATAAAGCGACGATAGAATCCCACATGTCCCAAGAAGCTTCTGATTCCCTTAACTGTTTTCGGTGGTGGCAAATTTTCAATGATCTCCACCTTAGCTTTATCTACTTCCAATCCCTTCTCTAAAACTTGATGCCCGAGTACTAGTCCTTCTGGAACCATGAAGTGGCACTTTTCCCAGTTGAGCACAAGGTTGGTTTCCATGCATCTTTTCAGAACCTTCTCCAGATTCTTACAAACGTAATTCGAAAGATTCTCCCACAATGGAGAAATCATCCATAAATATTTCCAAACATTCTTCAACCATATCTGAAAAGATGCCAATAATGCAACGCTGAAACATTGCTGGAGCATTACATAACCCGAAAGGAATCCTTCTAAAAGCAAATGTTCCATATGGGCATGTGAATGTAGTTTTCTCCTGATCCTCCAGGGCGATAGTGATCTGATTATACCCAAAATAACCGTCCAAGAAGCAGTAAAATCTCTTGGTCGCCAATCTATCTAACATTTGGTTGATGAAAGGCAGCAAAAAATGATCCTTTCTTGTTGCCTTATTTAGCTTTCTATAATCCATACAGATTCTCCATCATGTAACTGTTCTCGTAGGGATTAGCTCATTCATTTCATTGGCTACCGCAGTTGTTCCTTCTTTCTTTGGAACGCATTGGACTAGGCTAATCCATGAGCTATCTGAAATAGGGTAGATAATGCCTGCATCCAGCCACTTAAGAATCTCCTTCTTCACCACCTCCTTCATTACTGGGTTTAGCCTTCTCTACTGCTCTATCAATGCACGGTAACCTTCTTCTATTAATATTTTAAACATGCAAATACTTGGACTAATCCCTTTTATATCCTTTATTGTCCATGCCAAAGCCTGTTTATGGTTTTTCAAAACTTGTAATAATTCATGCTCTTGCGTGTTCGATAAGGCTGATGAAATGACCATAGGAAGTGTATCCTTAAACCCCAGGAATGCATATTTGAGGTGAGATGGCAATTGTTTAAGCTCTAATGTCGGTGCTTCTTCACTTGATGGTTGAAGAATTTCTAGGCTATCTTCTGTTCTGATTAGTGTCTCAAACTGCCTCCTATAATTTCAATAGAGTTGGTTTGTTTCTTCTTTCTTTATCTTCTCTGATATGCTGAAACAATCCTCCTCATCATAAGGGCATTTCATGGCCTTCAAAATATTGAAAGTAACTTGTTGGTCATTTACCCTCATAGTAAGTTCACCTTTTGCACGTCGATCAAAGTTCTTCTAGTAGCTAAAAATGGTCTTCCCATGATGCTAGGCATCTCACGATCAGCTTCATAGTCCAGTATAATAAAGTCTGCTGGAAAAATGAACTTATCTACCTTCACAAGGACAGCTTCTATCTTTCATTGTGGATGAGTTAGCGAGCGATCAGCAAGTTGCAGAGTCACAGTTGTACGTCTAACTTCTCCAATTCCCAGCTTCTTAAAAATGGACATGGGCATCAGGTTAATACTTGCTCCTAAATCACATAGAGCTTTTCTAACATAACTGTTGCCAATCGTGCATGGAATGGTGAAACTGCCAAGATCTTTTAGTTTTGGTGGAATCTTGTTCTGCAATATGTAGCTTGTTTCTTCTGTCATAGCCACCAATTCATATTCTCCCAGCTTCCTCGTTTTGGACAGAACATCCTTCATGAATTTGGCATAGTTGGGCATTTGTTTAAGTACTTCCACCAAGGGCACATTGATATGTAGCTATTTGAGAACATCTAGAAATCTTTTAAACTGTTTGTCCTGGTTGTGTTTGTAATATCCGGCTTGTACGGACTTTTTGGATATATTATATTATATTATTATTTTATTGTTTAATGGCATTTTTAGTAAATGTGTCAAATCAAATCAGTTTTGCAAACAGAAAGCGTCATTACGATCCTAACGAATAATAAGAATTTTATGAAATTTACGGGAATTTTAGGAGATCAAACACTATATTCCGGGTAAATACACTTTTCGTAATGTAAAAGACGTTCTCGCAAAAATAGTAAACGAGGTCCGAATTGCGAGCGAATAGTTTTGTTAAATCACAAATGACAAGTTGGACGTATTGGTGAAATGTGGAGGTTTGGTGAAACCGAATAGCTAGACGATTAACAAACCGAAAGAAGAAATCTATATAAAAACTAAAGAAGGGCGAAAACGTAATTTGCTAAAGTTAATTTTAATAAAAATCAACTTTCCTTCACTTCTGCGATTTCATTCTGTGATTTCATTCTGTTTTCTCTTTTCTCCTTCGCAAACCCTCTCGGCCGCCGACGACTTCTCACGATCCGACTCCGTTTCTCCTCCCGTTCGTTCCAATTTCTTCACGGTTTCTCCTCCTCTCGCTTCCCTAGGTATGCAGCTTCAATCTTTGAGCGTTTATTTCGAGTTTTACGGAGATTTAGTTAATTAGGGTTTCGATCGATTTTCGTTAAAAACGCGAATTAGGGTTCGTAATTAATAGGTTAGCCTTGATTAAGTACGTATTGAACGTATTGGACATTATTGGACGAAGAAAAATCAATTTGAGAAAAAAGTTAAAAATTGGTAAATTTCCGAGTTTTTGAGAAAAACTCGTTAATCGGAATTCCAGGTTATCGAGCATTATGTCGTTGTTAAATACATCGAATTATTAAGTTGGAATTTTAGGAAATTTATTAGTTAAGGATTTCGTAATTTGGACGTTTATAGTTTAAATTGGTTTTAACTACGAATATCGTGTTTTCCTCAGACACACGACTCCCGTGATCGAAGCTTGAGATTCTGCGCGCCCAAGGTAAGTCTCCGTGACTTACTCTGACCAATCGGTCTACACCATACTTCGATGTCGTATCGAGGATCCCTAAGGAATTGTTTGCTTTAAATCGCTTTCGGTTGGGTAGTTAGGTTTAAATTGTTTATAGGTTACTCTATTTTGGTCTTGATGGTATATATGTTGATTGTTTACTTTCTGTCTATATCTGTTCATGCATCACGTATTTCAAATGTCATGAAAACGAATTTCTGCACGTGTTTTAAGAAAAGAAATGAACATCTGTAATTAATCTACGTAATCTGTATCTGGTTACGCGAGATGGGGCTCAGGCATGGCTGTAGGGTTTGTGAGCATGTACCCCCCCCCTCTAAATCGAAAGTGGTAGTCCGACCGCGGGATGTATCCTTTCCATTTATAGGGCTGATATCTCGGTAACAATCTGTCTACGATGTAATGAATCTGTATCTGTATATGAATCTGAAACCTGCATGTTTTCTGAATGGCATACACACGCACGCATCTGCATTTACGTAGCTTACTGAGATTTCAATATCTCATATGTGTCTATATGGTGTAGGTGACGTTCTAGGTTACGTTGACCCAGGTGAGGATGATATTCCTCCCCCTGATGTAGGAGCAGCTGATGGATGATGCTCGTGGGAGTGCGCTGGGTAGTCGAGGCGCGTTTTGATCCATGGGGGATGTACGTAAAGGTTTTGGGGGTTTTTGAGATATTTTGGACTGATGATAAACTGTATAGGAAATATTAGGATGCTTGGTTTGGTAGTTGATAGGTTGTTTTGATGTTTGAAAACGTTTTGAAATGTATTTTTGGTAAAAGTTCGGTATTGAAGGATACTCAGTTTTTAAACATAACCACGCAATTTGTTCTCTTAAAATTGATTCGGTTAAAAGTGTGTCGGGTGTATTTTGTGATCTGGGTGTAAGAATGGAAGAAGTGGTTTCTGGCTAAGAAAAATGTGGGGGAAGTATAAATGAAAAATGTTGAGTTCTGCTCTCTGGAATCACGTTCCTGAGAGGTGAAAATGTTAGAGTGAAAGGTTGGTTTCTCTCTGGAAACCTCAAAATTTCCAGAGAGTCAAGTCGCTGCTGTGTGCAGTCGCTGCTGTGTGCAGCGACCAGCACCTGGTCGCTGCACAGAGCAGCGACCGAGTGCTGCTCCATTCACGAGGGCAGAATTCCGATTCTGCCCTCCCTTCTTTTATTTGTCTTTTTTAGTTTTATTAAATGTTTTAGTTTTAATTATTTATTAAAGGTTTTGTTTTAAATGCTTTTAAAGTTCAGTTTTAATTCCGACTTCAGTTCTGATTTCAACTTCGGTTTAGATTCCGCATTAAGTTTTATTTAAAGCATAGAAAAGTAAAAAGTATAAAAAGAAAAATAATTACGGGAAAAAAAAAATGGGTACAGTATTAGGGGTGTTACAATTATGGTATCAGAGCCCCCAGGTTTTAAAATCGATTCTGTAGACTGCTCGACTGCACAGCCACTACGCGGACATCCTACATCAACTGTAAGTTTGTTTATTGCTTCGTTTGATTCAGTTTCTTAGGATTTCTTGTTTTTAAATTTTATAGGAGTTTTTATAAATATGACTCGAGGAAGGGATCCGAGAGATGACGCGATGGATCGTCTTACGGAGTTGATCGATCGCCAGTCTCAGCATATGGATAGGCAGGCGCAACAAATTACGGAATTAGTAAATCGGGAGAACCAGCGAGAGAATCAGAGGGTCCAAGACTTGGTAGTTCCCAGTAATCAGGGTATGCAGAGGTTTCAAAGCTTACGGCCTCCAGTATTCGAAGGCCAGTCATCGGATCTGACACGTGCCGAGGAATGGATCCGAGTTATGGAGGACATGTTAGCTTACGCCGAGGTAGGGAACGGGAGCAAGGTGGCGTATGCTACCTTTCATTTAGCGATGGATGCCCGTTTCTGGTGGGATTCGATCAAGGTGACGACGGACGTATCTATTATGACTTGGGATCGGTTCAAGTTTCTATTCTTCGATAAGTATTTCAGCCGCACGGTGAGGGTGGCCAAGAGGAACGAGTTTATGCAGCTGAAGCAGACTAGTTCAGTTGCTGATTATATTCGGAAGTTTGAGGCATTATCCAGATTTGGACCTCGTCTTGTTTGCGATAATGAAGAGAAGGTGCACCAGTTTATGGAGGGACTTAATCCGGAGATCCGGATGCACGTGGTTGTCTCAGGTATTATTGATGTGCCCTTTTCTGACATCACAGCTAGAGCTCTGGATATCGAGGCCGCCAGGGCCACTTGTGTTAGACCGAGGGAGCCAGCGAAGGGCTTCTTTCGAGAGATCCGTCCTCAGTCGCAGAACCGAGGATGGCAGCCTAGAGCACAGCCGCCTCAGCAGCAGCCGAGGGGTGTGAAGAGACCTCTTGAGGGAGGTAATGATCGGGGCAAGGGGAAGCAAGTTCAGGGGGCTTCTCAGATGCCATGGTGCCCCTTGTGTCAGAGGGAACATAGTGGAGAGTGCCGTGTTGGTTTAACAAATGCTACAGATGTGGTGGAGTTGGCCATTTTGTTAGAGACTGCCCCCACCCGGGCCGAGATCAGTTGGGCGGAGATCAGAGGAAGGTTATGCCCAGGGTTTTCGCCTTCATCGAGCCTGAGGATGTTGATGACGATGCTCAGCCTGCCGTGATTGCAGGTACTATTTTGCTTATGGGTGCTACTGTATTTACTTTGATGGATACCGGAGCTACGCACTCCTTCGTATCGACTGCATGTATGGCTAGATTGAGGTTAGAGTCTGAGTTGGCAGAGTGCGAGTATAGTGTATTGCTGCCCTCAGGAGAGCGTATGCAGTCCAGTCATGTTATTCAGGGGAATATTATTTCGGTTGGGAGCGTTACCCTCTACGCACGTCTGATCGTTATGGGCATAGAGCGGTACGACCTTATTTTGGGGATGGACTGGCTAGCACAGCACTTCGCCACCATCGATTGTCGCTCCGGGATTGTGACCTTCCGACCCCCGGACAGAGCCGAGTTTTCCTATCAGGCGATGAACCGACTGAGTAGCTCGCCTATTTCTTATTCCATGATGGTCAACGAGCAATTCAAAGGTGAGTGCTCTATTTATTTGGCCTCAGTTTTTGATATTCAGTTGCTCAGCGGAGTGAAGCCGAGCGACATTCCTATTGTTAGAGAGTTCTCTGGCATATTCCTCGATGATCTTCCCGGTTTACCACCAGACCGGGAGATTGAGTTCACTATTGATGTCTATCCAAACTCCGCGCCAAGGTTCAAGAACCCGTATCGGTTGGCACCAGCTGAGTTGAGAGAGTTGAGGACTCAGCTTGACGAGTTGTTGGAGAAGGGATTTATTCGACCCAGTGTATCACCTTGGGGTGCGCCCGTTCTGTTTGTCAAGAAGAAAGACGGGACCCTCAGGATGTGCATTGATTATAGGGAGCTGAATAAGCTCACGGTGAAGAATAAGTATCCACTGCCCCGTATTGACGACTTGTTTGATCAGCTACAGGGTGCCCGAGTATTTTCCAGGATTGACCTACGCTCGGGTTATTATCAGCTGAAGGTCCGGAGGGATGATATACCGAAGACGGCGTTCCGAACGAGGTATGGGCATTATGAGTTCCTTGTTATGTCTTTCGGACTTACTAATGCCCCTGCAGCGTTCATGGATTTGATGAACCGTGTTTTCAAGGAGTATCTGGACAGGTTCGTGGTGGTTTTCATCGACGATATTCTGATTTACTCGAAGACGAAGGAAGAACACGAGGAGCATCTGAGGATTGTTCTGAGTATTCTATGTGAGCGCCAGCTGTATCCAAAGTTTTCTAAGTGCGAGTTCTGGCTTGACAGAGTGATTTTTCTGGGCCATATTATATCACAGGACGGAGTTTCTGTGGATCCGAGCAAAATACAGGTGGTCAGAGATTGGCCACAGCCGAAGAACGTACGTGAGGTGCGTGGATTTCTCGGATTGGCCGGTTATTATCAGAAGTTTATAGAGGGATTCTCGAAGATCGCACTTCCTCTTACACGATTGACTCTGAAGAACGAGAAGTTTGTATGGTCGGCTGCTTGTGATGATAGTTTTATGGAGTTGAAGCAGAGATTGACCACCGCTCCAATACTGGCGCTACCTGCGGAAGGTGTCAGGTTCAGTATTTATTGTGATGCATCTGGAGTCGGACTCGGTTGTGTGTTGATGCAGGAGGGGAGAGTTATTTCTTATGCTTCTCGGCAGTTGAAGCCGTATGAGCAGAATTACCCTACGCACGACCTTGAGTTAGCAGTTGTGGTCTTCGCACTGAAGATATGGAGACATTATTTATATGGGCAGCAGTGCGAGATGTTTTCTGACCACAAGAGCCTGAAGTACTTATTTACGCAGAAGGAGCTGAACATGCGACAGTGACGATGGCTTGAGTTCGTCAAAGATTATGATTTCGACATCAAGTACCATCCGGGGAAGGCAAACAAGGTTGCTGATGCCTTGAGTAGAGTGCCTTCCGCGAGTCAGCCTTCACTTGCAGCGATGTCAGTTACGCTGCGGTCTGAGATTGAGAGATTCGACGTGGAGATAGTGGCAGAGTTGTCCTATATGCTTGCCAACATTTCTCTCAGGCCGACTATTCTTGATCGTATACGCGAGGCTCAGCAGAGTGATACGGAGTGTATGGAGCTTCGATCGAGCATGACGTTGGGAGACTCGTCAGATTTCCATTTGTCAGTGGATGGTATTCTGAAGTTCAGGCATAGGTGGTACGTGCCTAGTGACGAGGATTTAAAGAATGAGATATTGGCCGAGGCACATTCTTCGGCATATTCTGTGCACCCGGGGAGTACCAAGATGTACCGGGATTTGAGACAGCACTTCTGGTGGCCTAACATGAAGAGGGAGGTTGCCAAGTACGTTGAGACCTGCCTAGTATGTCAGCAGGTAAAGGCTGAGCACCAGAGACCCGCTGGAACACTGTTACCACTGCCGATTCCGGAGTGGAAGTGGGAGCAGATCTCCATGGATTTCATTGTGGGGCTCCCGAGGACTACGAGAGGCCATGACGGCATTTGGGTTATTGTGGACCGATTGACAAAGTCGGCTCACTTTTTGCCTGTGAAGATGGCGTCTTCTATGGATCAGCTCGCAGAGCTCTATGTGCAGGATATTGTGAAGTTGCACGGAGTGCCGGTTTCTATTGTCTCGGATCGAGATCCGAGGTTTACATCGAAATTCTGGAAGAGTCTGCACAAGGCTATGGGGACTCAGCTTAATTTCAGCACCGCATTTCATCCTCAGATTGATGGACAGACAGAGAGGACGAATCAGATTCTGGAGGATATGCTCAGAGCATGTGTTTTGGAGTTTCAGGGATCGTGTAGCAGGTATTTGCCACTGATCGAGTTCTCTTATAATAACAGCTTCCAGGCTACTATTGGCATGGCTCCATATGAGGCGCTGTATGGTCGAAAGTGTAGATCTCCGTTGTATTGGGACGAGGTTGGCGAGGCCAGCATCGTTGGTCCTGAGATTCTACAGCAGACGGCAGAGAAGATTGCCATCATTCGACAGCGTATAGAGGTAGCACAGAGCAGGCAGAAGAGCTATCCTGATACCAGACGGAGAGAGCTGGAGTTCGAGGAAGGTGATGAGGTCTACTTGAAAGTTTCTCCGTTCAAAGGCGTAGCGAGATTTGGAAGGAGGGGTAAGTTGAACCCTCGTTATGTGGGGCCCTTTCCTATTCTGAAGAGGATCGGGAAGTTGGCGTATAGACTGCAGCTTCCAGCTTCTATGGAGGGTATCCACGATGTGTTCCACGTATCTATGCTTCGGAGATGTCTACGTGACCCGTCACATGTCGTGGAGGCTACAGAGATCGAGGTACAGCCTACCTTAACTTATGAGGTGAGGCCGATACGTATTTTGGAGCATTCCATCAAGGTTCTACGCAACAAAGAAATTCCGCTGGTCAAAGTTCTATGGCGGAACCACGAGGTGGAAGAGGCTACATGGGAACGACAGCAGGATATGATGACTAAGTATCCTGATTTGTTTGTATGATTTAATTTTGTGGACAAAATTCTGAATAAGGAGGGTGGAATGTAATATCCGGCTTGTACGGACTTTTTGGATATATTATATTATATTATTATTTTATTGTTTAATAGCATTTTTAGTAAATGTGTCAAATCAAATCAGTTTCGCAAACAGAAAGCGTCATTACGATCCTAACGAATAATAAGAATTTTATGAAATTTACGGGAATTTTAGGAGATCAAACACTATATTCCGGGTAAATACACTTTTCGTAATGTAAAAGACGTTCTCGCAAAAATAGTAAACGAGGTCCGAATTGCGAGCGAACAGTTTTGTTAAATCACAAATGACAAGTTGGACGTATTGGTGAAATGTGGAGGTTTGGTGAAACCGAATAGCTAGACGATTAACAAACCGAAAGAAGAAATCTATATAAAAACTAAAGAAGGGCGAAAACGTAATTTGCTAAAGTTAATTTTAATAAAAATCAACTTTCCTTCACTTCTGCGATTTCATTCTGCGATTTCATTCTGTTTTCTCTTTTCTCCTTCGCAAACCCTCTCGGCCGCCGACGACTTCTCACGATCCGACTCCGTTTCTCCTCCCGTTCGTTACGATTTCTTCACGGTTTCTCCTCCGCTCGCTACCCTAGGTATGCAGCTTCAGTCTTTGAGCGTTTATTTCGAGTTTTACGAAGATTTAGTTAATTAGGGTTTCGATCGATTTTCGTTAAAAACGCGAATTAGGGTTCGTAATTAATAGGTTAGCCTTGATTAAGTACGTATTGAACGTATTGGACATTATTGGACGAAGAAAAATCAATTTGAGAAAAAAGTTAAAAATTGGTAAATTTCTGAGTTTTTGAGAAAAACTCGTTAATCGGAATTCCAGGTTATCGAGCATTATGTCGTTGTTAAATACTTCGAATTATTAAGTTGGAATTTTAGGAAATTCATTAGTTAAGGATTTCGTAATTTGGACGTTTATAGTTTAAATTGGTTTTAACTACGAATATCGTGTTTTCCTCAGACACACGACTCCCGTGATCGAAGCTTGAGATTCTGCGCGCCCAAGGTAAGTCTCCGTGACTTACTCTGACCAATCGGTCTACACCATACTTCGATGTTGTATCGAGGATCCCTAAGGAATTGTTTGCTTTAAATCGCTTTCGGTTGGGTAGTTAGGTTTAAATTGTTTATAGGTTACTCTATTTTGGTCTTGATGGTATATATGTTGATTGTTTACTTTCTGTCTATATCTGTTCATGCATCACGTATTTTAAATGTCATGAAAACGAATTTCTGCACGCGTTTTAAGAAAAGAAATGAACATCTGTAATTAATCTACGTAATCTGTATCTGGTTACGCGAGATGTGGCTCAGGCATGGCTGTAGGGTTTGTGAGCATGTACCCCCCCTCTAAATCGAAAGTGGTAGTCCGACCGCGGGATGTATCCTTTCCATTTATAGGGCTGATATCTCGGTAACAATCTATCTGCGATGTAATGAATCTGTATCTGTATATGAATCTGAAACCTGCATGTTTTCTGAATGGCATACGCACGCACGAATCTGCATTTACGTAGCTTACTGAGATTTCAATATCTCATATGTGTCTGTATGGTGTAGGTGACGTTCTAGGTTACGTTGACCCAGGTGAGGATGATATTCCTCCCCCTGATGTAGGAGCAGCTGATGGATGATGCTCGTGGGAGTGCGCTGGGTAGTCGAGGCGCGTTTTGACCTGTGGGGGATGTACGTAAAGGTTTTGGGGGTTTTTGAGATATTTTGGACTGATGATAAACTATATAGGAAATATTAGGATGCTTGGTTTCGTAGTTGATAGGTTGTTTTGATGTTTGAAAACGTTTTGAAATGTATTTTTGGTAAAAGTTCGGTATTGAAGGATACTCAGTTTTTAAACATAACCACGCAATTTGTTTTCTTAAAATTGATTCGGTTAAAAGTGTGTCGGGTGTATTTTGTGATCTGGGTGTAAGAATGGAAGAAGTGGTTTCTGGCTAAGAAAAATGTGGGGGAAGTATAAATGAAAAATGTTGAGTTCTGCTCTCTGGAATCACGTTCCTGAGAGGTGAAAATGTTAGAGTGAAAGGTTGGTTGCTGTAACGACCCCGGCCAGGAGCCGTCACGTGTTCATGTCCTTTCATTAATCGTTTGCTTGACTTTTACTATTATTACACTCACTTACTATCTCTCAACAGACTTTCACATTTTACATATATATTTTTTTTCTAAACTGGTAATAGAGACGCAGAACCATTAAGGAAGACGAACCCTCTCATGCCCAACTTCCCACGCCTCGTCGGCTCAAACTTTCACAGAGTCGAGCGACTGGACTCGGTCATCGGTTTCTTGACAATTTCGGGAAAAGAGGAAGTGCCCTCAATTCTCTTAACAAAATACCACTCGGGTCTGCATAGGTTGCATGCGTTGACAACCCTCAGAAATTTAGTCGTCCGGTCATCACGTGTATTACGCGTGACTCGCTTATCATCACCTAAAAGGAGACATCTTCCGGTGGGCACGTGGGCCTCGCGTGCTAAATTAAAACATCATTCGGTCACTAAGCGACAAAATACGTTTTACATCTTCCGGTCGCTAAGCGACAAAACACATTTTACATCTTCCGGTCGCTAAGCGACAAAACACATTTTACATCTTCCGGTCGCTAAGCGACAAAACACATTTTACATCTTCCGGTGACGTCATCCAGAAGACTAAACCATCATACAACTATTCTTCGGCATCTGCCGATGACGTCAGCCGGAAGACTAAACCATCATACAACTATTCTTCGGCATCTGCCGATGACGTCAGCCGGAAGACTAAACCAACAAACAACTACCCCTTCGGCATCTGCCAATGACGTCAGCAGGAAAGACTAAACCATCAAACAATAACCCTCGGCATCTGCCGATGACGTCAGCGGAAGACTAAACCATCAACAATATTCCTTCGGCATCTGCCGATGACGTCAGCCGGAAGACTAAACCAACAAACAACTACCCTTCGGCATCTGCGATGGACCGTCAGCCGGAAGACCTAAACCATACAACTATTCTTCGGCATCTGCCGATGACGTCAGCCGGAAGACTAAACCATCATACAACTATTCTTCGGCATCTGCCGATGACGTCAGCCGGAAGACTAAACCAACAAACAACTACCCTTCGGCATCTGCCAATGACGTCAGCCGGAAGACTAAACCATCAAACAATTAACCCTCGGCATCTGCCGATGACGTCAGCCGGAAGACTAAACCATCAACAACTATTCCTTCGGCATCTGCCGATGACGTCAGCCGGAAGACTAAACCAACAAACAACTACCCTTCGGCATCTGCCGATGACGTCAGCCGGAAGACTAAACCATCAAACAATTAACTCTCGGCATCTGCCGATGACGTCAGCCGGAAGACTACCTCTTCCAGCTTCCGTCTTACGGTAGAGAACTCTAAATCATCAAATGACTCCTTCCAACAGAAAGAAAACACAACTCATTCAAATTGCATATAGCGGAAGACTTAAGCAACTGACCATTTATAAATCTATATAATCATTCCCTGACTCAGTGATCCACTAGACAGTTTCAAAGCTCAACGTTTTAAATAATCTCATCCTACTTAAACTACCATATTCTTTAACATACTGTAACATAAGAGTCTTAACCAGGGGTCATAAATCGCCTCTCCAGTCCCGCACTGTCACCTTGAGCATCCTCCAGCAACCAGCCTTAAGCATCCTCTTTGAACATAACATCCTCACCTGAACCTTCTTCACCTACACCATAAGGTTTAACTATAAGCCTAATGCTTAGTAAGGAATGCATGCTGACAGATATACATGAGTACACAATTTAAAGGGACATAAGTTCATAAACCATTCTTCATTCATGTTCATCTTTATCCTTTACATAACATGTATTAAGGCAGGGAACGAGGGAGGAAGACTGGGGTACATAGTCATTTGCCTATCGCGGCAGTCGTACATAATCATTTGCCTATCGCGGCAATCATGATACATCACTCGGCCTCCCCAGTGGGAGAATTCGCGAGCCATACATATCATTAACTCGGCCTCCACCAGTGGGAGATTTCGCGAGTCATACATATCATTACTCGGCCTCCACCAGTGGGAGAATTCGCGAGTCATACATAGCATAGTCTTTTCCCCGTTCTGCACTTAATTATGGTTACATTTACTTTTCATGTTCTCTACTTAATCATAAACGTGGGCATAATGCATAGACATGAGGTTCACAGAGAAAAGTCATACCATAAGGACAAGTAGAACATCCTGTAACTTTACATTTACTTACACAACTTCTTCATGTCGTGGAAATAACAAATCATAGTCAACAAGTTAACATTTCAGTGATTTCCTAATACCCTTGCGGTGTAGGGCCCTAGTGGCCGGAAATCTTAACACATTCACTTACCTGGATTCCTTAGCAATCCGAGCTTCTTTCCTTTAAACTTCTTCACCTAAAACATGTACATTACAGTAGTTAAAACAAAGTCCTAATAGTCCTAATCATAAACCATCCTAGGATCTAATAGCTAAAGTCATTCCGATTCCTCTGTTGACACACTGCAGTCTGAAATCCGAAACTAGGTGGACAGGTTTTACCATTGATTAAATCCGAGTTGGTTACTTAAAATGCTCAGAATCGATTCGGGATGACATTTCTACTCTCAGATTTTAAAAAGTCTAAAGCTACTCGGCCACTGCTAAAATATCCGAACTCAGTGCCGAGCTGAAAACAGAGCTCTATTTACTAATGAATGACTACATTGTCCATTTCATACCTCGGGTGTGGATTTGCAGAGAAGAGCAAGCTCGAAACCGGTCGTCGGCAGAGGAAAGTTCTGGTAGCCGAGAGCAAGAACTTGGAAGAGAAGAAATCGCCGAGAGGGAATGTCGGCTACAGTGGCAATAAATGAGATTTAAGGTTTCCATTTCCTATTTATACTAAATCCATCGATTTTAATTTACAAAACTGCCACCCAACCTAGTTTTACTTAACTTGTAATAATTTATCTTAACATTAAATTTTAAATCATAAAGGTTAAATAAGAGGGTGACAATGAAAATGGTCAGAAAATCACCTGGCCGAAATGTCGGGTGTTACAGTTTCTCTCTGGAAACCTCAAAATTTCCAGAGAGTCAAGTCGCTGCTGTGTGCAGCGACTGGTCGCTGCACACATTGCAACGACCAGCGACTGGTCGCTGCTGTGTGCAGCGACCAGCGCCTGGTCGCTGCACAGAGCAGCGACCGAGCGCTGCTCCATTCACGAGGGCAGAATTCCGATTCTGCCCTCCCTTCTTTTATTTGTTTTTTTTAGTTTTATTAAATGTTTTAGTTTTAATTATTTATTAAAGGTTTTGTTTTAAATGCTTTTAAAGTTCAGTTTTAATTCCGACTTCAGTTCTGATTTCAACTTCGGTTTAGATTCCTCATTAAGTTTTATTTAAAGCATAGAAAAGTAAAAAGTATAAAAAGAAAAATAATTACGGGAAAAAAAAAATGGGTACAGTATTAGGGGTGTTACAGTGTTTTTGTAATCTCTGAGGAAATGGTGGTGGTGGCTTCTAGACTCTTAATTCCTCTTGCTGTTGCTGTGGTGATGTTGCAGCATCAGTTGCTGGATTATTTTTTTCTGTTTCATCTGCTTCTTTTTTTTCAGCCACCTCATTTTGATTCCTGGAACTCTTTGCTTTCTATTGTTTCTTTAGGATTTCTAGCTCTCTTCCATTCCTCAAAACTATGGCTTTGCAATGTTCTTTTCCAGGCCTTTGTGGTACTTCTATATCACTAGGTAATTGTCCCATATTCCTTGTGCTTAAGGACTGAGCCAGCTGCCCTGTTTGCGTTTCCATATTTTTCATAGATGCAGCCAATTTTTGCAAGATCACGTCTGTCTTAGCAGAATATTCTCTGGCACAGCTGTAATATCCGGCTTAATCGGATTTTGGATTTAATATATTATATTAATATATTATATTATATGTGGCATTTTTGGTAAATATGTCAAATTAAGTCAGTTTCGCAAACGGAAAGCGTTAATACGATCCTAACGATTAATTGGAATTTTAAGGAATTTTGGAGAATTTTCGGAATAATAACGCTATATTCCGAGTAATTACGTTTCTCGTAA
The DNA here is from genome assembly GCA_022432975.1 of Begonia masoniana. Classification (NCBI taxonomy): domain Eukaryota; kingdom Viridiplantae; phylum Streptophyta; class Magnoliopsida; order Cucurbitales; family Begoniaceae; genus Begonia; species Begonia masoniana. Next base: position 19,740,535 of record CM039510.1, read on the forward strand.
AACGAATGACGTTTTAGTAAAAATAGTAAACGGGGTCCGATTTGCGAACGAACAGTTTTAATAGAACCCAGATAATAAGTTGGAATTATTGGCGAAATAAGAAAATTCGAATGGTCGAAAACACGAGAGGGCAAAATTAATGTTTTGTTAAGAAATAGTTTTAATTATAATTATTATTATTATTATTATTATTAATAATAATAATCAAAACAAAAACAACGAAAAATGTTGTTTTTCGTTGTTGATTCGAGCCCGAGCACCCGCGACGAACGACGAACGACGAACGCGAACGGCGAGCGGCATCCCTCCAACGACGACGCGGCTCCGACGACGAGCAGACTCCGGCGAGCTGAAGCCAGAGTGCGGTTCGGCCTTTCCGCGCAAAAACCCGATCGAAAACGGTGAGTTCTCCCCTGTTCTTGCTCGATTTCTGGCCGCGAACGTCGAGCTCTGTTGAGCTCCGATCACCGGCCCTTCGTGGCCGTTCTTGGCATCGAATGGTCGGCTTAACACCGGCGATGGTTGCCGAGCGTTGGTGTGCCCAATTTGGGTCGAAAACAGGGAATCCCGAATTGGGGATTTCGGGTTTTCGGTGAATAACATCTAAATTTTGGTTAGTTTATGTTAATTAGGTATAAGAGGGATTGATTGGTGAGAAAATGAGCGTGAATTGATGAAAAATCGAAAAGGGGGAAAATTCCGGGAAAGGGCAGATTCGGGTTTTGTAAAAATTGACCTAGTTACGATCGTTTGTTTTAGAATTCCTTTTGGCAGGTTAAAATAGGTTATTAGAGGAGCGCGTGGCCGCTGGAATCGTTCGATTCCGATAACCGACGCGAAAGTTACGCGCGTTCGAAGTTTCGGGTCGGTTTTTACCGAACCCAAATTAGGGTCCGAAATTAATAGGTTGACCGTGATTAATGATAGAAAGGACGTATTGAACGTTATTGGACGAAGTTCGAGTGATTTGTGAGAAATGTTAAAATTGGAGAATTTAGGGATTTTAGGGAAAGGCTCGTAACTTGGAATTTTGTGGTGCCGAGCGTAGATTGTTCAATGAAATAGTTTAATGAATCGAATTAGAGCTTTAGGAAGTTTCTTTAGTTAAGATTTCGTTAATTTGGACGTTATCGGTTAAAACGCATTTTAACGATAATTGTTGTGAATTGCTTAGGTGAACGACGCTCGTGGACGGAGATTGAAGTGCAATGGACGCGAGGTAAGTTCTCGTGATCTTTTTCTGGCCGATTGGCCTACACCGTACGTCGTGGTCTTCTCGAGGAACTTGGTGATGTTTTGTTTAATTTCTATGGTTGGGTAGTTAAGTTAGTTGTTATAGGTTAATGGTTGAGTTTTGATGGTACGCTCTGTCTATATGTGTATAGGTTGATTGTTGAGTTTTGAGGGTATGCTCTGTCTATATGTTTACTGTTATATGAACTGTTCATGCATCACGTGTTTTGAAAGAACATAGAAAATGAATTATGCACATGTTTTTAAGAAAAGAAATGAACCTCTGTAATTAATCTACGTAATCTGTCTGTATCTGGTTACGCGAGATGGGGCTCAGGCATGGCTGTAAGGTTTGTGAGCATGTACCCCCCCTCTCTAGGTGGAAAGTGGTAGTTCGACCGCGGAATGTATCCTTTCCATTTAGTGGGTAGATATCTCGGTGACAATCTGTCTGTCTGCGACGTAATGAATGAATTTGAATCAGGATCTGTATCTGTATCTGAATATAAATCTGAATCTGTTTTCTGCATGTTTTCTGAATGACATACGCACAGCATGCATCTGCATTTACGTAGCTTACTGAGATTTAATTATCTCATAGGTGTCTGTATGGTGTAGGTGATATCCTAGGTGACATCGAGCCAGGTGAGGACGGCGTTCCTCCTCCTGACGTATGAGGCAGTTGACGGATGATGGCCGTGGGAGTGCGCTGAGCAGTCGAGGCGCTTTTGACCCGTGGGGATCGTCTGTGTATGTATTCTGGGGGATATTTTGGGCTTCTGATGAATTGTATAGAATATTTATAGGATGCTTGGTTCTGGATAGGAATTAGATAACGTTTTTGGTAACTGTATGTAAAATGTTTTGATTGGTTTTGGGTTAACTGTGGATTAGATAGTTAATTGTATAGTTGATACATTTTAGGTTATTGGGTTCTGGATTGAAAACAATATTTTAGATGTTTTGGGTAAAAGTTGTTTTATAAACTGCTCTGAAAAGTATTTTGTCGATGATATACTGGAACTGTTTGGTAACTTGTTTCAGATGGGTTTGTTTAGTTTTTAAACGGATCCACGCAGTTTGTTTTCGTGAAAACGTGTTTTATTTAACTATGTCTCAAGTCGTTTCGAGTGAAAGTATAGGGCGGTTTTCTGTCAAGTTGTATTGTGAAGTCGTATGTATGTTCAAGGATAATTGAAGATGAAATTGGAGATGAGTTGAAGTGTGGGTTCGTGGTATATATAGAATTATTAAATGTTTTAAGTTTTATTAAATTGTTAAACGTTTTGTTTTAAATGTTTTAAAGGTCCGATTTCGATTACGTTTTAAATTCTGAATTAGTTTCCACTTAAAGAATAAAGTTAAAGGTTTAAATGAAAAAATTTATTACGAAAATACGGGCACGGAATTAGGGGTGTGACAACAGCTCTCTGGTTGCTCTTGATTTATTGAAGTTTGGGTTGGCTGTGAGAAACCTTGCTTGTAGTTCTCTGCAGATCTATTTTGTGCAGTGGCATTCTGCTGCTGTGAATTCCATTGAAAATTTGGATGCTGCATCCAGCCAGGATTGTAGGTCTGTGAGTAAGGGTTATTGTTCCTATTATATCCCACGTAATTTGCAGATTCTGGGTTGGTGGGATAGGAGTTGTCGTCATGATTTTCTCCACAAAAAATGCAGGAAACTTCTCTGATTACTGGTTTCGATGGTTTGTTCATCGTCTTGATTGCATTCTCCAGCATAGAAATCTTTGCATTTAATGCAGCAACTTCATCTAGATCATAAACCACAGCTGCATGCCTTGTAGATTGAGTTCTTTCTGAAGCCCACTGATAGCTATTTACTGCCATTCTCTCCAGTAAGTCATATGCTTCATTAAAGGATTTTGACAGAAGAGTTCCATTGGCTGCTGCGTCAATAATTGATCTTGTCTGACCATTTAACCCATTGTAGAACGTCTCCAGTAGAATCCAGTGAGGTACCCCATGATTAGGACACTACCTTAATAACTCCTTGAATCTATCCCAAGCTTCATAAAGTTATTCTCCATCTTTCTGTTGGAAGCTGGTGATTTCATTTCTCATCCTTGCGTTTCTCACTGGTGGGTGGTACTTCATAATAAATTTCTTAGCAAGATCCCCCAAGTAGTAATGGTGCCTGAAGGAATATTGTTCAACCAATCCTTGGCTCGATCTCTCAAAGAATACGGGAAGAGTTTTAGCCTCAATGCTTCTACAGATATTCCAGGGAAGTTGAATGAGTCACTAACTTCTCCAAAAACTTTAAGGTGACAGTGAGGGTTGTCTGTAACTGCTCCACTGAATTGTCCGACTGTTTGAAGCATCTGGAACATTACAGGTTTAAGCTCAAATCTGATTGCACGAAGGTCTGGTCTCACGATACCATGGTTTAAATCATCAAGTGTCGGGATGGCAAAATCTTGAATGGGTCTGTCTCTGTCATCGATAATGTGTTCAGCATTGTGTCTTTCTCCATCAAAGTTAGCCATGTTTTCTCCTCCAAAAAATGGTTGTTGTTGTTGTCTTCTTCTTGCTGAAAATGTTCTTTCTATTTCTGGATCTATTGGAACAAGATCCTGGTCATTTTCTTCGTCAGGCATAAAGCAAGTGGACCTAAAAAAGAAATAAACAAAAACCAATATAAAAAAATTATAGCAAAATAAAATAATTAAGAAATATCCCTGGCAACGGCGCCAAAAACTTGTTACTGATTTTACACTTTACGCATGTGCACGTATCACAATCAAGTAGTATATAAAATATCGATCCCACGAGAATATTTTTAACTATGTTTAAATTGCTAAAAAAATTTAGTGAAAATAAAAATAAAAATAATGAAAATCTGAATGCTAAAAACAATGAAGGATAACAATTGAAATTGGAGAGAATCGAATGATGGGAGTCTTGGCTATGACCGATTTCTTTGTTACTTGTATTTTACTACTGATGTTGTAGAGTGCTACAGCATTATCCATGAACAACAAGAATAAAAATATTTACAGGTTTCGTTCGAATTGCCTATGTAAATCCAATTTAGAATTTCTCTCTACTTTGAAAGAAGGTAACTATCATTGAATTTCTATAAACCATATTCTTAATGCCAATTGAATTAACGTTAACTACTTTGCATCAAATTAATTCAATTAATCAATCGTGTATCTTAACATTTATATTTACCCGTCCATATAATATAAACATGAAACATCAATCTATCTATCGATATGAATTGAATTAGATAAGGATTATCACGAAAGATTGTTCAAAGCAAAATGCATTAGCAAACCGAGATCGTAGCAAAATAAGTAACGAATACTATCCTCCTAACAAAGTGGAAGAGTTTAGCTACTAGACATCATAAAATAAAAACAAAAAGGAAAAATATTCATAAACATAATGTAACGCCCCTGAACCTTTCCCGGCTCAGTGCATTACTTTGCTAAGCTATCCCGCGTTTAAAACGATGTTTAAAATAATTTTTGATAAAATTTTGACTCGGTTTTCGGGTTTCTCGAACCCTCAAAAAATATTGGAAAACATGCGTAAAATACATTTAAAATACGTCGAAAAATGTCGGGTCAAAACATAGTAGAAATAAAAATTTTAAAAAAAATTTCAAAAAGGGGTGCTGGGAGCGGCGGGCGCGTGCCTTGCGCGCACCACACGCGCAGTGCCCAGCGTTTGGCGCCCAGCGCCAAACGCTCGGCACCCTCTCGGGTGCCAGTGCGCCAACAAGCCCCAATTTGTCATTTTTTCGACCTTTTCTTCATTTTCCGTCAAGCGAAACACCTCCAAAAATTCTAAAATTTTTGTCACATAATCCCGACACCTAAACTCCGTGTCCCATAAAAATCTTGAAAAACCGACTTAAAACGGTTAATAAAAAAAATAGAGAAAGTAAACCCGATGTTACTTATTTTAAAACTAAACGGACGGCATAACGCCTAAAATTATCAAAACCCCAAAACCTGCAAATCGAACGAATTTTAAAACTATTTAAACCATTTCCCAAAACAATTTATACACCATATTCATAAAATTGTAAAACCATCATTAGTCACATAATCCAAACAATGCAAAACACCAACCCAACTTAAAACAACCACAACGATTTATATCAAAATATTAACCTCCCACAACTACCCAAGGAAGATAGTGGCAAAGACGCCCCGACAATAGCCTGCACCGGCGTACCCCGTACTCCTCTGACTGCTGCCTAATCCTGGACTGTCTCCTCTACCTCACCTGAGTAATACTCGTCTGTAACACCCGAGTTTTTTGATTTTGGGTTTTCTTATTTCTGTGTTATTTTTGTAATTAAGTGTTTTAAACCCGTTTTTCAAGCGGGAAGTTTCATTAGGGCCCTAGGAATTTATGAAAATTTTTAGAAGAATAAGTAAAATTTTAGAAATCCAAATTGAGAGGGTAACGCTAGAGTTTCTGTTTTTAGCCCTATAGCGTTTTGATTCGTAAAAATAGTAAATTAAGACCATTTTGCGAATGGAGAGTTTCGTTAGAACCCTAGGAATAAGTTGGAATATTCGGAGGGATAAGAAATTTCAGGGAAACTGAATCGTTAAACTAAATAACAAGTTAAGTAGAAAGTTAATTAAAAGGGCAATTAAGTAATTTACAAAGTTAATTTTATTAAATAGAAATAACCCCCCCCCCCCCTCTCATTTCTCCTCCCTCCCACGCAGCTCTCTCTCCCTTTTTCCTCTCCCTCTCCCTGCGATCTCCTTTCCACGGCCAAACTTCCTCACGCCGGCGATTCAACGACTTTTCTTCTCCGATTTCTTCGATGATTCCACGTTCTAGGTAAAGTTCATCTATTCTATGGGTTTAGTTTTCAGTTTAGGGTTGTTATTCATTAGGTTTTATCGATTTAGAGTTTGACTAAATTTATGTTTTTGGTTAGAAATCGTTAGTTTTGATGTATTGTTGATGATTGGTGATAGATTGATGATTTTTAGATTGAAAACGGATTTAGGATTTGGATTTGGTGTTTGGAATATATTGTTTTAATGTATATTGGAAATTGAGATTTTTAGGCTTGATCGCTAAGTGTGGTTTGAAATTTAGCTATGGCATATTAAAGTAGATGTTATGGGTGACGTATAGGCGTTTGAATGTTGAGATCGGATATCGGATTAGGGAGAAATTAGTGAATGAAAGTATGCACGTGAAGTGTTTTAATAAAATGCCTGAATGAATAGTTGAATGGATTTGGATGGAATTTATGAGGAATTGAGCTCCGATCTAGTTATGGACATGAGAAATATGTTATGGGGTGTCGGTAAAGGATTAATTGCACTTGAGATGTCTTTACGAAAATGAAAGTTTAGTTAACCCGAGTGAGTTCTAATGCAACATTTTTATATTTAGGTTTTTCAGGTTCCTCGGTTGAGGTTTCAGATCGAAATAAATTGCTAAGGACGCCAGGTAAGTAGTGTTTGTTTACGTGGTGCCCTTTTGGCCTACATCACAGGACGTCAGGATTTGTTTGCATGTTTTATGTATGTTTAGCCTATGCATCATGTTTTAGAAAAGTACGAAAATGTTTTAGCATATGTTTTCACGATTTGAATGTAGAAACTACAACGATGTAAAAAGAAAATGTATGATGTCTGAGGGAAGTGGTTCACCCTTCAGATGGAAATTGTGGAACGTCTAGAAAATGTATGATGTCTGAGGGAAGTGGTTCACCCTTCAGATGGAAATTGTGGAACGTCCAAAAAATGTATGATGTTCGAAGGAAGTGGTTCAACCTTCGGATGAAGTTGTGGAACGTCTAGAGATGGAGAAACTAATCCGCCCTCCATTGGTAGAGGATTAGACGAATGAATGATGGAAACGAAATGAATATGTACGATGAAACGAAACGAAATGAATATGTACGATGAAACGAAACGAAATGAATATGTACGATGAAACGAAACGAAATGAATATGTACGATGAAACGAAACGAAATGAATATGTACGATGAAACGAAACGAAATGAATATGTACGATGAAACGAAACGAAATGAATATGTACGATGAAACGAAACGAAATGAATATGTACGATGAAACGAAACGAAATGAATATGTACGATGAAACGAAACGAAATGAATATGTACGATGAAACGAAACGAAATGAATATGTACGATGAAACGAAACGAAATGAATATGTACGATGAAACGAAACGAAATGAATATGTACGATGAAACGAAACGAAATGAATATGTACGATGAAACGAAACGAAATGAATATGTACGATGAAACGAAACGAAATGAATATGTACGATGAAACGAAACGAAATGAATATGTACGATGAAACGAAACGAAATGAATATGTACGATGAAACGAAACGAAATGAATATGTACGATGAAACGAAACGAAATGAATATGTACGAATGAATATGTACGATGAAATGAAACGAAACGTTTATGTACGATCGAAATGATAGAAACTGCATATGTTAAGTTAAATGTTTTAAAATATATTTGCATTACTTGCTAAGCATTAGGCTTATAGTGTGAGTTATGTGATGTAGGTGAAGAAGAACAGGTACGATGAGTTTCATGAGCATGTTAGGATTACGGACACAGTTGGAGGAGTACGACCATGGTGGCATCCCGGCGATATTGTTAGGGATATTCTGACCGTGATTGGTATGAGTGAGGTGTCTGTTTTGTTTGGAAATGATTAGGGAGTTTGAGTATGTGTATTGAAATGTGATTGAAGAAAGCATGGAAATGTTCAAGTATGTGGATCGAATGATTTGATAGAAAAACGTATGAAAGTAGAGTTTTGAGGTGTATGAAGTGGTAGTAGAATGTCTAAAATGTGAAGTCTTTATTTTGGAGAAAATACTGGATTGTTTGGATGTTTTCAAACTTATAAGGATACGCTCGGTTTTTAGAGCGAACCACGCAGTTTGTTTTCATGGATTTTGAGCAAGTGTTCGGGTAAGTATTTGAGTTGGGATTTTTACGGGTTTTGAAGGATTTTGTGTTTAATGTGGTCGGGAATGTTTATGGAAAGTTTAGGGTGAAGAGTAGGCGATTGGAAATGAAAAATGTGGCTATGTGTGAAAAAGGAGGCAAGAAGGGAGCTGGTGGACACTCGGCCAGGCGCTGGTGCGCGCTGGCTGCGCACTGGCTGCGCGCCTAAATGTGCCACCACGATCGATCGGCCTTGAGGCGCGATCGATCGTGATTGAAGGATAATTTTAATCGGGAATCCCAAGCCGGCCCGATCGGTCGGGCTAGAGGCGCGATCGATCGTGGTCGGCGTGTGTTTGATTTTTTTGACTTTTAGAAACATATTTTTGACCCGACCTTTTACGATACTTTTCAAACGTATTTTACGGGCGACCCTCATGTATTTTAAAGGAATTTAAGGGCGTAAAAACCGAGTCGACGTTTTTCCGAAAAAGGATTTTTACCTCATTTCAATGATTTAAAAGTTAACGAATTTATGCCCGTCATGTTTAAGTTAAAGTTAGGTCATTTAGGGTCGATCGAGGTTGGTTCTAGAGTGTTAAGTAAAAATGAAAAATTTTAGGTAAAAATACGAGGGCTTAGGTCAAAGTTATGTCAATGTCAGGTCATGTCCTGTGACGGCCCTACAGGGTTTGGGTCGTTACAGTTATGGTATCAGAGACACGTGGTCGCAATCGTTCAGTTGATTACCTAACAATGCCACCCGCCCCATGGAAGTGCTTTGCTAACTGTAAGTGTTTAAGTTTAAGTAATGATCTATAGATGTTTATAGTGTTTTGTGTTTTCTAACATGTCTAGGTGCCAGAAAAGGCCGTGGGTACTTAAGCAACCTCGAATGGATCCCAATAATCAGTTTATGGACATATTACGCCAACACTCAAAACCGATAGGGGTTTTGCTAAATCGAAATGGACAAGGCAATGATTCTCAGGACCAAGGTGGAGAAAGGTTTAGACGGCTTAGGCCCCCGACATTCGATGGACAGTCTTTGGATCCCACTTGTGCCGAGGGGTGGATCCGTAAGATCGAGAGCATGTTTGCTTATGCTAAGGTGGAGGAAAACGATAAGGTAACTTGTAACACCCGACATTTCGGCCAGGTGATTTTCTGACCATTTTCATTGTCACCCTCTTATTTAACCTTTATGATTTAAAATTTAATGTTAAGACAAATTTATTACAAGTTGTGTGAAACTAGGTTGGGTGGCAGTTTTGTAATTAAAATCGATGGATTTAGTATAAATAGGAAATGGAAACCTTAAACCTCATTTATTACCACTGTAGCCGACATTCCCTCTCGGCGATTCCTTCTTTCCCAAGTTCTTGCTCTCAGCTACCAGAACTTCCCTTTACTGACGGCTGGTTTCGAGCTTGCTCTTCTCTGCAAATCCACACCCGAGGTATGAAATGGACAATGTAGTCATTCATTAGTAAATAGAGCTCTGTTTTCAGCTCGGCACTGAGTTCGGATTTTTTTTAGCAGTGGCCGAGTAGTTTATGACTTTTTAAAATCTGGGAGTAGAAATGTCATCCCGAATCGATTCTGAGCATTTTAAGTAACCAACTCGGATTTAATCAATGGTAAAACCTGTCCACCTAGTTTCGGATTTCAGACTGCAGTGTGTCAAACAGAGGAATCGGAATGACTTTAGCTATTAGATCCTAGGATGGTTTATGATTAGTACTACTAGGACTTTGTTTTAACTATTGTAATGTACATGTTTTAGGTGAAGAAGTTAAAGAGAGGAAGTTCGGATTGCTAAGGAATCCAGGTAAGTGAATGTATTAAGATTTCCGGCCACTAGGGCCCTACACCGCAAGGGTATTAGGAAATCACTGAGATGTTAGCTTATTGACTATGATTTGTTATTTCCACGATATGAAGAAGTTGTGTAAGTAAATGTAAAGTTACAGGATGTTTTACTTGTCCTCATGATATGACTTCTCTCTATGAACTTTATGTCTATGCACTGTGTCCCTGTTATGATTAAGTTGAGAATATGAAAAGCAAATGTAACCAAGATTAAGTGCAGAGCGGGGAAAGACTATGTTATGTATGACTCGCGAATTCTCCCACTGGTGGAGGCTGAGTTAATGATATGTATGACTCGCGAAATCTCCCACTGGTGGAGGCCGAGTTAATGATATGTATGACTCGCGAATTCTCCCACTGGTGGAGGCCGAGTTAATGATATGTATGACTCGCGAATTCTCCCACTGGTGGAGGCCGAGTTAATGATATGTATGACTCGCGAATTCTCCCACTGGTGGAGGCCGAGTTAATGATATGTATGACTCGCGAATTCTCCCACTGGTGGAGGCCGAGTTAATGATATGTATGACTCGCGAAATCTCCCACTGGTGGAGGCCGAGTTAATGATATGTATGACTCGCGAATTCTCCCACTGGTGGAGGCCGAGTTAATGATATGTATGACTCGCGAATTCTCCCACTGGTGGAGGCCGAGTTAATGATATGTATGACTCGCGAATTCTCCCACTGGTGGAGGCCGAGTTAATGATATGTATGACTCGCGAAATCTCCCACTGGTGGAGGCCGAGTTAATGATATGTATGACTCGCGAATTCTCCCACTGGTGGAGGCCGAGTTAATGATATGTATGACTCGCGAATTCTCCCACTGGTGGAGGCCGAGTTAATGATATGTATGACTCGCGAAATCTCCCACTGGTGGAGGCCGAGTTAATGATATGTATGACTCGCGAATTCTCCCACTGGTGGAGGCCGAGTTAATGATATGTATGACTCGCGAATTCTCCCACTGGTGGAGGCCGAGTTAATGATATGTATGACTCGCGAATTCTCCCACTGGTGGAGGCCGAGTTAATGATATGTATGACTCGCGAAATCTCCCACTGGTGGAGGCCGAGTTAATGATATGTATGACTCGCGAATTCTCCCACTGGTGGAGGCCGAGTTAATGATATGTATGACTCGCGAATTCTCCCACTGGTGGAGGCCGAGTTAATGATATGTATGACTCGCGAAATCTCCCACTGGTGGAGGCCGAGTTAATGATATGTATGACTCGCGAATTCTCCCACTGGTGGAGGCCGAGTTAATGATATGTATGACTCGCGAATTCTCCCACTGGTGGAGGCCGAGTTAATGATTGAACTTATGTCTCTTTTAAATTGTGTACTCATGTATATCGGTCAGCATGCATTCCTACTAAGCATTAGGCTTCTAGTTAAACCTTATGGTGTAGGTGAAGAAGGTTCAGGTGAGGATGTTATGTTCAAGGAGGATGCCTTAGGTGGTTGCTGGAGGATGCTCAAGGTGACAGTGCGGGAATGGAGAGGCGATTTATGCCCCCTGGTTAAGATCTTATGTTACAGTATGTTAAAGGATATGGTAGTTTAAGTAGGATGAGATATTTTAAACGTTGAGTTTGAAACTGTCTAGTGGATCACTGAGTCAGGGACTGATATATAGATTATAAATGATCTGTTGCTTAAGTCTTCCCGTTAAGTCTTCCGTATATGCATTTGGATGAGTTGTGTTTTCTTCCAGTTGGAAGGAAGTCCTTTGATGATTTAGTGTTCTCTACCGTAAGACGGAAGCTGGATGAGGCAATCTTCCGGCTGACGTCATCGGCAGATGCCGAAGGGTAGTTGTTTGTTGGTTTAGTCTTCCGGCTGACGTCATCGGCAGATGCCGAAGGATAGTTGTATGATGGTTTAGTCTTCCGGATGACGTCACCGGAAGATGTAAAATTTGTTTTGTCGTTTAGCGACCGGAAGATGTAAAATGTGTTTTGTCGTTTAGCGACCGGAAGATGTAAAATGTGTTTTGTCGATTAGCGACCGGATGATGTTTTAATTTAGCACGCGAGACCCACGTGCCCACCGGAAGATGTAAAATGTGTTTTGTCGATTAGCGACCGGATGATGTTTTAATTTAGCACGCGAGACCCACGTGCCCACCGGAAGATGTCTCCTTTTAGGCGATGTTAAGCGAGTCACGCGTAATGCACGTGATGACCGGACGACTAAATTTCTGAGGGTTGTCAACGCATGCAACCCATGCAAACCCGAGTGGTATTATGTTAAGAGAATTGAGGGCACCTCCTCTTTTCCCAAAATTGTCAAGAAACCAATGACCGAGTCTAGTCGCTCGACTCTGTGAAAGTTTGAGCCGACGAGGCGTGGGAAGTCGGGCACGAGAGGGTTCGTCTTCCTTAATGGTTCTGTGTCTCTATTACTAGTTTAGAAAAAAAAAATATATGTAAAATGTGAAAGTCTGTTGAGAGATAGTAAGTGAATGTAATAATAGTAAAAGTCAAGCAAACGATTAATGAAAGAATATGAACACGTGACGGCTCCTGGCCGGGGTCGTTACAATTGTGGTATCAGAGCAAACCAGGTTCTAAAACCGATTCTGCAGACTGTTTTCCAGCACTGACTGTCACTTGAGCACACCTCAGCAACTGTAAGTGTTTATGATTTCATGTATGTCATTAAGTTAAGTTATGCCTGTAATGATTTGTCTAGGAATCCCAAGATGGTTAGAGGTCAACAGAGAGAGACCAATGAGGATAGCAATGCTATTGCTCAGTTGACTGAGTTGGTCATGCACCAATCTCACCAGATAGAACGACTGATGACAGCTAGAGAAGAACAAGGCAACTCCAGTACTAACGCAACTCATGATCATGGGGGTGAGCGCTTTCACCGGCTTCGACCCCTGGTGTTTAATGGGTATGTCTCAGATCCTATTCATGCTGAGGAGTGGATTCGAAAGATAGAAGACATGTTTAAGTATGCAAAGGTTGACGAAGGGGATAAGGTCACCTATGCTGTCTTTCATTTGGAGTTAAGTGCAAGGCATTGGTGGGACTCGATCCAGAGCACCGCTAATGCCGAAGCTATGACCTGGGGGATGTTCAAGACCGCCTTCTTTGACAAGTACTTCAATAGGACTGTTTAGGCCAACAAGAAGAAGGAGTTTATGAATCTACGACAAACTGGCTCTGTGACGGATTATATATGTGAATTTGATGCTTTATCACGGTTTGCTCCCCGTATGATTGAGGATGAGGAAGATAAGATTTACCATTTTGTTCAAGGACTGAAGCCAAGTCTGTACATGAAAGTGAAGACTGCCGGGATACATAATGTACCTTATGGTGAAGTGACGGCTAAGGCCTTGGAGCTAGAAGAGGCAGAAATGACAGCATATGCACAGCGCGAACAGCCAAAGAAACTCATGAAGGACACTCAGCCGCCACCACGTCAGAACAAAGGTTGGCAGCCACGACAGAACAGGGGACCACAGCAACAACAACATGGAATGAAGAGGCCCCTCAACCAGAATGATGACCAGGGAAAAGGAAAGAGACCTCTGGCGCCTCTATGCCCTACATGTCAGAGGAACCACCCTGGTGAGTGCAAGCTGCTTTCTGGCCGGTGTTTCAGTTGTGATAAGACCGGACACATGGTCAGAGATTGTCCCATGCCGCCAGACCCGAACCGTGCAAGGGTTGTACCCAGAGTGTATGCGTTGATGGAAGATGTGGGAGCTGATCAACATACAGTCATATCAGGTACCATCATGATCTGCGGTTTTGCTGCTTATACACTTATTGATACAGGGGCCACACACTCGTTTATATCAACCTTGTTTGTATGCAAACATAACATAGGACCCTTACCAGCTGAAAGGTCATATAGTGTTGTGTTGCCATCAAGGAAGTCCCTACATTCAGAACAGATTGTTAAGGGTGACGTCGTGTCCTTAGGGGATAAGGATCTCTATGCGGAGTTAATTGTCATTGACATAAAGGGGTATGAGGTGATATTAGGGATGGATTGGTTATTTAGACATCATGCCACAATAAGTTGTAGATCTGGAATAGTTGATTTTAGACCCCCAAATGATAACCATTATTCCTTCCAAGCTATTCCTAAAATAAGTAAGATACCAATTATATCCTCACTAGAAATATACCGAATGCTGAGAGGTGGTTGTGAGAGCTACCTGGCTAGTGTAATAGATGACCGGGTGAAGAATAAAATTGAGCTACAGGATATTCCTATAGTCCGAGAGTTTCCCGAGGCATTCTTAGATGATTTACCGGGTATACCACCCGATAGAGAGATAGAGTTTGTAATTGATACATACCCCGAGGCATCACCTGTATCTAAGAATCCTTACCGTATGGCACCTGTTGAGTTGAAAGAATTGAAGGTTCAACTGCAGGAATTGGTTGACAAGGGATTTATTCGCCCCAGCAGTTCTCCTTGGGGTGCACCAGTCTTATTTGTAAGGAAGAAGGATGGTTCTCTTAGAATGTGCATAGACTACAGGGAACTAAATAAGTTGACAATCAAGAATAGGTACCCCTTACCCAGGATTGACGATTTGTTTGACCAATTGCAAGGAGCTAAGGTATTTTCAAAGATAGATTTACGTTCGGGTTATTACCAACTGAAGGTTAAAGAAGGAGATATACCAAAGACAGCCTTCAGAACCCGCTATGGACATTATGAATTCTTAGTCATGTCGTTTGGGTTGACAAACGCCCCTGCAGCCTTCATGGATTTAATGAACCGGGTGTTTCGTGAGTATTTAGATAAGTTTGTGATTGTATTCATAGATGATATCTTGATATATTCCCGAACTGTGGCTGACCATGAAGAACATTTGAAAGTAGTTTTGACGACATTGAAGGAGCATCAACTTTACGGCAAACTGTCTAAGTGTGAGTTTTGGTTAGATAAGGTTAATTTCCTTGGCCATGTAGTTTCTGCTAATGGCATATCTGTGGACCCGACCAAAATTCAGGCAGTAAAGGATTGGCCTCAACCTAAGAATGCCAGCGAAGTCCGCAGCTTTCTTGGATTGGCAGGCTATTACAGGAAGTTCATCAAGGGATTTTCCATGATAGCTAAACCCCTGACAGGTTTAACAAAGAAGGACATTAAGTATTCTTGGACTGAAGCCTGTGAAGACAGCTTCCAGACGTTAAAACTGAAGTTAACAACAGCCCCTGTATTGACCCTCCCAACCGAAGAGGGAAAATTTAGTGTTTACTGTGATGCGTCTAAAGTTGGTTTAGGTTGTGTTTTGATGCAAGAGGGTAAAGTTATAGCGTATGCTTCTAGGCAGCTAAAGAGTTACGAGCAAAATTACCCCACTCATGATCTAGAATTAGCTGCTGTTGTTTTTGCCTTGAAGATTTGGAGACACTATTTATATGGACAACAATGTGAGGTGTTTTCTGACCATAAAAGTCTAAAGTACCTCTTCACACAGAAGGAATTGAACATGAGACAGAGACGTTGGTTGGAATTTGTCAAGGACTACGATTTTGAGATCAAGTATCACCCCGGGAAGGCTAACTCTGTAGCTGATGCGTTGAGTAGGATGTCAACAACAATGCAGCCCGTGGTTTCAACCATGTCTATACCCTTAAGAACAGAAGTTCAGAAATTTGACTTGGAGATAGTTCCAGAGTTATCAGTCTTGCTCGCTGAGTTAACTATTCAACCAACAATTTTGGAAAAGATCAAGGATGCACAACAGAAGGATTCAGTGGAAAATATCAGCATGATGGATAAGTTGAAGGGCACCACCTCCGAGTTCAGTCTCTCCAAGGATGGGATCCTGAGGTTTAGAAATCGGTGGTGCATTCCTAATGATGTGGAATTGCGTAAGTTGATCTTGGCTGAGGCGCACTCCTCTTCCTTTTCTGTACATCCTGGCTGCACCAAGATGTACCGAGACCTGAAGTTACAGTACTGGTGGCCTAACCTAAAAAGGGATGTTGCTAAGTATGTAGAGTCCTGTTTAGTATGCCAACAAGTCAAAGCCGAGCACCAACGTCCGGGAGGTACTCTTCAGCCGTTGCCTATTCCCGAATGGAAGTGGGAACATATAGCTATGGATTTTGTTGTAGGACTACCTAAGACGACAAAAGGACATGATTGTATTTGGGTTGTGGTGGATAGACTGACGAAATCAGCCCATTTCTTACTTGTAAGGACCACCTATACGATGGACCATTTTGCTGATCTTTATGTTCAGGAAATTATTAGGTTGCATGGGATCCCTGTATCCATTGTCTCTGACCGTGACCCCAGGTTCACCTCTCGATTCTGGAAAAGTTTGCAAGGTACATTAGGTACAAAGTTATCTTTCAGCACAGCTTTTCACCCACAGACCGATGGCCAATCAGAAAGGACGATTCAAATACTCGAAGATATGTTGAGAGCATGTGTACTTGACTTTCAGACAACTTGGAGCAGACAATTACCTCTGGTTGAGTTCTCCTACAATAACAGTTATCAGTCCACCATCGGTATGGCACCTTATGAAGCACTGTATGGTAGGAAATGTAGGTCACCCCTTTACTGGGACGAGGTTGGTGAAACAAAACTTCTTGGACCTGATATTCTGCAGCAAATGTCAGATAAGATTGCCACTATTCGGAAAAGAATGATGACTGCACAAAGCCGGCAGAAGTGTTATGCAGATCAAAGGAGAAGGGAACTCGAGTTTTCAGTAGGAGATGAAGTATTCTTAAAGGTGTCACCATTTAGAGGAGTCTTAAGATTTGGCAAGAAGGGAAAACTTAATCCTAGATTTATTGGACCCTTCCCTGTCTTGGCAAAAATCGGGAGTACAGCTTACAGACTGCAATTGCCCCCATCATTGGATAAAGTTCATAATGTCTTCCATGTGTCAATGTTAAGGAAGTGCATGCGTGATTCGATGCAGGTCATCCAGCCATCGGATATTGGTTTAGAGCCGACACTGGAATATGAGGAGAAACCGATACAGATATTGGAATATGCAGTCAAGACTCTGAGGAACAAAGAGATCCCATTGGTGAAAGTTTTATGGACAAATCACGGCATTGAAGAAGCCACATGGGAAGGACAGCAGGAGATGTTGGACAAATATCCTGAGTTGTTTGCTTGAGCAATTTTCGAGGACGAAAATTTTGTTTAAGGAGGGGTGGATGTAACACCCGACATTTCGGCCAGGTGATTTTCTGACCATTTTCATTGTCACCCTCTTATTTAACCTTTAAAATTTAATGTTAAGACAAATTTATTACAAGTTGTGTGAAACTAGGTTGGGTGGCAGTTTTGTAATTAAAATCGATGGATTTAGTATAAATAGGAAATGGAAACCTTAAACCTCATTTATTACCACTGTAGCCGACATTCCCTCTCGGTGATTCCTTCTTTCCCAAGTTCTTGCTCTCGGCTACCAGAACTTCCCTTTACCGACGGCTGGTTTCGAGCTTGCTCTTCTCTGCAAATCCACACCCGAGGTATGAAATGGACAATGTAGTCATTCATTAGTAAATAGAGCTCTGTTTTCAGCTCGGCACTGAGTTCGGATTTTTTTTAGCAGTGGCCGAGTAGTTTATGACTTTTTAAAATCTGGGAGTAGAAATGTCATCCCGAATCGATTCTGAGCATTTTAAGTAACCAACTCGGATTTAATCAATGGTAAAACCTGTCCACCTAGTTTCGGATTTCAGACTGCAGTGTGTCAAACAGAGGAATCGGAATGACTTTAGCTATTAGATCCTAGGATGGTTAATGATTAGGACTACTAGGACTTTGTTTTAACTACTGTAATGTACATGTTTTAGGTGAAGAAGTTAAAGAGAGGAAGTTCGGATTGCTAAGGAATCCAGGTAAGTGAATGTATTAAGATTTCCGGCCACTAGGGCCCTACACCGCAAGGGTATTAGGAAATAACTGAGATGTTAGCTTATTGACTATGATTTGTTATTTCCACGATATGAAGAAGTTGTGTAAGTAAATGTAAAGTTACAGGATATTTTACTTGTCCTCATTATATGACTTCTCTCTATGAACTTTATGTCTATGCACTGTGTCCCTGTTATGATTAAGTTGAGAATATGAAAAGCAAATGTAACCAAGATTAAGTGCAGAGCGGGGAAAGACTATGTTATGTATGACTCGCGAATTCTCCCACTGGTGGAGGCCGAGTTAATGATATGTATGACTCGCGAAATCTCCCACTGGTGGAGACCGAGTTAATGATATGTATGGCTCGCGAATTCTCCCACTGGGGAGGCCGAGTGATGTATCATGATTGCCGCGATAGGCAAATGATTATGTATGACTGCCGCGATAGGCAAATGACTATGTACCCCTGTCTTCCTCCCTCGTTCCCTGCCTTAATACATGTTATGTAAATGATAAAGATGAACACGAATGATGAATGGTTTATGAACTTATGTCTCTTTAAATTGTGTACTCATGTATATCGGTCAGCATGCATTCCTTACTAAGCATTAGGCTTATAGTTAAACCTTATGGTGTAGGTGAAGAAGGTTCAGGTGAGGATGTTATGTTCAAGGAGGATGCTTAAGGCTGGTTGCTAGAGGATGCTCAAGGTGACAGTGCGGGACTGGAGAGGCGATTTATGACCCCTGGTTAAGACTCTTATGTTACAGTATGTTAAAGGATATGGTAGTTTAAGTAGGATGAGATTATTTTAAAACGTTGAGCTTTGAAACTGTCTAGTGGATCACTGATTCAGGGAATGATTATATAGATTATAAATGATCTGTTGCTTAAGTCTTCCGTTATATGCATTTGGATGAGTTGTGTTTTCTTCCAGTTGGAAGGAGTCCTTTGATGATTTAGTGTTCTCTACCGTAAGACGGAAGCTGGATGAGGCAATCTTCCGGCTAACGTCATCGGCAGATGACGAAGGGTAGTTGTTTGTTGGTTTAGTCTTCCGGCTGACGTCATCGGCAGATGCCGAAGGATAGTTGTATGATGGTTTAGTCTTCCGGATGACGTCACCGGAAGATGTAAAATGTGTTTTGTCGTTTAGCGACCGGAAGATGTAAAATGTGTTTTGTCGTTTAGCGACCGGAAGATGTAAAATGTGTTTGTCGTTTAGGGAATGTAAAATGTGTTTTGTCGTTTAGCGACCGGAAGATGTAAAATGTGTTTTGTCGTTTAGCGACCGGAAGATGTAAAATGTGTTTTGTCGTTTAGCGACCGGAAGATGTAAAATGTGTTTTGTCGTTTAGCGACCGGAAGATGTAAAATGTGTTTTGTCGTTTAGCGACCGGAAGATGTAAAATGTGTTTTGTCGTTTAGCGACCGGAAGATGTAAAATGTGTTTTGTCGTTTAGCGACCGGAAGATGTAAAATGTGTTTTGTCGTTTAGCGACCGGAAGATGTAAAATGTGTTTTGTCGTTTAGCGACCGGAAGATGTAAAATGTGTTTTGTCGATTAGCGACCGGAAGATGTAAAATGTGTTTTGTCGTTTAGCGACCGGAAGATGTAAAATGTGTTTTGTCGTTTAGCGACCGGAAGATGTAAAATGTGTTTTGTCGATTAGCGACCGGAAGATGTAAAATGTGTTTTTGTCGTTTAGCGACCGGAAGATGTAAAATGTGTTTTGTCGATTAGCGACCGGAAGATGTAAAATGTGTTTTGTCGATTAGCGACCGGAAGATGTAAAATGTGTTTTGTCGATTAGCGACCGGAAGATGTAAAATGTGTTTTGTCGATTAGCGACCGGAAGATGTAAAATGTGTTTTGTCGATTAGCGACCGGAAGATGTAAAATGTGTTTTGTCGATTAGCGACCGGAAGATGTAAAATGTGTTTTTGTCGTTTAGCGACCGGAAGATGTAAAATGTGTTTTGTCGATTAGCGACCGGAAGATGTAAAATGTGTTTTTGTCGTTTAGCGACCGGAAGATGTAAAATGTGTTTTGTCGATTAGCGACCGGAAGATGTAAAATGTGTTTTGTCGATTAGCGACCGGAAGATGTAAAATGTGTTTTGTCGATTAGCGACCGGAAGATGTAAAATGTGTTTTTGTCGTTTAGCGACCGGAAGATGTAAAATGTGTTTTGTCGATTAGCGACCGGAAGATGTAAAATGTGTTTTGTCGATTAGCGACCGGAAGATGTAAAATGTGTTTTTGTCGTTTAGCGACCGGAAGATGTAAAATGTGTTTTGTCGATTAGCGACCGGAAGATGTAAAATGTGTTTTGTCGATTAGCGACCGGAAGATGTAAAATGTGTTTTTGTCGTTTAGCGACCGGAAGATGTAAAATGTGTTTTGTCGATTAGCGACCGGAAGATGTAAAATGTGTTTTGTCGATTAGCGACCGGAAGATGTAAAATGTGTTTTGTCGATTAGCGACCGGAAGATGTAAAATGTGTTTTGTCGATTAGCGACCGGAAGATGTAAAATGTGTTTTTGTCGTTTAGCGACCGGAAGATGTAAAATGTGTTTTTGTCGTTTAGCGACCGGAAGATGTAAAATGTGTTTTGTCGATTAGCGACCGGAAGATGTAAAATGTGTTTTGTCGATTAGCGACCGGAAGATGTAAAATGTGTTTTGTCGATTAGCGACCGGAAGATGTAAAATGTGTTTTGTCGATTAGCGACCGGAAGATGTAAAATGTGTTTTGTCGATTAGCGACCGGAAGATGTAAAATGTGTTTTGTCGATTAGCGACCGGAAGATGTAAAATGTGTTTTGTCGATTAGCGACCGGAAGATGTAAAATGTGTTTTGTCGATTAGCGACCGGAAGATGTAAAATGTGTTTTGTCGATTAGCGACCGGAAGATGTAAAATGTGTTTTGTCGATTAGCGACCGGAAGATGTAAAATGTGTTTTGTCGATTAGCGACCGGAAGATGTAAAATGTGTTTTGTCGATTAGCGACCGGAAGATGTAAAATGTGTTTTGTCGATTAGCGACCGGAAGATGTAAAATGTGTTTTGTCGATTAGCGACCGGAAGATGTAAAATGTGTTTTGTCGATTAGCGACCGGAAGATGTAAAATGTGTTTTGTCGATTAGCGACCGGAAGATGTAAAATGTGTTTTGTCGATTAGCGACCGGAAGATGTAAAATGTGTTTTGTCGATTAGCGACCGGACGTGAAAGTTTGAGCCGACGAGGCGTGGGAAGTCGGGCACGAGAGGGTTCGTCTTCCTTAATGGTTCTGCGTCTCTATTACCAGTTTAGAAAAAAAAAATATATGTAAAATGTGAAAGTCTGTTGAGAGATAGTAAGTGAATGTAATAATAGTAAAAGTCAAGCAAACGATTAATGAAAGAATATGAACACGTGACGGCTCCTGGCCGGGGTCGTTACATAACTTGTGCGGTATTTAACTTGGATAAGGATGCCATTTTCTGGTGGGATACAGTGATGGCCACTACGGATACGAAGGTTATGACGTGGGAACAGTTCAAGACAACATTCTACAATAAGTATTGTAACCGCACCCACCGAACCAACAAGAGAGCAGAGTTTTCCAAACTACGTCAAACGGGAACAGTGGCCGAGTATGTACAAAGGTTTGAGTCCTTATCTCGTTATGCAGGTCCTTTGGTTGACAGCGATGAGGACAAAGTTTTTCAGTTTGTGGAAGGTTTAAAGTTAGAAATTCTGAAAGGAGTAAAGACTGCGGGCATCGATGACGTGCCGTACCATTTGGTTGTGGCTAAGGCCTTAGAACTAGATGATATTGAGATGAAACTACAACGACAAAGAGGAACGTTGAAGAACCCTTTCAGAGAATTTATGACTCAACAAAGGGATGAAGAACAACAACCACCGAGGGGCACAAAAAGGACAGATGATGAGGAAATTAGTCAAGGAAATGGAAAGGGTGCCTCTGGTTATTCGCAATTCCCTCTATGCCCAACATGTAAGAAGTTTCATGATGGGGTGTGCAAGGCAGGTTCAGGCCGATGTTTTAATTGTAATGAGCAAGGTCATATTTCTAGGGATTGCTCAAGGAAGAATCTAGGAAGGTGTTTCAAGTGTCAAGAGATAGGACATCTCTCCAAGAACTGTCCGAAGAAGGTTAAAGGGCAGTGTTTTGTTTGCAATAGGACAGGCCATCTTGCCAGAGACTGCCCGACACGGATTAAGAGACCTGCAAGAGTATCGCCAAGGGTCTCTTCCCTTAGTAGTGCAGATAATGAAGAACAGCCTACCGTAGTTGCAGGTACATTCCGTTTGTTTGTTTTAATTATAAAAGATGCTAGGATAGACATGTTATGAGAGTTTTGCATGGGGTTTGGAATTATACTAGAGGACGTAGGAAGGTGAGGAGATTAGAACCGAGGGTGCTAAATTACCTGCAACAAGTTTGCTAACAAGGAAGCCGTTAGAGGAATTGATGTAAAGAATCGAGTTGTATACTTATGACCCAAATTCTTGAGAAAACAAAAGAGGACTGTTAGATAAAGAGGGGAATGTTAGAATTTGGAGATTAGTTCGTAGGTATTTAGTGGTGTGAGATTTGAGGAAACACATGAACTTTTGAATGAGGAGGATGGTCAAATGCATTAGGGATGAGGTTAAGTTAGAGAATTTCAAGGGTTTGGCTTGTATGTAACGAAGTTAAGGCCGACGATTTCGTAAGTAGGTAGTGTTAGGATAGATGAGCTTAAGTATGGAACGTAAATTCCAACTCTAGGAACATAAGGTCTTTGGGAGATCGTTGATCGAGGACATGGATGTTAACTTATATAAAGGATTCATACCATGAGGGATGGCCAAATGCCACCATGTAATTCTTAGCTCATGGATGAGGAAAATGGAGGCTATGCGAGGTAAGGTAAAATGGGAGATTAGGTAGATCTTTGGGCAACGTCATAAGGGTAAATGAAGAGATTTATTAGAATAAGTGGATAGTCGAAATAAGAGTGAGATATTGAGGGTTTGCGATGTTGAAGAATTTAGAAAATATTGGATGAAAGGATAGAAAGTTTGCACGGAGAGTGTGCAAGTGGACCTAGAAGTGAGGATAAACCGGTAGGTTTAGGAAAGATTTGACTCATAAACTATGTCGAAGTGTTTATGCGCCATTTAAGGCATTGGGTGAATAGTGTAATTAAGTAGTTAGACTTGAGAATTTGATATTGTTTGGTGAAAACTGAGGTGAAAGTTAGATAAATCAATCGTAGTGGACACAAGTATAGGAACTTAGAGAATAAAATTGAAAGACAAAGGGATAGAATTAAGTATTGGAAGCCCTGAGTACTAGGATCGTGTTATAGTGACTAATGGAACGTCACGAATGCCCATGGTTCATGGGTGTAAAGGACGTGAGTGATGGACTAGAAATGAGATGATAAAGTAGAGGAGGACTTGGAAGAGAAGGAAATGGACTAGAAATGAGATGATAAAGTAGAGGAAGACTTGGAAGAGAAGGAAATAGGATAAGAAGGCTATGTATTAGGTCCTAAGTATTAAGTAATAGATGAAACTTTGAGGAATTATGGTGGTTATAGGTGCGTTGGATGGAGGTGGTATGAGAAAAGTAGAGAACTGATTGAATTCAATTCGAGGAAAACTAGGTGGAGGTTGAGTTAGAGGGATGCGAGAAATTAAGTGATGATGGATTAAGTTGGAACCAATGGACGTACGAGTAATCGAGTTACGAAGTGCATAGTTAGAAGGATTTAGAACTTTGGAGATGCGGGAATGGTCATTGCTCGGTTGGTGAGTGAGACCGTAATGAAGCCAAAATTAGCATGGTAAACATAGTTACATAGGTAATGTGAGGGCGAGTAATTAGAAGTTTAACTAAGCGGCAATTTTGAGGACAAAATTTCATTTAAGGAAGGAAGGATGTAACACCCGAGTTTTTGGATTTTCGGGTTTTCTGATTTCTGGGTTAGTTTTGTAATTAAGTGTTTTAAACCAGTTTTTCAAGCGGGAAGTTTCATTAGGGCCCTAGGGATTTATGAGAATTTTTAGAAGAATAAGTAAAATTTTAGAAATTCAAATTGATAAGGTAACGCTAGAGTTTCTGTTTTTAGCCCTATAGTATTTTGATTCGTAAAAATAGTAAATTAAGTCCGTTTTGCGAACGGAGAGTTTCGTTAGAACCCTAGGAATAAGTTGGAATATTCGGAGGGATAAGAAATTTCAGGGAAACTGAATCGTTAAACTAAATAACAAGTTAAGTAGAAAGTTAATTAAAAGGGCAATTAAGTAATTTACAAAGTTAATTTTATTAAATAGAAATAAACCCACCCCCCCCCCCCTTTCTCATTTCTCCTCCCTCCCAGGCAGCTCTCTCTCCCTTTTTCCTCTCCCTCTCCCTGCGATCTCCTTTCCACGGCCAAACTTCCTCACGCCGGCGATTCAACGACTTTTCTTCTCTGATTTCTTCGACGATTCCACGTTCTAGGTAAAGTTCATCTATTCTATAGGTTTAGTTTTCGGTTTAGGGTTGTTATTCATTAGGTTTTATCGATTTAGAGTTTGACTAAATTTATGTTTTTGGTTAGAAATCGTTAGTTTTGATGTATTGTTGATGATTGGTGATAGATTGATGATTTTTGATGATTTTTAGATTGAAAACGGATTTAGGATTTGGGTTTGGTGTTTGGAATATATTGTTTTAATGTATATTGGAAATTAAGATTTTTAGGCTTGATCGCTAGGTGTGCTTTGAAATTTAGCTATGGCATATTAAAATAGATGTTATGGGTGACGTATAGGCATTTGAATGGTTGAGATCGGATATCGGATTAGGGAGAAATTAGTGAATGAAAGTATGCACGTGAAGTGTTTGATAAAATGCCTGAATGAATAGTTGAATGGATTTGAATGGAATTTATGAGGAATTGAGCTCCGATCTAGTTATGGACATGAGAAATATGTTATGGGGTGTCGGTAAAGGATTAATTGCACTTGAGATGTCTTTACGAAAATGAAAGTTTAGTTAACCCGAGTGAGTTCTAATGCAACGTTTTTATATTTAGGTTTTTCAGGTTCCTCGGTTGAGATTTCAGATCGAAATAAATTGCTAAGGACGCCAGGTAAGTAGTGTATGTTTACGTGTTGCCCTTTTGGCCTACATCACAGGACGTTAGGATTTGTTTGCATGTTTTATGTATGTTTAGCCTATGCATCATGTTTTAGAAAAGTACGAAAATGTTTTACCATATGTTTTCACGATTTGAATGTAGAAACTACAACGATGTAAAAAGAAAATGTATGATGTCTGAGGGAAGTGGTTCACCCTTCAGATGGAAATTGTAGAACGTCTAGAAAATGTATGATGTCTGAGGGAAGTGGTTCACCCTTCAGATGGAAATTGTGGAACGTCCAGAAAATGTATGATGTCCGAAGGAAGTGGTTCAACCTTCGGATGAAGTTGTGGAACGTCTAGAGATGGAGAAACTAATCCACCCTCCATTGGTAGAGGATTACACGAATGAATGATGGAAACGAAATGAATATGTACGATGAAACGAAACGAAATGAATATGTACGATGAAATGAAACGAAACGTTTATGTACGATCTAAACGATAGAAACTGCATATGTTAAGTTAAATGTTTTAAATTATATTTGCATTACTTGCTAAGCATTAGGCTTATAGTGTGAGTTATGTGATGTAGGTGAAGAAGAACAGGTACGATGAGTTTCATGAGCATGTTAGGATTACGGACGCAGTTGGAGGAGTACGACCATGGTGGCATCCCGGCGATATTGTTAGGGATATTCTGACCGTGATTGGTATGAGTGAGGTGTCTGTTTTGTTTGGAAATGATTAGGGAGTTTGAGTATGTGTATTGAAATGTGATTGAAGAAAGCATGGAAATGTTCAAGTATGTGGATCGAATGATTTGATAGAAAAACGTATGAAAGTAGAGTTTTGAGGTGTATGAAGTGGTAGTAGAATGTCTAAAATGTGAAGTCTTTATTTTGGAGAAAATACTGGATTGTTTGGATGTTTTTAAACTTGTAAGGATACGCTCGGTTTTTAGAGCGATCCACGTAGTTTGTTTTCATGGATTTTGAGCAAGTGTTCGGGTAAGTTTTTGAGTCGGAATTTTTACGGGTTTTGAAGGATTTTTTGTTTAATGTGGTCGGGAATGTTTATGGAAAGTTTAGGGTGAAGGGTAGGCGATTGGTAGTGAAAAATGTGGCTATGTATGAAAAAGGAGGCAAGAAAGGCGTTGGTGGGCGCTCGGCCAGGCGCTGGTGCGCGCTGGCTGCGCGCGTCACGCCTGAATGTGCCACCACGATCGATCGGCCTTGAGGCGCGATTAATCGTGATTGAAGGATAATTTTAATCGAGAATCCCGAGCCGGCCCGATCGGTCGGGCTAGAGGCGCGATCGATCGTGGTCGGCGTGTGTTTGATTTTTTTGACTTTTCAAAACATATTTTCGACCCGACCTTTTACGATACTTTTCAAACGTATTTTACGGGCGACCCCCATGTATTTTACAGGAATTTAAGGGCGTAAAAACCGAGTCAACGTTTTTCCGAAAAAGGATTTTTACCTCGTTTCAATGATTTAAAAGTTAACGAATTTATGCCCGTCATGTTTAAGTTAAAGTTAGGTCATTTAGGGTCGATAGAGGTTGGTTCTAGAGTGTTAAGTAAAAATGAAAAATTTTAGGTGAAAATACGAGGGTTTTGGTCAAAGTTATGTCAACGTCAGGTCATGTCCTGTGACGGCCCTACGGGGTTTGGGTCGTTACATCGTCACCTACACCATAGAACACAAAACATAAGCCTAATTCTTAGCAAGTAAGGAAAAATGCACTTTAAAACAATACATGCTTGACTCAACCCTAGGATGCAGTTTCTACACACTTTGTTGTTTTCTTTTCATTCTGGTTACATTTATCTCTCACTTATATGTGAATTAAGTAGACACACATCCCAACACAATCCAGGACGACCACACCTTGACCCAAGGAGCAAGATCAGAGGCACACGTCCTAACACAATTCGGGACGGCCATACCGAATCTCCTCCTTCGTCGATTGTAGAATCCTCAGTGTGCCTTCCGGCACGAGCAGGTCGAGGCAATCAGAATCCCCAGTGTGCCTTTCAGGACGAACAGGTCGAGGCATTCAGAATCCCCAGTGTGCTTTTCAGCACGAGCAGGTCAAGGCATTCATACTCACGACACATTACGTAATTTAGCATAGCATCTCTCGCAGGATCCCTCTCGGGGTGCTACAACGAGCCACTTGTAACGACCCTTAACCTAACCCTTATTTTCCCGTAAAATTTTTTTTTATCATTATAAACTTTGTAACATTTGAGCGGAATTTAAATCAGAGACTAAATCGTTAAAATCATTTGAAAACTATTTGTTAAAACCACTTGAACAAAACCTAAAACAACTATTAAAAAAATTAAAACTTAAATAAACTAAATAAAACCATTAAAACAATTCAAATAAAACCTAAACAATTATTTAAAACCATTTAAAACTAACAAAAAATTGGCCAGGGGTAGAAGGGACAAATGTCCCATAAAGTTGAGGAGCGATCGATCGCCCATTTCTGGCGATCGATCGCCCTTCGGCGATCGCTCGGCACAAGCTCTGGAATTTCTTCTCGAGAGTGACAGAGAAAGGCGATCGATCGCCAAGCTCTCTGGAATTTTCCAGAGAGCCCGGCCCCCCCTCCCCCCTTTGCTCTTCCTTTCTTTTTCTCTTTTTCCTTGCATACACATACTCTTAACCCAACTTCACAATCATACAATTCAACATTTAATCTCTCGACACTCGTACATCCTCATATCTCACTCAAACCGACTCAAGACATGTATTAAGCGTGGTAAAACCTTATGAAAACAAACTGCATGAATATGTTTAAAAACCAAACACATCCCTATAAAGTAAAATTACTAAGCATTTACAAAACAAATTTCCAAAACGTTTAAAAAACTTCAAAACGTGAGCTTATCAACTAGTCCAGATCCAAACATCCTATAATGTTCTATCTTTTCTATCCAAAATAATCTAAAATACCTACATACATCCCCACGGGTCAAAATTACGCACCGACTGCTAGCGCACTCCCACGGGCCATCCTCCTTCAACGTGCTCATACTTCAGACGGAGGGACGTCTTCCTCACCTGTCTCAAAACCACCTACACCATAGAATTAAACATGTGAGCTAGAGGCTCAGTAAATCTAAGTGAATGCACGTGAATGCTAATGCTATGCATATACAGTTCTTAAATCATGCGTCCTACCCTTTCGCTATTCATTTCATTTACGTCACCGGGACTTCTCTCTCGCTAGATAGGAGCGGCACATCCGACGATTGGATAGCCCCTCGTATCTAACCGGGGGGAAAACATGCTTCATCCGACATCCATATTTAAACCACCGCCACTGACGTGACCATCATTACATTCATTTACCTTTTCGTTATCATTTTCCTTTTTATGAAAATATGCATAGAAATCTCATTTTAATGCCGTTCGAAAACAATGATGCGTGAACGAATATTATGCCATGAACGAAATAGAAACATACAAAAAATAAACTAACAATTAACAACCTAACCAAACCTAAAACTAACTACCCGTTCTAATTACCCAACACAACAAACATCTCCAATTCCTCGATCGACATAGTCTTATGGTGTAGGCCAATCAGCCAAACAAATCACAGTGACTTACCTCGCGTCCGTTGCACACCGAGCTCCGTCAACGAGCGTTGTTTACCTAAGGCAATTCACAACAAATCACAATTAAATCGAGTCTAAACCTTAAATCTCGAAAACTACTAACTCCTAGCTAAAGGAACTTTCCTAAAACTCTATTCTAGCTCATTGCGGCATTTTATCAAGCAATTTGTGCTCAACACTTAGAAATTTCCATCAATGGAGTTTTTCAAGCTCCAAACCAAATGCAACTCCAATATTATTCGATAAATTGATTATCTACGCCCAATAAACATCAATACGTCGATTAAAGGCATAACTACGCTAAACCTATCAATTTTAAACATCAATCCACGTTTTCAACGAAAACCCTAACGAACCCTAATCCGTTTAAACCCTAGAAATCGAAATCTAACATACCAAAACTATAGATTCTTACCTAGGGAGTAAAGACGAAGGAGAAATGTGAAGGATCGATCACCGGAGAACAAGTCTTCGACGCCGGAGAAGAGAATCGCACAAAGGGGGAAGAGAATCGCCGTTGAGAGTGGAGAGGAGAATGGGAATCGCGTGAGTGAGAGGGGAAAATGAGGGAGTTGTTAATTTTAATTAAAATTTGTTTGTGCAATTACCAATTCGTCCCTCCATTAACTCTCTATTTGTTTCTTCACCAATTTCGTTATTTATCCAACGATTCATTTTCTCCAAATTTTCATATTTCTCCCAAAATTCTAACTTATTATTACGGCTTCATTAAAACTTTCCATTCGCAAAACGGACTTAATTTGACGTATTTATAAAAATGTCGTTTATATTGGAATAAAATCAAATCTCGTAAAGTCGGGTGTTACAACTTGCCCGACGAGGCTATTCTACTCGAGACCAAGTTGCATATCCATTTTTCTTATCTTACATTTCATCCTCACCACTCAAACATGTCAAACACGTAGTTTCGTAGTTAGAAAACAATGATGCATGAAACACGATGCTCGACTCAAACAAAACACAATAAATAAGCAAACAATCCCTACCGTTCCATGGTGTAGGCCGGAAGGCAACAAAACACGCATCCACT
The DNA here is from genome assembly GCA_022432975.1 of Begonia masoniana. Classification (NCBI taxonomy): domain Eukaryota; kingdom Viridiplantae; phylum Streptophyta; class Magnoliopsida; order Cucurbitales; family Begoniaceae; genus Begonia; species Begonia masoniana. The sequence continues at coordinate 19,770,292 of CM039510.1, forward strand.
ACTTACCTGGTGTCTCGGTACGTTCTCGCTCACTTCGTCCAACCGAATTACACGCTCGATCACCTAAAATAATGAAAACTTAACTTAGTAACACACTAATAAAACTCTAAGAAATTCCTAAACCTAAACTAACCAAAACTACACCACAATTCAACCTAAAACAACAAAACCCGATTTTTATGCAAATTTTACCGTCCAAGTTCAAACGGCCATAACTTTCTCATTTTTCAATGGATTTCAACGTGCCACCCCAATTCGGAAACCTCTACACGTCTACTATCCATTGAAACACTCAAATTAACCAAATAAATTCAATGGCCAATCCGAAATGCACCAAAACAGAACCGGTGCACAAGTTGTACAAAACCAGTTTTTCACAACTTACTTCCAATTTTCATTCTAACTCCATAAACCACCTAAACCAATTCATCCAACAACTAAATCATCAAATTTGGAAAGAAATCTAACATTTAAAGTCAAAATTCGGACTCCATGAACTAGGGTTTCAAAACCCTAATCAACACCTCACAAAACACCTTAAAAACACTCCAAATTAACACCTAAATGTAATACACTCAAAACCCAAGTAAAAGTTCACCTTAAACCTTGAAAAACCTTGAAGGATAGGAGGTGGAGGAACTCTCCAATGGCAGCCAAAATATCATGGAGAAGGAAGAGGAAGAAAGGTGTTTTGCCATTTTAACACCTAATTAACCAATTTTATAAAATAAACTTTTTACCTTTTTGTTTCCACCACTAATTTTCCTATATTTATAAAATTGTCTCTCCTTCATTTATCCCCCTTCTTCAACGTGACATACACCACTTATAACTTCCCTTTTTATTTTATTTAATTACAAATTTTCTATTGGTTAATTTATATTTTGACTTGTCAACTTCTTTTTCCCTTGACTTTTCTCCTAACCACTCCTAAACCCTTCCTCACGTAACATTAAACTCTCATACATTTCTAACCTAGTCTATGCACGTTATCGAGATTTTCTGGGTGTTACACATAAGCAGTAAAGAGAAGAAGAAGAAAGCCAAAGAAAAATGTCGTCGATTCCTCTTTTGCTGCAGATCCAGAGCTCTCCTCCTTACTGCCCTTCACTGTAGCAGCCAAAATATATATTCGTCCTTCTTTTCTCTCTCCATTTTGTTCCTTTCTTTTCTCCTTCTAATCCTCTGATTCCTTTGATCAACGGCTTATCATTATGATAGAATAACGGCTTATCATTATGATAAAATCTTCTTGATTTGTTCTTTATTGTCATCTGTTCTTCTAAGTCGTCCACTGCTATTTTTCGACTGCTACTTTATCTACTGTTTTCATTTGTCGACCATTTTTTGTTCTATCATCCGATTGCTGCTCTGTCATCCGATTTCTGTCATCCCTTCTTCTATTTGTCGACTGCAATCCGATTGCTGCTCTATCATCAGATTGTCATTTGTCATCCATTTTCTGTCATCCATTTTCATTTTCGATCGTTCTCTTTCATCCAATTTTATCTACCATTTTTTGTCATCCGATTGGCCTCCTTTCTCTCCATTATCTTCTCAAAATATTCCAGTCATGGTTCCTTGATTAGATTCCTTTATTTTGGGTAATCATCATCTCCGTGATTTGCTTTTTCTTCTTCATAATTATTCAGCATTTGAATTGATCTTCCCGCTATTAATTTTGCATTCAAATAAGAAAATATAAACTTTGAATTAATGAGAAAGATTTGCTTTTAATAGATAATAAGTATGAAATATATTAAAATAAATCAAGGCATTGATTCTGCAGCATTTAGCAATTGTATTAAATTCTACCAATTTTTTCTTGAATTCACTCAAATCATACAAGTTAAATTACATAAAAATAGTATAAAATATCTATAAATTTAGAGTTATCAGCCGCCACGGGACTTGACTTTACTTAGACTTGACTCTTTGACATAAAATTTTTCATTTTCGTACAACTTAAAACGGATGCTAAAATCGTTTTTGGTAAAATGTTGACTTAGTTTTTGGGTTGTTCAAATCATTTGAAATACGTAGGAAAAAAGTTCAAAAAATACGTTTGGGAAGTATCGTAAAACGTCGGGTTGAAACGTGTTTAAAACTAATTTTTTTTAACAATATTGTAGCTACAGTTTTGTGTCGATTGATCGGCTACAGTAGCCGATCGACCAGCTAAGGTTCTGTGTGCTTTTTCGCCGAGTGAACAGTGCTGCCAGTACTGTTCACACAAAACAATTCTCCTCTGTTTTTTTTCCATTTTTCATCTTTTCTTCAATCTTTTCCCCTACAATCCATTCTAAACTTATCTAAAACTCTTCCCAACCTCTCCAAACGTAAAATACTTCAAAACTCCAAAACACGACTCAAAAACAGAACTCAAAAACGCGTTAAAAAACATAGCGGAATTTACGAAAACAAACTGCATGGATGACTCTAAAAACCAAACATATCCATACATATTTAAAAATCTCCAAAACAGTTCCAGTATTTTTCCAAAATCAAAACTTAACTAATTATACATCCTACTATCAAAATACTCACATGTTTCTATACACATACTTAAACAAAACATACACATACACATAGTGAGCACGGTCGAAATCACCCTAACAGTATTTCCGCCATGGTCGTACTCCCCTAACTGCTTCCATAAATTCCTAACAAGTTCGTGTAATCTCACGACGCTGCTCTTCTTCGCCTACATCATAGAATTCAAACTATAAGGCTAATACTTAGCAAGTAATGCAAATATGAATGAAAACATTTCTACTAACATATACAGTTTCTACAGTCTACTATCACATACACATATGATCCTCTAGCCAATGGAGAGCGGATCACTTTCTCCACCTCTATACGTTCCTAACATACATCTAAAGGGTGAACAACTTCCTTCAAACGCTACACATTTTCTACATTTCTACTCATGAAAACATATGCATAAAACATTTTCATATATCTTCTAAAACATGATGCATGAATAAGCTAAACATACATAAAAGCACACAACATATCCTATCGTTCTGTGATGTAGGCCCGAAGGCAACACGCATGCAACACTACTTACCTGCCGTCCTTAGCCAACTTATCTATATCCAAAATCTTAACCGTAGAACCTAAAAACCTAAACATCATAAACATTGCATTAACATTCATTCGACATAACCAAACTCTTACTTTCATAATAACATCTCAAGTGTATTTAATCCGCTACCAATACGTCAAAACATAATTCTCAAGTCCGTAACTACTTCAAAGCTCAATTCCAACATAAACTCTAATCCAATCAATTCAACAATTCTTTTAGATAATTTAACAAACACCTTATACGCATCACTTTATTCTCAGATTTCTTTTACAATCTATCATCTCTACCCAAAAACAATCCAACATGCATCAGAAATCTTATAATGTCTACTTTAGTATGGAATACTTCTTTTAAGGAAAACAAGTCAGAAATAAGGCCATAACATCAAAAATCATAGGTTGCCCTGCTTTGGTCGATTTTGTAAACCGAAAATCCATTTTTCATCGGACGTGCTTAGTTTTCCTTTGGTTTACCAATTCAAACCTTTAAACAACGTTCTAACAAACGTTAGCATCAATTCGACAAATTTGTAAGCTTGAAAATCCTCCCACGAAATCAACCTATAAATAGCCTAAATCGATGAAACTAACTAACCGAAGTATAAACTTACCTTTGTGATGAAAAGAGGAAGAAAAATAAGAGGTAGCGTCGCTGGAAATCGTCTGCGTGAAGGAGGGATGGTTCGTCGTCATCTAGAGAAGAAGCAGAGAAGGAGAAGAGGAAGAAAATGAAGAAGGAAGGGAAATATAAGAAAAGAAGGGGGGCTACTTTGTGGAGAGAGAGAGAGAGAGAGAGGGGTGTTTGGTTGAGAGTTTAATGAAACTTCTTCGATAAGTTTCGTCATTTAATCAAATTCTGCTTAAAATCTCGTACATTTTAACTCCCTCTTTTTTGCTCTATATTTTCTTGAACTCTTAAATATTCAGCGTCTGAATTCCAATAAAACGTACACTGCATTTATAGCGAATTTCTTCCATTCAAATAAAATTAGGGCCGATTACATGATCAGAAATGTTGGGTGTTACATTTTTTCTCACAAATTTCAAAAGAAGAAATTCAAGAAGAAGAAAAAAAATAAAAGATAGAGACTTGAATCGAAGAGCCAAAGCTCTGGTACCAAATGATGAGAACCACGAGTATATCAAATCCAAGACCCTTCAACAATGCAGAATAGAAACTCAGGAACGCCTTTGAAATCAAGTATAAAAAACTTAACCACAATCGAACATTGCCGACGGAACCAAAGTTATTAAATAAGGAGCTTGACCCATAACCAAACTTGTGGTTAGAACCAAAACTATCAAGTTGATCTTTCAAGTTTTAACTTGAAGAAGATCTAGTTCTTCACAAAGAATCAAAAAAAAATTCTCACAAAGGTTAGCTCAACATCGTGTATATTGATTGTATAATGTCATAAGGTTTATTGCTTTAAATAGACTACAAAATATTCTAATGTAATAAGAAAGTAATTAGGAATCATCTAAAGTTTAGGAAACTTAACAAATTAATAAAAAAAAAAAAACTAGAATAAAACAAAGGCAAATTAGGTAACCAAATAAAAAGGAACTTTGACCACATAATAAAAGGAAACTTGGATCAATTTGATTGATGAATTTTGTGGCTCTTCTTCCTAAATTCGTGCTCCACCTTCCTTCAAGAATTAGGAAATAAGTGCTTGCTAATTTGATAGAGAAAAGGGAACTCTGCATAGATTTTGCATGTGCATGTTTTGTTGTTGCGCTTCCATCCCACTTGCAACTAAACATTTAGGTATTTTTCAAGTATTTTCAACGTTCATTTCCTCCTAAGCATCCTCTTTGATATGCTAGGAGGCCCTATGACACGTTTCTGAGCTAAGACCATGTACATGACTGAACCATTCTCTAACAAGTTTGTCTGTTTTATAGGTGTAGTTCAATTTGAAGATTTGAATTAGGAACTAAGCTCAAAAGACTCGGAGAAGCCTTTTTATTTGCTTACTTGAGAGCAACCATCGGTCACAAAAATTCTTGAAGGAGGAATTTGTTTTCCTTGAGACAAGCGTTGTAACTGAACCACATTTTATTTTTGCTTAAAACTCTAGTTTATTTCACGTTTTTATTGCATGCATGGTAGAACATCTTACAAAGCTTGCATGGCTGATGGTTTTCGTGGGAGATTGAATGGAGTGCACGGCCATGAGGTGTCCGATGAGGTGGCTCTATGAGGCACCACTTCTAGAGTCTCTCCTTCTTCTTCTTTTGTAAAACCCTAGCTGCACAAAGGGGAGGTATTTAAGCATCTTTTTCTGGTTGTAAGGCAATTTTGTTTGAATGAAAACCTGAGGTTTAATCTTCTTCTTTCTCCTTGTAATTGACGAGTGAAACCCGAGAGTGAGTGAGTTAACAACCAATTCTTTCCTTTGTGAGTTTAGGAAGAATTCTTCATTGTTGTGTCATTCTCTTCCTTTATTCTAAAGGTGGAAAACCCAGCAAGGGTGCACAGAAACTTCCATTCAAGGTTTATCACAGAGTTTCTTCAAAAGGAGCCAAACCCGAGAGGTGGAAATTTATCACCTCTTCGAGCTAGTAGCAGTGTTTCCTCCATATCTTCCCAACCACGACGTATTTAGCTCTCAAAGTTCAAAGGCCTTTCATCCACAAGTTAAGTAAGGTTGTGTTAAATTTTCAGTTTGTTTGGATTTAATTTGAGAAAGTTATGGATACTACTTGCTTGAATCTCGACTAAAAATTGGGTTACCAAACCATGCATATTGTTGCGGTTGTGTTTGCATTTCATCTATAGGTCGGAGACTATCATTTGGTATCAGAGCATTGCTGTATTCCTTGGGTATTATGTTAAGTTTGGGTGCTGCTTTACATAGTTGTTGAGCACAAGTTTCATTACTTTAAGTGGACTAGCCCTCGGCAAAAAAAAAAAAAAAAGTCCATCCAAGGAGTTATGGTTTTGTTGATTGGTTCAACTGTTTGCTCCCTAATATAAGTGCATCCTTTTTGTGAAGTTGTTTTGTTCTGTTTTGAGAAAATATTGTTTTGAGGAATGATGAAAAGAAGTGGGGCATTTCTTAATCAAAACTGAGGCAAAAGTGTGTAACCACCCGAAGCACCGAATCCTAAAGTAGGTGAGACTAGCTACCAAGGCCAAATTGATGACATTAACCATAAGCTGGAAAATATTAGCCAATGGTTGATGGAAATGAGAAATTAGCATGTGAGGACCCCTCAAGATCCCTTATCAAGGAGGAGGGCCAAGAATCAGAGGAGAAGGAATCCACAAAATGATTTTGTAGAAGAAGTGAATTCTAAGGAGGAAGACTTTGATGTGGCTCATAATAGGTGTGGTCCTAGCGAGGATATGAAGCATGTTAAATTGTCCATTCCCTCATTTCATGGATCCTGTAACAGTGACATATTCTTTGATTGAGTGGACAAGGTGGAGAAGGTCTTCGATTACTACAACTACTCTGATAAGGTGAAGTTGCAGTTGGTGTCTCTACAGTTATCTGTATATGCAAATTAATGGTTGGATAACTTTAAGGCACAGAGGAGACGTGACAGGGATGATCCTGTTACTACTTGGTGGGTCATGAAATTGCTAATGAGGAAGAGATTTGTGCCGAGTCATTACAAACAAGAACTATTTTTGTAGATGCAGAATTTGAAACAAAATGCACAATCAGTCGAAGAGTATCTCACCGAATTCGAGACACTCAAGATTTGGCGTGGGTTGGAGGAACCTGAAGAACAAGTGATCTCTAGGTTCATCAGAGGGTTGAATCGGGAAATTAGTGACATGGTGGAATTACAGTTGCTGGATTCCATAGATGTGGTAATGCAACTGGCCATGAAAGTTCAAAGGCAAGTGAGAAGGAAGGGAAAAGCAGCTGACAACCGAGTCTCTCCTAAAACCGAGGGACCTCTCAGACCACCAACCAAGGTGGATGATCATAAGCCCTTCACCAAGAATTGGCCGACAAAAGGGGTTGAAGTTAAGGCGACAGTGGAGGATGCGAATTGTCTGAGAGCTAGAGAAATCAAGTGCTTTAAGTTCCTTGGTTTAGGTGACATAGCTTCTCAATGTCCAATCAGAGAGTAATGGTTCTGAGGGAGAGTATAGGTGAGATTTAAAGTGAAGATGAGCAAACAAAGAGTAATAATGAGGGCCTCGAGTCACAAGAAGAGATATTCCATGCACAAGAGGGCCCATTGTTAATAGTTATCTGAAGAGACCTTATGTCAAAGCCTAATGAGAAGAACTATCAGTAGGAAAATATTTTTCACAGTCATTGTTTGATCAAGGAGAGGGTTTGCTCTCTGATTATAGACGAGATCAGTTGCACCAATGTAGCCTCCCATGAGCTCGTAGACAAGCTTGGACTGGAAACTATCTCACATCTTAGCCCTTACAAGCTAAGATGGTTGAATGGCAAAGACGACATCAAGGTCTCCAAACAGGTTAACATCAAATTCTCTATTGGAGGTTACAAGGACCAGGTCCTTTGTGACGTGGTACCTATAATCACCAGCCACCTATTGTTAGGTAGGCCATGACAATTTGACAGAAGAGTATCCTATGACGGCTACTCGAATTTTTATTTCCTGTAGTTTGGGGGAAAAGTGATCAAGCTGGAACCACTCAAGCCAGATCAAATTGCACAAGATGAAGAGCTGAAGAAAAAAGAGAAAGATAAACCTAACATGTTCATGTCCAAGAAGGAGCTGAAGAAGTCTCTTTTGGGAGGAGGACATCTCATCCTTGTGATGTTTCATGATAGATTGTTGAATTAGAAGAAATGCCTCAGGGAGTCTGAGATCTCTTGAATCAATATCAGGATGTCTTTCCGAAGGACTTGCCACATGCATTGCCACCCTTTCGAGGCATCGAGCATCAGATAGACCTGCAACCCAGGGTTGTGCTTCCAAACTGCCCCACCTACAGGATGAACCTAGAGGAAACTAAAGAGTTACAAAGTCAGGTGCAAGAATTACTTGAGAAAGGGTATATTCGAGAATCCATAAGTGTGTATGCAGTGCCCACCCTTTTGGTGCCCAAGAGAGATTGATCCATGAGGATGTGTGTGGATAGTAGGGTCATAAACCAGATCACCATCAAGTACAAGTTTTCAATTCCTCAGCTCGATGACATGCTAGGTGAACTTAGCAGAGCGTCGTTCTTTTTCAATGTGGACATGAAGAGCGGTTATCACCATATTCGAATGAAAGAAGGGGATGAGTGGAAGACAGCTTTCACGACCAAGTATGGTCTCTTCGAATGGTTGGCCATGCCCTTCAGCCACTCAAATGCCCCCAGCATCTTGATGAGGTTAATGCATCACGTTCTTAAAGAGTTTATGGGGAAGTTCATTGTGGTCTATTTCGATGACATCCTGGTTTACAGCATGGACCTTACGGTGCATTTGATGCATCTTGCTACCCTCTTTGAGACCTTTAGGAGTGCCAAACTTTTCGAGACCTCAAGAAGTGCTCCTTCGCTTGGAAAAAATTTTACTTCCTTGGGTTTATCATCTCCAAAGATGGCATGAAGGTGGATGAGTCTAAGGTGGCAACCATCAAGGAATTGGCAGTTTCGAAGGGAATAACAGATGTGCAGAGTTTCCATGAGTTGGCATCATTCTATCGACGATTCATCAAGGATTTTAACTCCATCATGGCTCCAATCATAGATTGCCCCAAGAAAGGGAAGGAATTCCATTGGACACCAGCGTGCCAGATGAGTTTTGCAACCTTAGACACCCTTACTTCAAGAGAGAGACTACGACAACAAGTTGATAAGTTTGATGGATTTCCACCACCCTTAAAGGAGGTAACTCGAGTTAAGTATGTTGATTTAATGGGGATCATGGCTTTAGATCCTTTTTTATCACTAAATTGTGGCATCCTAAAAAGAGTTATCCTAAGTTTGTCTTACTTTTGAATGGCGTTAATATCATTGATGAAACTTGTGGTGATTTGTTGAATAGTATTAAGTCAGTTCATTGAACTATAACTTTACTTATTTTGAATGGGAAAGAATTGGAGCTAGGGCGGTAGAAGAACATTGTGTGTGACATCCTTTAAGATCAAAGAATTGCATTGAAAGCTTCTCGGATGAAGATCATACGGACCTATTCTTATTAAATTTGTTGAAGTGGCTTTTCAAGTAAAGAAATCTCAAAATCCTTCTAAGAGCCGAAGATCTCAATAAGCAATTTTGAATTTACACTTGGTGTAGCTTATAAGTTTGAATTTCTTGAGAAGAATGGAATTAAAGAAGTCAAGGAAAATTTGGATTTGAGGACAAATCATTTTCAGCCCTTGGTGGATGATGTGATATAAGATCCGTCCACAAAATCCTTATAAGAGTCGAAAATCTTAATAAGCTTTTTGAATTTACCTTTGGTGTAGCTTATAAGTTTGGATTTCTTGAGAATGATGAAATTAAAGAAGTCAAGGAAAATTTGGATTTAAGGACAAATCATTTTCAGCCCCGGTGGATGATGTGATATGAGATCCGTCCACTAACATTCGAGCATTGAGAATTTCTAACGATTTTGCTAGTCCTTGTTTTGTTGGTGATCAAGGAGAAAAGAGCATTCAATGCCTCAATTTCAATAATGTGGCAAACAAATTTAATTGGAAGTTCAACGTGGTTAAGCATAAATGGAGAACAAAACACAAGCCAAAAGGATTGTTGAAATCTGCCCAGAATTTGACCCTTGAAGATTATTTGGCAATTACCAAAGTTTTATCAATCTTAAATCAAAAAGTGTTCTTCATAAAGATTGTAGCTGACTTCTCAAGGTTTCTAGAACATAGTAGTGCGTTAAAAATGAACATAATTTGCGATGTTAATGAGATCAATTACAAAGGACATTTAAACTTCCTTGAAGGATAGGCTCATGCTGTGACAACCCCAATCCCATCAGGGCCGCCACGTCCTAGCCGTGACATACATTTTACTTAGCTCTCGTCCGTTCACGTAAAATTTTTCATTTTTCTCCTTAACACTTTAAAGAACGGAGTTTGACAATTGATCCTCCTCTATAGACATTTAGGGTCTAACTTAAAACGTATTTAAAATGACTCGTCTATGGTCAGAAAACATCACTTAGGACTTAGGGCTTCAAAACATGGAGGGCGCTATGCATGGGGCGCGCCCAAACAGTCAGCACGCGCGCCCCGCGCAGGCCACGTGTCAAGGTCCGGGCTTGTCCAAGGCATGTTGCCTATGGCCGCCCATGCTGCTAGGTAGATTTATTTCATTTTTTAGTAATTCTGTTGTACTCTTTTCTTTCTATTTTTAGCAAGTGACTCCTCGCCCACATAGCATGTCTACTCCTGCTATAGTGGAGATGGTCCGGATTGCTCTTTAGGGGGAGAGGCATGACTGCACGTAGACCCCCTACCCACCGATGTAATTTGCTACCCCATCAATGAAAAAGCTTTTTACACACACTCTCTTTATGCATACTATACTCAATGACGCTCTTTTCGGCTAATCTCGTTCGCTCGTTGCTTACTCGTTAGACACAAGCTCGCTCTAACGAAATGAGCACTCGGTGCCGTTGGCACGCTCGTTGGCTGACCCAGTACAAGTGTGATATTGGGTGCCGCACGGTCTTGACACGCCCCTTGAAAGTAGGACCGTGACAGTTGGTATCAGAGCCTAGTTGGCTTAAAATCGTGAGAAGTCATGCCGAAGAAAAGTTCGATGGAAAGGTCGAGCGCACCATCAGATCAACTCGAGCGCCTCGTCGAGTTGGAAGAAGAAATACGGTATCTGCAAGATATACCGGACAACATTTGATTCATAGAAGAACGAATGAAGGAAATGTCTGAATTATCTACTGAGATAGCGGCTATTCACAATAGAATAGACGCCATACCGATTCCAGAGCTGCTGAATCGGGTCGAGACTCTCGAATCTCGACAAGAAAAGGGAAAGGGAGTCGACACGGGAGAAATTCCACAGGTACAATGATCGGGGTCCTGGAGCGTGTCGATGAGATCGATCTAGCTCATACCCGATTGTCCGAAAATGTGTCTCAAGTGACTGAAGACTTCAGAACAATGTTTGATTCTCTCAGGGCTGAGATTGCCGAGATCAACATTAAGCTGAACCTGACTATGAGAGCCATGGGGAGTCAAACCCAGGCTACTGCTACTGCTGAATTCAGTCGAGTAAAGATCCCTGAGCCAAAACCCTTTGGGGGAGCCCGGGATGCAAAAGAAATAGAGAATTTTATCTTCGAACATGGAACAGTATTTCAAGGCCACTAAAACGGATGAGGATTCGAAAGTTACCTTGGCCACGATGCATCTTACTGGTGATGCAAAACTATGGTGGAGATCGAAATATCATGAGATCAGTATTGGCGAATGTGTGATCGATACTTGGGAAGATCTGAAAACGCAACTAAAGGATCAATTCTTTCCAGAAAATGTTGAGTTTAACGCCCGTAGACTACTCCGAGAACTGAAACAGACTGCCAGCATCCGTGAATATTTCAAGCAGTTTTCGGGACTCATGCTGAATATAAGAGATATGTCAGAAAAAGACAAGATCTTCACTTTCATCGAAGGTCTTAAACCGTGGGCTAGAACAAAATTGTATGAACAAAGGGTGCAAAGTCTTTCAAGTGCACTTGCTGCAGCAGAACGATTGTTCGATTATAACACCGAGAACCTTGGGCCAAAGAAGACTGCTCCTAATAGCTCAAACTCGACCAAGCCCCAGAAGCCGAACACTGGAACTGTTGAAAGGAAGCCATTTATCCCAAGAGAGGGGTATGAAGCACCCAGAAATGTTAACAACCAACGGCAGTCAAATAGGCCTATGTCCTGTTTTCTATGCAAGGGGCCTCATCGAGTAGCCGAGTGTCCGCATAGAACGGCCTTAACTACCTTAAAAGCTTCGATTCGGGATGACACCTCAGTTAAGGAAGTGGTTGAAGAAGAAGCCACTGAGCTTGCTGAAGTTGGGACTATGACTTTCTTGGCGGCTGTACAACAACAAATGGAAGAACTGAGGAAGATCCCAGACAAAGGTTTCATGTATGTGGAGTCATTCATCAATAATAGACCTACTAAGAGTACGATGATAGACTCGGGAGCTACTCATAACTTCATTACAGAGAAGGAAGCTCGTCGGCTTGGTTTGAGACCAGAAAAGAATAATGGCAGGATGAAAACAGTGAATGGCAAAGCGATGCCAGTACTCGGGATTATAAGAAGAGCCCAGTTAAAACTCAGCTCATGGACAGGCCTCATTGACTTCGTCGTTGCACAGATGGATGACTTTGACACTATCTTGGGGATGGAGTTCCTGATTGAACATAAAGTAATCCCAATGCCCTCAGCGAAATGTTTAATAATCACCAGTAACAATCCAACCGTTGTTCCTGCAATTCTTAAACAACCAAATGTCACCAACACAAAGATGCTCTCTGCTATGCAATTCAAGAAAGGGCTGAAACATGATGATCCAACTTATATGGTCGTTCCATTGGAGGTAAGCACAAAGAAGGAGGAAGTAATACATCCTGAAATCTTAAAAGTCCTAGAGGAATTCAGGAGTACCATGCCTGAGTGTTTACCCAAGACATTACCTCCACGAAGGGACATCGATCATCAGATTGAACTGAACCCTGGATCTAAACCTACTGCGAAAGCCCCGTATAGAATGGCTCCGCCAGAACTAGCAGAACTAAGGAAGCAATTAGACGAGCTACTCGAGGCCGGATTCATCAGACCTGCCAAAGCACCTTTTGGAGCACCAGTGTTGTTTCAAAAGAAAAAAGATGGAAGTCTGCGAATGTGTATAGATTACCGGGCACTCAACAAAGTCACTGTGAGCAACAAGTATCCCATTCCGCTCATCACAGACCTTTTTGATCAATTGTACAAGGCCAAGTACTTCACCAAGCTTGATTTGCGATCAGGTTATTACCAAGTAAGAATTGCAGAAGAAAATGAACCCAAGACAACCTGCGTAACAAGGTATGGAGCCTTTGAATTCTTGGTGATGCCCTTCGGACTCACAAACCCCCCTGCAACTTTCTGTACCCTCATGAATCAAGTATTTCATGAATTTCTTGACAAGTTTGTGGTGGTGTACCTTGATGACATTGTGGTATACAGCGAGATGCTAGAAGAGCACAAGACGCATCTTCGTTTGGTTTTCGAAAAACTAAGAGAAAACCAATTGTATGTGAAGAAGGAAAAATGCTCTTTTGCTCAGAAGAGTATCGAATTCCTCGGCCACATTGTTGAGCAAGGTCGTCTTCGCATGGATTCTGATAAGATAAGTGCCGTCGAAAGTTGGAAAACCCCAACATCTGTCACCGAATTGCGTTCCTTCCTCGGGCTTGCCAATTATTACAGATGCTTTGTGGAAGGATTTTCGAAGAAAGCCGCTTCCCTAACGGAACTCTTAAAGAAAGGAGTTCCTTGGGAGTGGAACTCCGAATGCCAGAAATCCTTCGCCAACCTGAAAGAAGCTATGATACAAGAGCCTGTGCTCGCACTAGCTGATGTCACTCAGCCATTTGAAGTGGAGACTGATGCCTCAGATTTTGCTCTAGGGGGAGTCCTGATGCAAAATGGTCATCCTATCGCCTTCGAAAGTTGCAAGTTAAAAGAAGCAGAGAGAAAATACATTGCTTCCGAGAAAGAGATGTTGGCTGTAGTGCATTGTCTGTGCGTGTGGAGACAGTATCTGCTTGGATCGAAGTTCATCGTAAAGATAGATAATAGTTCAATTTGTCATTTCTTTGAACAACCAAAGCTCTCAGCAAAGCAGGCACGGTGGCACGAATTAATTTCAGAGTTTGATTTTAACTTTGAACACAAGTCAGGACAGAGCAACCGAGTGGCTGATGCATTAAGTCAGAAGGCCGAATGCGCAAGTCTATGTTATCTATCTCAACTTCAAGCAAGCAAAGTGAACGGATCATTGAAAGATCGCATCCGAGACAATTTGCAAAATGACCCTGGGGCTCGGGCTGTCATACAACTTGTGAAGGAAGGAAAGACTCGGCAATTCTGGATTGAAGATGACTTACTCTTCACCAAGGGAAACCGTTTGTATGTGCCTCGAAGCAATAATCTGCGGCGTATTCTTCTGCGAGAATGCCACGATACCATGTGGGCCGGTCATGCCGGGTGGCAGCGAACTTATGCTCTCTTGAAGAAAGGATATTACAGGCCGCAAATGAAGGTTGACGTTATGCAGTACACTAAAACTTGTCTCGTGTGCCAGCAAGATAAGGTCGAAAGAAACAAGGTGGCCGGCCTACTGGAACCACTACCTGTACCGAAAGTGCCTTGGGAGAGTGTTTCATTGGATTTCATAACCAATTTTCCGTCTGCCAATGACTTTGAAGTGATACTGGTGATCGTCGACAGGTTTTCTAAATATGCCACATTCATTGCAGCCCCAAAGCATTGCCCCGCGGAAACGACTGCCCAACTATTTTTCAAACACATTGTGAAGTTATGGGGAATTCCTCAAAGCATTGTCAGTGATCGAGACCCGCGATTCACAGGATCTTTTTGGGTCGAACTGTTCCATTTGCTCGGTTCAAGTCTCAATATATCTTCCAGTTACCATCCTCAAACAGATGGTCAGACGGAACGCTTCAACAGCTTACTTGAGGAATATCTGCGCCACTTCATCAATACCAATCAAAAGAACTGGCCCAATCTGCTTGACGTGGCACAATTCTATTTCAATTGTCAAAAGAGTTCTTCGACGGGGATGAGTCCGTTTGAAATAGTCTGCGGGAGACAACCCATCATGCCCCACACATTGGAGCAACCATATTTGGGGAAGAGTCCAAAGGCGTACAACTTCTCTAAAGAATGGAAGCAAAATACTGAAATAGCTCGCGCCTACTTAGAACGTGCCTCCAAACATATGAAGAAATGGGCGGATAAGAAGCGGCGGCCAATGGAGTTCAAGGCTGGAGACTTTGTGCTAGTTAAGTTGTTACCTGAACAACTTCGCTTTCGAGGAAAGAGGGACAAGCGGCTCGTCAGAAAGTACGAAGGCCCTATTGAAGTCATGGAGAAAGTCGGAAGAGCCTCCTACAGAGTGAAGCTTCCAGCGTGGCTCAAAATTCACCCTGTCATCCATGTCAACAATTTAAAGCCCTACCATGCAGACGACAAAGATGAAGAGAGGAACGACATCACCAGGCCAAATATCTCTACCAGCAACTACAAGAAGAGAGAAGTTGAAGAAGTTCTTGCAGAGCGGAACGTCAACATCGGGCGACGACAGTACCAGGAGTATCTGATAAGATGGAAGGGACTTGGAGACGACGAGGTATCTTGGGAGAAGCAAGAAGATTTGGAAGACTCAGCAAGGATGATCAAAGAATTCAAGCAGAGGCAGAGTTGACGAGGTCGTCAACAGCTCAAATAGGGGAGAATGTCAAGGTCCGGGCTTGTCCAAGGCATGTTGCCTATGGCCGCCCATGGTGCTAGGTAGATTTATTTCCTTTTTTAGTAATTCTGTTGTACTCTTTTCTTTCTATTTTTAGCAAGTGACTCCTCGCCCACATAGCATGTCTACTCCTGCTATAGTGGAGATGGTCCGGATTGCTCTTTAGGGGGAGAGGCATGACTGCACGTAGACCCCCCTACCCACCGATGTAATTTGCTGCCCCATCAATGAACAAGCTCTTTACACACACTCTCTTTATGCATACTATACTCAATGACGCTCTTTTCGGCTAATCTCGTTCGCTCGTTGCTTACTCGTTAGACACAAGCTCGCTCTAACGAAGTGGGCACTCGGTGCCGTTGGCACGCTCGTTGGCTGACCCAGTACAAGTGTGATATTGGGTGCCGCACGGTCTTGACACGCCCCTTGAAAGTAGGACCGTGACACCACGCGTGCACCGCGCGCCCATGGCGAGCCTCCCATGCGCCTGTGTTGCACGTACTGCGCGCACATCACACGTCCATCGCGCGCCGCCGTGCACCAACCACGCGAGTGCCCGAGGGGTAGACACCCCTAGGCGGGGTGAAACTGGTCGACACCTGGTATGGCTTAACAACTTCAAGGGTCGACACCCCTACACGGGGTTGACACTTGAATCGTCTTGGTTTGCAATTCTTCGCAATTTTGGTCGACACCTGATGAAACTGGTCGACACCTGGTATGGCTTAACAACTTCAAGGGTCGACAACCCTAGGCGGGTCAACAACTGGTATGGCTTAACAACTTTGAGGGTTGACACCCCTAGGCGGGGTCGACACTTGAATCGTCTCGGGTTGCAATTCTTCGCAACTTCGGTCGACACTTGATGAAACTTGTCGACACCTGATTGCTAAAATCTTAAATCAAGACTTCATCATTTGACCCAAAAACAAAACGGACGGCATAGCGCCTAAATCCTGACCAACCAAAACCTCATTTCTACACCAAATCTATCCCAAAACATCTCAAGGTATACTTGTACAACAAAACTACTTTTACGTGTAAAAATGCCTACTATACATCACCAACATAAAAACTTGGAGTGGAAATTTCATATAGACTTTATAATGGTAAACCCATTCATAATCTATCCAAAAACATCTGTATCTCCAAGCTATCCACTATACAATAAAAATCATTATCCAACTAATCCTACATCTATCATATTCACATACATTTATCAAAATCACTCAGTACACCCACGGGTCAGTAAGCCATGCTAAAACACTTTCTGTCACCACAAGCACCATCCGTCGACCACCTATGCTTTATCATCAACGGGAGGTTCCTCACCTTCAAGCTCGTCATATACATCATACGATTTAAACGATAAGTGTCACGACCCCGTTAAGGGCCGAGACTAATTCATATTTTCATGGAACTTTTACTCTAAATATTCTCTCTGCACATTTTTTTTTAACAGAAGGAACTTTAAACCATTGTCATATCTGACAAAACTAACTCTTCAACACTCGACTCATCCATAAAACTGTCGGCATAACTAGTCGCAGAGCAGAGCGACTAACCTCAGACATTGATTTCATAACACGATCGGGCAGAAGGAAGGTGCCCTCAGACCTCACGACTTCATCGTTCGCGGGACTGCATGGATTTGCAGACATCCACCGATCAACATGTGTATCCCACGTGCCACATTAAACTTAATCCGATCGCTAAACGACAAAACTTATATACACTCATCCGATAAAATAGACAACATCATCCGATTGACATGCGTATCCCACGTGACAAATTAAAACTCCATCTGATCGCTAAACGACAAAACTTATATACACTCATCCGATAAAATAAACAACATCATTCAATAGAATAAACAACATCATCTGATTGACATGCGTATCCCACGTGACACATTAAGACTCCATCTGATCACTAAACGACAAAACTTATATACATTCATCCGATAAAATAGACATCATCATCCGATAGAATAAACAACATCATCCGATTGACATGCGTATCCCACGTGACACATTAAGACTCCATCCGATCACTAAACGACAAAACTTATATACACTCATCCGATAAAATAGACAACATCATCCGATAGAATAAACAACATCATCCGATTGACATGCGTATCCCACGTGACACATTAAGACTCCATCCGATCACTAAACGATAAAACTTATATACACTCATCCGATAAAATAGACAACATCATCTGATAGAATAAACAACATCATCCGATTGACATGCGTATCCCACGTGACACATTAAGACTCCATCCGATCGCTAAACGACAAAACTTATATACACTCATCCGATAAAATAGACAACATCATCCGATAGAATAAACAACATCATCCGATTGACATGCGTATCCCACGTGACACATTAAGACTCCATCCGATCGCTAAACGACAAAACTTATATACACTCATCCGATAAAATAGACAACATCATCCGATAGAATAAACAACATCATCCGATTGACATGCGTATCCCACGTGACACATTAAGACTCCATCCGATCGCTAAACGACAAAACTTATATACACTCATCCGATAAAATAGACATCATCATCCGATAGAATAAACAACATCATCCGATAGAATAAACAACATCATCCGATTGACATGCGTATCCCACGTGACACATTAAGACTCCATCCGATCGCTAAACGACAAAACTTATATACACTCATCCGATAAAATAAACAACATCATCCGATTGACATGCGTATCCCACGTGACACATTAAGACTCCATCCGATCGCTAAACGACAAAACTTATATACACTCATCCGATAAAATAGACATCATCATCCGATAGAATAAACAACATCATCCGATAGAATAAACAACATCATCCGATAGAATAAACAACATCATCCGATAGAATAAACAACATCATCCGATTGAATAAACAACATCATCCGATAGAATAAACAACATCATCCGATAGAATAAACAACATCATCCGATAGAATAAACAACATCATCCGATAGAATAAACAACATCATCCGATAGAATAAACAACATCATCCGATAGAATAAACAACATCATCCGATAGAATAAACAACATCATCCGATAGAATAAACAACATCATCCGATAGAATAAACAACATCATCCGATAGAATAAACAACATCATCCGATAGAATAAACAACATCATCCGATAGAATAAACAACATCATCCGATAGAATAAACAACATCATCCGATAGAATAAACAACATCATCCGATAGAATAAACAACATCATCCGATAGAATAAACAACATCATCCGATAGAATAAACAACATCATCCGATAGAATAAACAACATCATCCGATAGAATAAACAACATCATCCGATAGAATAAACAACATCATCCGATAGAATAAACAACATCATCCGATAGAATAAACAACATCATCCGATAGAATAAACAACATCATCCGATAGAATAAACAACATCATCCGATAGAATAAACAACATCATCCGATAGAATAAACAACATCATCCGATAGAATAAACAACATCATCCGATAGAATAAACAACATCATCCGATAGAATAAACAACATCATCCGATAGAATAAACAACATCATCCGATAGAATAAACAACATCATCCGATAGAATAAACAACATCATCCGATAGAATAAACAACATCATCCGATAGAATAAACAACATCATCCGATAGAATAAACAACATCATCCGATAGAATAAACAACATCATCCGATAGAATAAACAACATCATCCGATAGAATAAACAACATCATCCGATAGAATAAACAACATCATCCGATAGAATAAACAACATCATCCGATAGAATAAACAACATCATCCGATAGAATAAACAACATCATCCGATAGAATAAACAACATCATCCGATAGAATAAACAACATCATCCGATAGAATAAACAACATCATCCGATAGAATAAACAACATCATCCGATAGAATAAACAACATCATCCGATAGAATAAACAACATCATCCGATAGAATAAACAACATCATCCGATAGAATAAACAACATCATCCGATAGAATAAACAACATCATCCGATAGAATAAACAACATCATCCGATAGAATAAACAACATCATCCGATAGAATAAACAACATCATCCGATAGAATAAACAACATCATCCGATAGAATAAACAACATCATCCGATAGAATAAACAACATCATCCGATAGAATAAACAACATCATCCGATAGAATAAACAACATCATCCGATAGAATAAACAACATCATCCGATAGAATAAACAACATCATCCGATAGAATAAACAACATCATCCGATAGAATAAACAACATCATCCGATAGAATAAACAAAACCCTAAAAGTCCTAACCAATAGTTATTCTAGAATCTAACACATTTGTACTTCTAGGTTCTCTAGTCAGCACCTTGTGTGCGTGGATTCAGTTTCCAGATCCTAAATAATCAGATTCAACCTAGCAGCTGTACACAGTCGATTATCTAAATGTCCATATTTGAATCGGAAATGCCATTACTAAATGCGGGTTAAAATGTCACTAAAATAACTCTGCCATTGAAGAATCCTAACTACAGAGCTTAGCTGAAAACATAGCTCAAAAGGTTTAAACCTATAAGCCTAATGCTTCGTAAGGAGTGTACTGCCTCACATGTATGCAGACTCACAGCTTAAAGAACAACACTGTTCCATTGATCTTTTCAGTGTTCTTATTCATCGTTTTCCATTCATTATGGATTACAGGGAGGATTTTGTGCCGAAAAAGGGGGGTTGATAGTGAGGTGTCACATAATCTCCTTTCGGGTCGTATTCATGGTCCTCCTTTTGGACAGTGAAATACGCCAAACTCGCCCCCAACTCTCTCTGAATCCTGTGTTGCATAAGTTTCCTATTCCTTCTGTTCATAGGGAAAATCAGCTTTTAAAACATTTTCATATGCATGAGAAATATTCGTGATGCATGAGCATGAGCATTCTAAAATCATCGGGCTACAGAGCAGGTCATTCATTCGTTAAAGATCACAACATCAATTTGAGTACCATAACCAACCAGATATTAGCACAGATACATTTATCATCATAAACAACACCTCTACCTAGTACCCTTGAGATGTAGGGCCCTAATGGCCAGAAATCTTACTCACTCACTTACCTGGTTTCCTTAGCAAATGGAGCACTTCTCTGCAATCTTCTTCACCTAGAACATTTCACATTACAGAATTAAACAAAACCCTAAAAGTCCTAACCAATAGTTATTCTAGAATCTAACACATTTGTACTTCTAGGTTCTCTAGTCAGCACCTTGTGTGCGTGGATTCAGTTTCCAGATCCTAAATAATCAGATTCAACCTAGCAGCTGTACACAGTCGATTATCTAAATGTCCATATTCGAATCGGAAATGCCATTACTAAATGCGGGTTAAAATGTCACTAAAATAACTCTGCCATTGAAGAATCCTAAACTACAGAGCTTAGCTGAAAAACATAGCTCAAAATGGTTAACCAGCAACTACATTGTCGAGTCTTACCTAGGGTGTGAATTTGTCGGGGTGGAGACTGAAGAATCGGTCGCCGAAAGGAGCTGTAGCTTGTTGAGAGAGAGAGAGAGCTCTGGAGAAGAGAGAAATCGCCGAGAGTGAATATGTCGGCTACAGTGAGGTTTTAGTGAGGTTTAAGGTTTCCATTTTCTATTTATACCAATTGCAATCCCTCATAATTATAATTCTGTCACCACACAATTAGCAATCAAATAAGCCTTTGCATTAAATTCAAATCAAAGGACCAAAAATAAAGGTGACAGTTAATTCGGTTAAGAAAATCACCTGGCCCGGAATGTCGGGTGTTACAATAAGCCTAACGCTTAATAAGGAGTGCACTTATCATAACGTATATATGAATGCATGACTTTCGTAAAACATGTTCCTTTCATTTCTTTTCTTTAATGTTAACGTAATCATCTACTCCGTAGACCACATACTTGCCCCGTGAGAACACATGACTTGCCCCATGAGAACACATGTCTTGCCCCATGAGAACACATGACTTGCCCCATGAGAACACATGACTTGCCCCATGAGAACACATGACTTGCCCCATGAGAACACATGACTTGCCCCATGAGAACACATGACTTGCCCCATGAGAACACATGACTTGCCCCATGAGAACACATGACTTGCCCCATGAGAACACATGACTTGCCCCATGAGAACACATGACTTGCCCCATGAGAACACATGACTTGCCCCATGAGAACACATGACTTGCCCCATGAGAACACATGACTTGCCCCATGAGAACACATGACTTGCCCCATGAGAACACATGACTTGCCCCATGAGAACACATGACTTGCCCCATGAGAACACATGACTTGCCCCATGAGAACACATGACTTGCCCCATGAGAACACATGACTTGCCCCATGAGAACACATGACTTGCCCCATGAGAACACATGACTTGCCCCATGAGAACACATGACTTGCCCCATGAGAACACATGACTTGCCCCATGAGAACACATGACTTGCCCCATGAGAACACATGACTTGCCCCATGAGAACACATGACTTGCCCCATGAGAACACATGACTTGCCCCATGAGAACACATGACTTGCCCCATGAGAACACATGACTTGCCCCATGAGAACACATGACTTGCCCCATGAGAACACATGACTTGCCCCATGAGAACACATGACTTGCCCCATGAGAACACATGACTTGCCCCATGAGAACACATGACTTGCCCCATGAGAACACATGACTTGCCCCATGAGAACACATGACTTGCCCCATGAGAACACATGACTTGCCCCATGAGAACACATGACTTGCCCCATGAGAACACATGACTTGCCCCATGAGAACACATGACTTGCCCCATGAGAACACATGACTTGCCCCATGAGAACACATGACTTGCCCCATGAGAACACATGACTTGCCCCATGAGAACACATGACTTGCCCCATGAGAACACATGACTTGCCCCATGAGAACACATGACTTGCCCCATGAGAACACATGACTTGCCCCATGAGAACACATGACTTGCCCCATGAGAACACATGACTTGCCCCATGAGAACACATGACTTGCCCCATGAGAACACATGACTTGCCCCATGAGAACACATGACTTGCCCCATGAGAACACATGACTTGCCCCATGAGAACACATGACTTGCCCCATGAGAACACATGACTTGCCCCATGAGAACACATGACTTGCCCCATGAGAACACATGACTTGCCCCATGAGAACACATGACTTGCCCCATGAGAACACATGACTTGCCCCATGAGAACACATGACTTGCCCCATGAGAACACATGACTTGCCCCATGAGAACACATGACTTGCCCCATGAGAACACATGACTTGCCCCATGAGAACACATGACTTGCCCCATGAGAACACATGACTTGCCCCATGAGAACACATGTCTTGCCCCATGAGAACACATGACTTGCCCCATGAGAACACATAACATATCTCGTGAGATCATTACATTGTTTTCATTCCTTACTTCGCTTTTCATAAACATGCTTATAAAACATTTCGTGTGCTCTTTTCATGAAAACATGATGCATGAGGGAATTACTTATATAACAGTCATCAAAGATAATTCATAATCGTCTCTTAAACATACATAGCTCATAAGCGGACAAAACACAACTAATGGCTAACGTTCTATCCTAGGCTACCCGACTCACCAAAACCCTACAACTGTTAAACTTCATCATCACACTTATATCCTAGCATCGATACGACGTAGGGCCTTAAGGGCCGAAAACCTAACACCCACTTACCTGGCGTCCTTAGTAATGCCGAGCACCGTCCTTAGCCTGGTTTGCCTAAGACATTTCACAAATTCGTCGTTAGAATCGACTCTAAACAACCGAAATCTAAAACTAATTGAAATTTCTAACTAAGACAAATTTCCTAAAACTTCTATTTACGTCATTCAGTCATTTTATCAAGCAATTCACGCTCACAATTTCTATAACCTCCATTAATGTCTTTTTCAACCTCCCAACCACTAAAAATCCAAACAACAACCATTAATTCAACTTAACTATAACCAATAATCATAAATACTCCATCAATGGGCATTAATATCGCAAAACTATCAATTTTTAACATATCTAGAGCGTTGATTAGTTGAAGAAAATGGAAGAGAACAATCGCCGGAAGAAGAGGAATGATCGGTAGATGAGAATATTGCCGTGGGAGGAAGCAAAAATCACAAGGGGAGGGAATCTTGGGTTTCTGCAGATTGCTTTTGTGAAGGAGAGGGGAAGGGTTAAATTATTTTTATAAATTTTACTTCTTAAATTATCATTTTGCCCTTCCTATTAATTCTCTACCTATTTCACTATTTAACCTATCGATTTGGATTCTCCGAAATTTCTTTATTCCTCCAAATATTCTAACTTATTCCTAGGGTTCTAACAAAAGTTGTCGTTCGTGAAACGGGCTTAATTTACCATATTTGTGAATATAACCCTAAAAATCAAAAAACCCGAAAACCCAGGCGTTACACACGCCTACCCAATGGGCGCGCTCATGCTAGGTTAGCGCACGCCTATCCAGACCTTGGCTCCTTTAGTACAAGGTTGCAACAACCTCTTTGCCTTTGTTTATGATCTATCTCTGAAATCCTTTTTTATTAAGTTCTTTTTAATTAAGTTGTTAGTCTTGTAATTGAACTTGAAGCTATCTATGAATCCAAAGTCCAAGCCCAAATAAACCTCTTGGCCAATCCTATCTAAGGGGAGTGCATTCACTAGACTCTTAGAAGGGGTTAAGATGGCCATGACGAGGGAACACGCCAACTCCCTCATTCTGATGCTTCAAATTTTGGAAATCAAAAATCGTGTTTTGTTATTTTGTGAAGTGCTCTTCACAAATTGCTTCCACTTGAGCATAGTGAGTTATATCCAAGCTAGTGTTAGTGGGTTTGGTGAGTCATATCAAAACCGCAGTTTGGTGAGTAATATCCAAACTAGGCTCCACTTGTTATTGGTGAGTCATATCCAAGTGAGTGCAAGTGATTCCTCAACTAGCTTGTTCACTCAAGTTAGTCCCTCCATCATTTCATTCATTACTTTGCAATGGGCGCTAAGTCTATCTCCCTCAAGAATAAGCCTGAGCACCCCCAAAGGGTCTCCATTGTTCTCTTTAACTCTTCCACCCATTTCCTTCCCGTAGTATTGGAAGTGCGTCAGAGGGAAAAGGGAGAGAGAGGTTGTGAACCAATGATTGAATCTTCGAGTTTAGACAACATTCTTTGAGGGTAATTTGTTTCTAAACCAGTTTTCATGTTTAAAGTTTAGGAATTATGTTGCTTTATGGGGTACTTTTGCAGATTAATGTTGTGTGCAAAGTTCTGAATCGATAGGGGTAAAAAATCAGCGAAAATTGAACGTGTTTTCATCATTTCTGTTGCTGGAAAACACGAAGGTGTCGACCACTGGGAGAGGTTGGCCGACACTTCAAAGGGTCGACCCTTACTAAGGCAAAGCCGAACAAGGGTCGACCACTACCCTAAAGGGTCGTGATATATTTAAAGGATATATTTAAAGGATAACATGTTCCTTTTAGTTAGGTTCCTTGACTTGGTATAGGATCTATCTGTTTGTTCCCTTAATGTTTGAAATGGATATTCCTAAGATTGGTTTGTGATAGGTTCTAAAAACTTTGCAAATTACGAATATCTTCCCTAGTGTGTCGCTTCCGTTGGTAAGAAGAGCAATTGTCATCGAGGGAGAGATTTTATATTGTTTTGCATTGCATTTCATAGTTTACAAAATCTTAGTTTGATGAGTTGTCACTTATGGAAAACCCAACGAGGCCTGGTGTAAAATCCGCAAAAATTTAATAAAGATAAATTTACAAATTAATTTTTCGCGAATTTTTAAGTGGTAATTTGAGCCGATTGCGCAAATTTTCAGAAAGTGGTGACGTATAAATTTTTGGTCACTTATGACCTGTACGAAAAATTTAAAGAAATTAATTAAAATTTTAAGTTGACGTCCGTGTGTTTCAAGTGAATTAAATTCACGGTAGAAGAACGTCAAAATTTATAGAAGAAAATTATTCGGGAAGGATTTAAATCAAAAATAAAATAATTAAAAAAATTAAATTTTAAAACAATAAGGTTTTCAAAGAAAACCTTATCGTTTTCTTTTCTTCTGTCAGCAAAAACATTAAAGAGAGAGAAAGAGAGAGAGAGAGCCGACGCAAAGGAGAGACCGCTGACGCTGGAACGACCACCGATCGGCCCAATCTTGGTGTCAAACTCTTAATCTCGAAGAGTAGATCAACGTTGGCTAAGGGAGTTTTTGAAGGTAAGCTCTCTAACTCCCGATTTTTGGCTGGGAAGTTCTGCGTTTATGGGTTTTTGTCGATCTATGATTTGAGGTCAATTGTTTGGTGTTTTTAGTAGGAATCGACCAGAGATGAGGTATGAAACGTGTTGGAAACGATTTTTGGCAAAGAAATGGTCGGAAAAGCAAGTTTTGGCGCTCTGCCATCGACGATGAGTCAGCTCGGCCGTGGGGCGAGTCAACTCGGGCTCTAGGCCGAGTTGACTTGGGCTCAAGGCTGAGTTGGGCTTGGGCTGGGTCAGCCTAGCCCGAGTCGGGTTCAGGCCAGGACCAGTCCGTTTCGGGCCAAGTTCGAATTTGAGGCCTGCCAGGTCCGACCCGAGCCCAGTTGGGCCAGGTTCGTCTGGGCAGAACTGGAACAGTTCGGGTCTGTCCGAACCGAACCAGGTCCAAATCAAACCAGGCCTGACCCGACCCAAATCAAGAAAAGTCAAAGTCAACATCTGACTTTGATCGTTGACTTTGACTGTTGACTTTTATCGTTGACTTTTTTCATCAAAAGTCAACTTGAGCCGTTTGGGCCCGTTTTCGCTTTGGCTCCCCGTTCATATCATTTCTAACCCCTATTCAATCTTAACGGGGTTTCTCTTTTGTTTTGATTCCTAGAGTTGGAGGATTTTGCTGAGTTCAAAACGATTCCCAAAAAGCCACCGACTGCCGAGGTTAGAAGGACTCGCCACAGAAATATGAGTTATTATACTTATTACGTTATACCTAGCCTAGCATTTGGTGGGATACCCCTAGTATTGACGTCGGCAGTTTTACTAGCATGTGCATTCTACATTATTTAGGCATGTACATGTGTTTACTTGATTTATACTGCATAGTAGAGTTTTCATGCCATGTTTAACTTGCCCTAGCAGATGGGTTTGATTGGAGATTTATTATATTGGCATGCAAATGGGTTTATTCATGCATTGGTTATTCTGTTGTGCCAATTGAAGTTTGATACTAGAGAAAACTGTCTGGCACTCTCAGCCGGGCCCAAACGCTGAGAGTATCAGGGGGTTTGTCCCAGATGCACTTGTATTTTAGGGTTGCTGGGGTACTCCCCACAGTTGTTTGGATAGGGTCCTCCCCCTTATAATTCGGAGCTGCGGTACTCCCTGCGAATGAAGGAATGTGGTACTCCCCGTGAATGGAGGAATTACCCGACCTGGCCAGTGTCTGTTCGTTACTACCCCCTGTTGATAAGTCCATTGTGCGGTTCCTTGGGTCTAGGGTTGAGTGGTTATAGAGTCCCTCCTGGTGTGCTCTTATGTGTGTGTCCGCGATGGCCCAGGATTGAGTGGTTATTGAGTCCCTCCTGGTTTATAAGTCTATTGTGCTGTCCCCTTGGGCCAAGGGTGGGGTGCTCGTGTAGTCTCTCCTGGTGTGCTCTTGTACGTGTGTGACACAGTGGCCCTTAGAAAAGGGGCTGTGTAATACGCACAAAATATTCAAAGTGCTCAGGTGAAGGTGTAGTACAAGAACCGATAATAAATGAGAGGAAAAATGGAAAATAAATGCAAGAAAAATAAAGGTGGTGGTGAGTGTGATGATGGCCGAATTTAGTGATGATGAAAATGGAAGAAATGCAAATGAAAAATGACAAGATGAAGGTGGAATGTGTGTGTGGAAACCGTGAAGAACATGATGAAGGAGATGAAGAGAAAAATGAAAAAATTAAATGGTGGAGTATGTGAAAGTGTTATGGCCGAAATTAAAGGGCGAGAGTGTGTGAAATGTGTGAACGGAAATGAAGAAATGGATACCTTTGGCGGATCCAAAGAGCTATCTTACGTTTTACGCTCTCGGATAAACGATTTTCCCAGAGGAAAACCGACCACCGTAGGCCAAGGTTTTCGTCCTCAACTCCTAACTCCCAATGGAGAAAGGCGAGGGAAAATATAAGAGTTAACCTAGCAACCCGAAGGCTAGGCTAACAATGGAGGGCTACTTCACTCGATCCAAGAATCGAGGAAAAACCAAAGGCAACCTACCTTGGATAAGGAAAATAGATATTTTATAAATTGACAAAAGTTCCAATACATGCGCCAATGCTATGCTTAAATAGAAAATCCTAGGGTGGATGATTAGGGTTTCCATAAGGATGAATGAACGGTGGCCCTTGGATGATTACCCGAGCCCCCTCCCCCCCCCCCCCCCCCCCCCCCCCCCCCCCCCCCCCCCCCCCCCCCCCCCCCCCCCCCCCCCCCCCCCCCCCCCCCCCCCCCCCCCCCCCCCCCCCCCCCCCCCCCCCCCCCCCCCCCCCCCCCCCCCCCCCCCCCCCCCCCCCCCCCCCCCCCCCCCCCCCCCCCCCCCCCCCCCCCCCCCCCCCCCCCCCCCCCCCCCCCCCCCCCCCCCCCCCCCCCCCCCCCCCCCCCCCCCCCCCCCCCCCCCCCCCCCCCCCCCCCCCCCCCCCCCCCCCCCCCCCCCCCCCCCCCCCCCCCCCCCCCCCCCCCCCCCCCCCCCCCCCCCCCCCCCCCCCCCCCCCCCCCCCCCCCCCCCCCCCCCCCCCCCCCCCCCCCCCCCCCCCCCCCCCCCCCCCCCCCCCCCCCCCCCCCCCCCCCCCCCCCCCCCCCCCCCCCCCCCCCCCCCCCCCCCCCCCCCCCCCCCCCCCCCCCCCCCCCCCCCCCCCCCCCCCCCCCCCCCCCCCCCCCCCCCCCCCCCCCCCCCCCCCCCCCCCCCCCCCCCCCCCCCCCCCCCCCCCCCCCCCCCCCCCCCCCCCCCCCCCCCCCCCCCCCCCCCCCCCCCCCCCCCCCCCCCCCCCCCCCCCCCCCCCCCCCCCCCCCCCCCCCCCCCCCCCCCCCCCCCCCCCCCCCCCCCCCCCCCCCCCCCCCCCCCCCCCCCCCCCCCCCCCCCCCCCCCCCCCCCCCCCCCCCCCCCCCCCCCCCCCCCCCCCCCCCCCCCCCCCCCCCCCCCCCCCCCCCCCCCCCCCCCCCCCCCCCCCCCCCCCCCCCCCCCCCCCCCCCCCCCCCCCCCCCCCCCCCCCCCCCCCCCCCCCCCCCCCCCCCCCCCCCCCCCCCCCCCCCCCCCCCCCCCCCCCCCCCCCCCCCCCCCCCCCCCCCCCCCCCCCCCCCCCCCCCCCCCCCCCCCCCCCCCCCCCCCCCCCCCCCCCCCCCCCCCCCCCCCCCCCCCCCCCCCCCCCCCCCCCCCCCCCCCCCCCCCCCCCCCCCCCCCCCCCCCCCCCCCCCCCCCCCCCCCCCCCCCCCCCCCCCCCCCCCCCCCCCCCCCCCCCCCCCCCCCCCCCCCCCCCCCCCCCCCCCCCCCCCCCCCCCCCCCCCCCCCCCCCCCCCCCCCCCCCCCCCCCCCCCCCCCCCCCCCCCCCCCCCCCCCCCCCCCCCCCCCCCCCCCCCCCCCCCCCCCCCCCCCCCCCCCCCCCCCCCCCCCCCCCCCCCCCCCCCCCCCCCCCCCCCCCCCCCCCCCCCCCCCCCCCCCCCCCCCCCCCCCCCCCCCCCCCCCCCCCCCCCCCCCCCCCCCCCCCCCCCCCCCCCCCCCCCCCCCCCCCCCCCCCCCCCCCCCCCCCCCCCCCCCCCCCCCCCCCCCCCCCCCCCCCCCCCCCCCCCCCCCCCCCCCCCCCCCCCCCCCCCCCCCCCCCCCCCCCCCCCCCCCCCCCCCCCCCCCCCCCCCCCCCCCCCCCCCCCCCCCCCCCCCCCCCCCCCCCCCCCCCCCCCCCCCCCCCCCCCCCCCCCCCCCCCCCCCCCCCCCCCCCCCCCCCCCCCCCCCCCCCCCCCCCCCCCCCCCCCCCCCCCCCCCCCCCCCCCCCCCCCCCCCCCCCCCCCCCCCCCCCCCCCCCCCCCCCCCCCCCCCCCCCCCCCCCCCCCCCCCCCCCCCCCCCCCCCCCCCCCCCCCCCCCCCCCCCCCCCCCCCCCCCCCCCCCCCCCCCCCCCCCCCCCCCCCCCCCCCCCCCCCCCCCCCCCCCCCCCCCCCCCCCCCCCCCCCCCCCCCCCCCCCCCCCCCCCCCCCCCCCCCCCCCCCCCCCCCCCCCCCCCCCCCCCCCCCCCCCCCCCCCCCCCCCCCCCCCCCCCCCCCCCCCCCCCCCCCCCCCCCCCCCCCCCCCCCCCCCCCCCCCCCCCCCCCCCCCCCCCCCCCCCCCCCCCCCCCCCCCCCCCCCCCCCCCCCCAAGATCAAGGCAAACAAGCACACATCCTAGGGAGGAGATAAATGTCATGCCTAAATGGATCAATGGAGGAAATCTTGTGTAACGACCCCGGCCAGGAGCCGTCACGTGTTCATATTCTTTCATTAATCGTTTGCTTGACTTTTACTATTATTACATTCACTTACTATCTCTCAACAGACTTTCACATTTTACATATACCCTTTTATTTTAAACTGGTAATAGAAACGCAGAACCATTAAGGAAGACGAATCCTCTCGTGCCCGACTTCCCACGCCTCGTCGGCTCAACCTTCACAGAGTCGAGCGACTAGACTCGGTCATTGGCTTCTTGACAATTTCGGGAAAAGAGGAGGTTCCCTCAATTCTCTTAACTTAATACCACTCGGGTTTGCATGGGTTGCATGCGTTGACAACCCTCAGAAATTTAGTCGTCCGGTCATCACGTGCATTACGCGTGACTCGCTTAACATCGCCTAAAAGGAGACATCTTCCGGTGGGCACGTGGGTCTCGCGTGCTAAATTAAAACATCATCCGGTCGCTAATCGACAAAACACATTTTACATCTTCCGGTCGCTAAGCGACAAAACACATTTTACATCTTCCGGTCGCTAAGCGACAAAACACATTTTACATCTTCCGGTGACGTCATCCGGAAGACTAAACCATCATACAACTATCCTTCGGCATCTGCCGATGACGTCAGCCGGAAGACTAAACCATCACACAATTAACTCTCGGCATCTGCCGATGACGTCAACCGGAAGACTAAACCAACAAACAACTACCCTTCGGCATCTGCCGATGACGTCATCCGGAAGACTGAACCAACAAACAATTAACTCTCGGCATCTGCCGATGACGTCAACCGGAAGATTGCCTCGTCCAGCTTCCGTCTTACGGTAGAGAACACTAAATCATCAAATGACTCCTCCCAACAGAAAGAAAACACAACTCATTCAAGATGCATATAGCGGAAGACTTAAGCAACAGATCATTTATAAATCTATATAATCATTCCCTGACTCAGTGATCCACCAGACAGTTTCAAAGCTCAACGTTTTAAAATAATCTCATCCTACTTAAGCTACCATATCCTTTAACATACTGTAACATAAGAGTCTTAACCAGGGGTCATAAATCGCCTCTCCAGTCCTGCACTGTCACCTTGAGCATCCTCCAGCAACCAGCCTTAAGCATCCTCTTTGAACATAACATCCTCACCTGAACCTTCTTCACCTACACCATAAGGTTTAACTATAAGCCTAATGCTTAGTAAGGAATGCATGCTGACAGATATACATGAGTACACAATTTAAAAAGACATAATCCATAAACCATTCTTCATTCATGTTCATCTTTATCATTTACATAACATGTATTAAGGCAGGGAACGAGGGAGGAAGACAGGGGTACATAGTCATTTGCCTATCGCGGCAGTCGTACATAATCATTTGCCTATCGCGGCAATCATGATACATCACTCGGCCTCCCCAGTGGGAGAATTCGCGAGCTATACATATCATTAACTCGGCCTCCACCAGTAGGAGATTTCGCGAGTCATACATATCATTAACTCGGCCTCCACCAGTGGGAGAATTCGCGAGTCATACATAACATAGTCTTTCCCCGCTCTGCACTTAATCTTGGTCACATTTGCTTTTCATATTCTCAACTTAGTCATAACAGGGACATAGTGCATAGACATAAAGTTCATAGAGAGAAGTCATATCATGAGGACAAGTAAAACATCCTGTAACTTTACATTTACTTACACAACTTCTTCATATCGTGGAAATAACAAATCATAGTCAATAAGCTAACATCTCAGTGATTTCCTAATACCCTTGCGGTGTAGGGCCCTAGTGGCCGGAAATCTTAATACATTCACTTACCTGGATTCCTTAGCAATCCGAACTTCCTCTCTTTAACTTCTTCACCTAAAACATGTACATTACAGTAGTTAAAACAAAGTCCTAGTAGTCCTAATCATAAACCATCCTAGGATCTAATAGCTAAAGTCACTCTGATTCCTCTGCTTGACACACTGCAGTCTGAAATCCGAAACTAGGTGGACAGGTTTTACCATTGATTAAATCCGAGTTGGTTACTTAAAATGTTCAGAATCGATTCGGGATGACATTTCTACTCTCAGATTTTAAAAGGTCTTAAACTACTCGGCCACTGCTAAAAATCCGAACTCAGTGCCGAGCTGAAAACAGAGCTCTATTTACGAATGAATGACTACATTGTCCATTTCATACCTCGGGTGTGGATTTGCAGAGAAGAGCAAGCTCGAAACCAGCCGTCGGTAAGGGAAGTTCTGGTAGCCGGGAGCAAGAACTTGGGAAAGAAGGAATCGCCGAGAGGGAATGTCGGCTACAGTGGTAATAAATGAGGTTTAAGGTTTCCATTTCCTATTTATACCTAATCCATCAATTTTAATTACAAAACTGCCACCCAACCTAGTTTTACTCAACTTGTAATAATTTTATCTTAACATTAAATTTAAATCATAAAGGTTAAATAAGAGGGTGACGATGAAAATGGTCAGAAAATCACCTGGCCGAAATGTCGGGTGTTACATCTTGCCACATCATCAATCCATGAGGCCACTATCTCTTGTCCTTGCAAGGTTAAAAATCCAAGTTTAGGCCTCCCTTGGGTTGAAACACTATGGTTCTATGTATCTCCAAAAGAATGGGCCAAATGTGATGCCTCCAAGTGGTGCCTCCAAATGTGCCAAGTGATGTCCATAAGTGGGCCTCCAAATGTGTCAAGGATGTCTCCAATGTGGCCCAAGAAATGCCTCCAAGTAATGGTAAATCCCAACCAATCCACCAATATGCACTAAGCCTAAGTAAAATACTAAAGCATGAAAATGACTAATGGCTAAGAGTTTGCCAAAAGAAAAATAAAAAATAAAATAAAATAAAGGAAAATTACAAAACTTGATCTCCGGAAGAAAAATTCCGGCTTCTGCTAGTCCGGCTGGTGCTCGAGGATTTTCTTCATTACATTCTGAGCTTTGCTTCCATGGGAACTCCAAATTCGTTGAACTAGCTTTCCATGCACCATCTTTCAATAGTTCGTTATCTACACAAGAGAACACGTAATAAGTAAGGAGAATAAATAAAGTTTTGACCTTTATCGGATTTTTAATTAATTGAGCCTCTTGGCATGTCATCCTCTCCAGGTGATTTGAGGATTTGACCTCAAATCCATTAGTTGACTTCTTCTTGTATTTTTCTCCTCCAAAACTTGGGACAAGGATCTCAACTAGACTCTCTAAATACTTGTATTTGATGATGAAGAAGGTGTAGTCTGCCAATAGGGTATGAAGTTGAAATCCCTTTAACCACCAATAGTATTCTTGACATAATTTTCAAATTTTGGGTGGTTGGGTGGTCTTTTCATAAAGTTCTTTGGTAAAGGTGAAAAAATTGAATTCATAAACTACTTTGAAGGGTGTTTGCTCGTTGATGGAGTGAAGGTTCCGAAAGTAATAGAATTCTAAATATGGTAACACAATGTTCTCATTGTAACCCTTAGACCAAAGAATTAGGCCTTTTAAAATCTCGACCACAAATATAGGCTCAACATCCATATGAACCTTAAGATAGTCTTTACTCCAACCAATCCTTAAAAGCCAAGTGATTAAATGGTCGGAGGGCAAATATCTTGTTGTTACCAAACCAACTGATTCTTTTTCCTTAGTACGATGGTAAAATTTGTGAAAATCATATGAGAAGGCTAGTTGTTTAGTCATCTAATTGCAAGTTAATAAATTTGAGAGATGCATTAGGTGTAACTATCCCATAGGATTGCCTAAGTCCACTGAGGATAAAATCATTATTAATTGTAGGGACTAAGGCTAACTCCTTCAAAAGTCCTCTAGAAAAGGTGGTAATCTCCAAAAATTGGTTTAAAGTGGAATTATCCATATATTCATCAAATTGCATAGAATAAGGTCTACCAATGATCATAAGAAGGGGTATTATTGAAGGTTGAGGTGTGGGTACTTCATCATAAAGGAAATTGTCATACCACTTGATGTGGGAGTAGTCTTGGTCATACTCTCCTTCAAAGAAAGTTTCTTCCAAGTGTTCCCAATCCTCAAAATCTTCAATTAGGTCGTCCTCAACTTCAACCACTTGATTGTCCATAATAAGTTGACCTCCTTTGAGATGACAAATCTCTTCTTCTTGTATTTCTTCCTTCTCTTCGCTTAAGCTAGGCATTTCCTCAATAATCTCTTCATCTTCATCTTCACATAGGGATTTTTCATCAAGTTCATTAGGGTTTTGGGACCTAGGAGGTGAGATTATCCTCAAAGTCTCTTGTACCCAATTATCCAAAAGGTGGCCAGTAACTTCAATTTTGTGCATGATCTCATCTAGCCGTCTTAGATTTCCATCAACGATTGGTTTGGGAGGTAGAATTGGTCCTCGGTTTGATTGATGATTGTTCCTAGTCCTTAACTCCATTTTATCCCTTAAAATTCTTCCATGAGTGGATGGATATTCACGACTATACTGATTCTTAAAATTGGAGGAGTTAAGTTAATATCTAGAGTGATCTTCTTTAAAAATTGTATCCCCAAAATTGTACTCTTGCTCTTGTAGCTTTGGGGCAAATTTCTTCTCCAATAATCTCTTCATTATTGTCCAAGTAATCAATTCTTCTTCCTCATTTCTTCTTCTCTTTTCTACAAATCTTTCCCACCAATATTTAGCATACTTGATTAAACTCTTAGAGGCTAATTTAACTTTTGCCCTTTCATAATAATCCTCATAAGCAAAAAAAAATTCCACTCTTTCAACCTAAAAGAAATATTCATCCCTACCATTGAGGCCACTAAATGGGGGAATGCTTGGTTCATCGTAATATCCTCGGATAATTCTTCTTTTAGTATTCATGTCTTTAATCTAAGTTTTAGAAAGGTTTGAAAAAAATAATCATGAGTTCTTAATAATAAAGTTTAGATTAATTGAACTTTAAATTTTGGGTAATTTGCTTAGGATTTAAATTTCAATTTATCATTTTATTTTAATACGTGATTTAAAATTTAAATACTAATGATTTAGGAAAACCCAATTCAAAAAAAATAAAAACTAACAGAAATTAACACTTAAATTTAAAAAGAAATTCATCCTTTTTAAACCATTTTGCATGCATGAAATAATTAGGCTAATAGATTTTGCATAATACTCTTTAACGGTGATTATTTTCCTAATCACTGGTTTACTTTTAAAAATTTATCACATGCTGTAAGCCAAAACCAACTACGTCGATAATAGGGTGCTGCTATCTATTTCCAACTTCAAGCATTCAAATAACAAGAAATAGCAATGGTATGATAAAACAAAATATATTAACTCACAATGTTAAAGCAGGTTCGGCCAATTTTAGGTATTTGCATTCATAATTTAATTCAACCAACAGATGTATTTTATATTCCATAACAGCAAAAGAAAAAAAAAGAATGGGTACTTGCTGTAAAAATGAATTACAAATTCAAATTCAGCAGTTATAATGAGCTGTAAAATTTTGTTACCCACGGAGCACTGCGAACAAACAATTCCAGCAATGATTTATCCTGCAAACCAGAAACAACGTTGCCAAAAAGACGGTACCCACGGAGCACTACCTCTCCGTAAAGTACCAGCACTGGAATAGTTGATAAAATAGTGACCACATAGTCTAAAGAATTTCCAACAAGGAGTCCTGGAGATTTGTAACCACGCAGCCAATGCCCAATAATCCAGCAACGTTTATTACCACAGCAGCTTGTTCCCTATTTTGTAGCAGTTCTGTAAAAAGAACCTGCAGAATGGTAACCATGTAGAATTCCAACGTACACCCACAATGATAACACCAGAAACAGCTTGCTGAATTCAAAAAGTCACCCGAATGAGAATGCTAAAACAAAAACCCACAGTTTAGTGATAAATCCACGACAAATAGCAGCAAAACAGATTATCTGATTGGCGTTAATACTAAACAGTAAATAAAACGTTCATCTTCATTCATTAAACTCTAATCAGAATGGTAAAGCAAAAACACCCAGCTTAATAATAAACCAAAAATGATTAGCAGCTAAACAGCAGGTTAACAATTTTATGCATTAACTTCCGACACAGTAAAGGCATGCTGTAAAATAGATTTCATCAAAATATCATTAGCAAGTCTACGGTTTAAACCAGCATTAGCGTCCCAAAATGAAAACAGAGTGACAACAGTTTCAATTCTGCAGAAAACTCGTTAGAAATAACAGCACTTTCACAGATTCACTTTATCAAACACCTTAATAAATCAAAACCAAAAATCCACGGTTGAATCCATTTAATACTCATATAATAAGGTAATCCCTTCTTGCTGTAAAATGGTAATAGTAGAACCAATAAGTCAATAAAAACAGATTATGCAGAACCTAATAAACAAAAACAACAGCAAGACGAAGAAAATTATCAGACAAATGCTAAGAAACCCACTGACAATTCCCAAAACAGAATCGACCAAGCTTAAGTAGATAGTTAGATGATAGTGTCTGTAGCTCAAAGAACCAGATAAGAACACAAATAAATGGTGTACATCAACAGTAAACAACAGCAAGGAAACCGATGACGTGCCTCGTAGGCCCATTACTAGATCACAAACCTGGGCACAAAATTTAATTGTTCAATGTTCTAACGACTTGTCTCTTTTTGCAGGTTTTGATTCACTCATGGACTTCACTTGGGAGCCGACTAAGGAGGATG
Organism: Begonia masoniana; assembly: GCA_022432975.1. Taxonomy (NCBI): domain Eukaryota; kingdom Viridiplantae; phylum Streptophyta; class Magnoliopsida; order Cucurbitales; family Begoniaceae; genus Begonia; species Begonia masoniana. The sequence goes on from CM039510.1 coordinate 19,807,094, forward strand.
AGGAGAAGCCTTACCATGTCATTCATTGGAGCATTCGCACGGAGCTTGCTGATAGCCCCATGGGAATTTGTCTTCCTGGGCCTTAATTTGTAATTTTTAATTTTTAAAACTCATTGGCATACATTCGCCTTTATTGTAAGGATTTTATAATTGCATTTCATGCATTAGATTGTGTGGTTAGGACTAGATGTATGGTGGTGGATTTGGGTTGGAGGAAGTTCAACAAAATATTCAAAGGAAAAGGCCCTACAATAAATGGAGCCCAATGGAAGCCTTGGCCCAAAGAAGAGCCCACAAAAAAAGGTATAATTTTGCAAGTACAAAAGTTAGTGGCAACATGGATTGATGATGTGGCAAGATTCCCTCCATTGATCCATTTAGGCATGGCATTCATCTCCTCCCTAGGATGTGTGCTTGTTTGACTTGATCTTGGCCATCCATCCTTTTTGATCCAAGGGCCCTAATCCACCTAGGACTTCTATAAATGCATGGTATTAGTGATTGTAGACAACTTTTACCAAATCAATATACTACTATTTCCCTAAATCTCCCAAATTCCTTTGGTGATTTTTCCTTCGTTCTTTGAACCAAAAGGAGTTAGCCTCCATTGCTAGGCTAGCTTGGATTGCTAGGTTAGCTCTTAATCATTCCCTCATCTTCTCCCTTGGGAGTTGAAACGAGGACGAAAATCCCCGGCCTACGGTGGTCGTTTTCTTCATGGAAAACGTGTATCCAGGAGCTTAAACCGTAAGCTCGCTTCTCGGATCCACCAAGGGTTTTCTTTACTTTTATTGCTATCACTTTTGCACACAAATCACTCTTTACTTTTCAGCTTTTCATTATCCACACACTCACCTTCTATTTTTTTATCTTTTCTTTATTTCCATTTCTTTACATTTCCTTGTCATTTCTAACATATATTGTCATCTTATTCTCTTTATTTTCTTATAATTTTGCTTCTCTCTACTAACCTATAATCTTGGCCATCATCTTAACATTTGCCTTCTTTATTTCTTGCCTTTAGTTTAGTATTTTATTTCAATATTCAAATATTGTTCACTAGCATCCAACCGAGCACCAACCTAGCATATTCGTGGGTCGTACACGGGCCCCCTTTCTAGGGGCCCCCGTGTCAACCGACAACAGATTCAGAAAGTATTTTTTTTCAAAAATTTTCGATCAAGCATTTTAACAAATAGCTGGTAGGCACGTTCATACACAACAATAATCAGCTTCAATTATATAATGTGTGTAACGCCCCGAGTTATCTAAACTCGGTTTGCTACTCAACACACTGAACCGAACCATGACGACTTGATACTAAATTTAAAAATATTTCACTCGACAGTCAAAATTTGACATTTTCTAAAACTCGATGTATTTTAAAACTTGCAGCGGAAATCAATCAAACATCAATGAAGTTAAATAATCTGTGAAAACATTTTAAAATAATTGTTGGGAGTGTTAAGAATAATGGGCCAAAAATATAAAGCTTTAAAAATGTGGAATACCCATGAAATTGCAGAAGTCAAACACATCTGCCGACGACAAGGTCAACACAAGAAACAGAAATAGGAAATAGGAGGCCTCTACCGATGACAAACAACAAAACTTCGGTTATATCAACCGGTCACAAAATGACAAACACTACCTACATCTTCTGATGACGTCAGCCGGAAGATATACAAACAGGACAACTCTCGGTAGACTGCATCTACAGATAACTAGGCGACAAAACTTGCTACTTACATCTATCGATGACGTCAGCCGGGGAATTCCTTCCTCCAGCATCTGCCGATCGCTAGACGACAACTTGCAACTTATATCTACCGATGACGTCAGGCGGATGACTCCTTCATCCAACATCTGCCGATAGCTAGACGACAAAACTTACCACTTTCATCTACAGATGACGTCAGCCGGATGACTCCTTCATCCACATCTGCCGATCGCTAGACGACAGAACTTACCACTTTCATCTACCGATGACGTCAGCTGGATGGACTCCTTCATCCAACATCTGCGATCGCTAGACGACAAGACTTTCATCTACCGATGGCGTCAGCTGGATGACTCCTTCATCCAACATCTGCCGATCGCTAGACGACAGAACTTACCACTTTCATCTACAGATGACGTCAGCCGGATGACTCCTTCATCCAACATCTGCCGATCGCTAGACGACAGAACTTACCACTTTCATCTACCGATGACGTCAGCTGGATGACTCCTTCATCCAACATCTGCCGATCGCTAGACGACAGAACTTACCACTTTCATCTACCGATGACGTCAGCCGGATGACTCCTTCATCCAACATCTGCCGATCGCTAGACGACAGAACTTACCACTTTCATCTACCGATGACGTCAGCCGGGGAATTCCTTCCTCCAGCATCTGCCGATCGCTAGACGACAGAACTTACCACTTTCATCTACCGATGACGTCAGCCGGATGACTCCTTCATCCAACATCTGCCGATCGCTAGACGACAGAACTTACCACTTTCATCTACCGATGACGTCAGCCGGATGACTCCTTCATCCAACATCTGCCGATCGCTAGACGACAGAACTTACCACTTTCATCTACCGATGACGTCAGCCGGATGACTCCTTCATCCAACATCTGCCGATCGCTAGACGACAGAACTTACCACTTTCATCTACCGATGACGTCAGCCGGATGACTCCTTCATCCAACATCTGCCGATCGCTAGACGACAGAACTTACCACTTTCATCTACCGATGGCGTCAGCTGGATGACTCCTTCATCCAACATCTGCCGATCGCTAGACGACAGAACTTACCACTTTCATCTACCGATGACGTCAGCCGGATGACTCCTTCATCCAACATCTGCCGATCGCTAGACGACAGAACTTACCACTTTCATCTACCGATGACGTCAGCCGGATGACTCCTTCATCCAACATCTGCCGATCGCTAGACGACAGAACTTACCACTTTCATCTACCGATGACGTCAGCCGGGGAATTCCTTCCTCCAGCATCTGCCGATCGCTAGACGACAGAACTTACCACTTTCATCTACCGATGACGTCAGCCGGATGACTCCTTCATCCAACATCTGCCGATCGCTAGACGACAGAACTTACCACTTTCATCTACCGATGACGTCAGCCGGATGACTCCTTCATCCACATCTGCCGATCGCTAGACGACAGAACTTACCACTTTCATCTACCGATGATGTCAGCCGGATGACTCCTTCATCCAACATCTGCCGATCGCTAGACGACAGAACTTACCACTTTCATCTACCGATGGCGTCAGCTGGATGACTCCTTCATCCAACATCTGCCGATCGCTAGACGACAGAACTTACCACTTTCATCTACCGATGACGTCAGCCGGATGACTCCTTCATCCAACATCTGCCGATCGCTAGACGACAGAACTTACCACTTTCATCTACCGATGACGTCAGCCGGATGACTCCTTCATCCAACATCTGCCGATCGCTAGACGACAGAACTTACCACTTTCATCTACCGATGACGTCAGCCGGATGACTCCTTCAACTGGATAGACATCAGAACAGCAATTCTGCTGTATTCCAAGAAAAGCTCTGACTATCAAAGGATTTAAGCATTTTACTAAGACCAATCAGAGACAGATCAAATCATTGCATCACTCAAATCCAGTAGAAAACAGTATTTTCAAAACCCAACAGAACACTAATATCAAAGATTCTCAGAATGTATTCAAAGTTTTGAAAACACTACTATCATAAAATTTTCAGAAAAAGAAACGTTTATACTGAACTAGTTACTCCCAACTCAACACCTGCAGCAATGGATTAAACCGCCTCAACAGATGGCCAAACTGATGCCTGAAAATGCTCCTCCAACCAGCCTGGTCCTCTTATTGGTCGGTAAACACACCTTCAGTAACTTCTTCACCTACATCACAAACTCATCTATTAGCCTAATGCTAAGCAAGTAGAGCATTGAATGAAATCAATTAATGAAACAAAAATTTCCCTAAACATGCAATCTCTACTTTCTCATCTCAGTTGTATTCAAATTTGTTCTCTGTGGATCCCTCTGTACGATGGGAAAGTGGATCAGTCATCCCCCAAAGCATACATCCTCTGATCTCAATTAAGGGGCGGATTAATTCCCTTAACAGTTAACTGGTCTAATCGCCCTGTAGGATTGGGAAGTGGATCACTTTTCCCAAAACCTCAATCCCCTGTTCTCAATTAAGGGGCGGATTAATCCCCCTTAACAGTTGTTCTGATCATTCTGCTCACATTTACCATGCGTTTCATGTAAATTCATTTTCGTAATCTTTCAAAACATGATGCATGACAACTGGAAATAAACATACAAACATACATAAATCCTACTGTTTGTGATGTAGGCCCGAAGGCTCAAACAAACTCTACTTACCTGGCTCCCTGGAAATCGCTCGGCTAAATGCTACTTCAGAAGCTTGCTCACCTAAAATCATAATAGTACATATATCAAACTTTCACTAAACTTCACAGAATCAATACAGGAGTTTGAGGAACCAAATTTGAAACCCCACAACTCGGGTATTCTCAATAGTCGCTCAGCCCGAACCTACTCTAAATCACAACATTCCTTGAAACTCCTCACATTGTACTCCCTCAGCTATCTAACTACTAAAATCGCAAGAAAACAAGGAGGGCTTACCTAGGTTGAAGGAGAATTGGGCAGGAGAATCGCCTAGAGATTTCTGCCGTTCGAGCTGAAGACCAAAAGGGAAAGAAAATGAGTAGTGGTGGCGGCTACTCTAAACTTTTGCCTTACATACCTTATCCACTTTCAAATTTGCCAATTACCCTTATGCCCTTACTTACTCATTCTTCAACCTAACCTACATTATACTAAAATTTCATTCATCGATTATACTTAATAGATTTATCTGTTATTTTAAATTTTTAATTAAAGTCGGGTGTTACAATCTACCCTCCTTAAAAGAATTTTGTCCTCAAAATTCAGTACCTGAACAGTTCTAGATGTTGGTTCATCATGTCTTGCTGGCGTTCCCAAGTTACCTCCTCTGTATTCTGATTGTGCCATAAGACTTTCACCAATGGAACTTCTTTGTTGCGCAACATCTTCACTGTAAAATCTAGAATCTTCACAGGCTTTTCTTCATAGGTAAGTGTAGGTTGAATTTCAATGCTCTGCTGTTCAACAACTTGAGTTGGATCCCGCATACACTTCTTTAACATCGAGACATGGAACACGTCATGTATCCCTCCCATAGAAGCTGGTAGCTGTAACTGATAGGCTGCCTTCCCAATCCTTTTCAGAATTGAGAAAGGACCAACAAATCTAGGATTCAGTTTGCCTCTCTTTCCGAATCTCACAACTCCTTTGAATGGTGATACCTTAAGAAAAACCTCGTCGCCTACTTTAAACTCTAATTCTCTGCGTCTTCTGTCAGCATAGCTCTTCTGTCGGCTTTGAGCTGTTAAGATCCTCTGACGGATGAGAGCAACCTTCTCAATAGTCTGCTGCACAATGTCAGGACCAAGCAACTGTGCTTCACCAACTTTGTCCCAGTACAAAGGAGATCTACATCTTCGTCCATACAAAGCTTCATACGGTGCCATTCCTATTGTTGCTTGAAAACTGTTATTATAAGAAAATTCCACCAAAGGCAGATACTTGCACCAAGAACCTTGAAAATCCAAAACACATGCCCGGAGCATATCCTCTAATGTTTGAATGGTTCTTTCCGATTGTCCATCTGTTTGAGGGTGAAAGGCTGTACTGAAGTTTAGCTGTGTGCCCATGGCTTTATGTAAACTCTTCCAAAATTTGGATGTGAATCTAGAGTCTCGGTCCGAAACTATAGTAGCTGGAACTCCATGCAGTCGCACAACCTCCCGCACATACAATTCAGCTAACTGATCCATAGAGTAAGTCACCTTGATGGGTAAGAAATGGGCTGATTTGGTTAATTGATCGATTATCGTCCAGATTGCATCATGTTCTTTTGCTGTTCTGGGTAATCCTACAACAAAGTCCATGGTTATCTGCTCCCATTTCCATTCAGGGAGTGGTAATGGCTGCAACATTCCTGCAGGCCTCTGATGTTCAGCCTTAACCTGCTGGCAGATCAAACACAATCCTACATGTTCAGCAACGCTCCGCTTCATACCTGGCCACCAATAAGTCTGCTTAAGGTCTCTGTACATCTTCGTACTACCAGGATGAACGGAGAATCTAGAAGAATGAGCTTCAGAAAGGATTTCATCGCGAAGCTCTTTATTGGATGGCACAAAATATCTATTCCTGAACTTAAGTATTCCATCATCAGTATAATTGAAGTCCAAATTGTCGGTAGACTCCATGCTCGACTTGAACTTTATACACTCCTCATCAATGTTCTGGGTTTCTTTTATCCTTTCTAGAATAGTAGGTTTCAAAGAGATGGCAGAAAGCATAGCTGCTACATTGGACACAGTTTCTAGGTTAAACTTATGAAATTCAGACTCTAAGGCCACCGGCATATCCAGAGTCAAAGCTGAGGCTGACGGTATTACTCTACTTAATGCATCAGCCACCACGTTGGCCTTACCAGGGTGGTATTTAATCTCAAAATCGTAGTCTTTAACAAACTCCAACCATCTACGTTGCCTCATATTTAATTCCTTCTGCGTGAAAATATACTTCAGACTTTTATGATCCGAAAATATTTCACAAGGCTGTCCATACAAGTAGTGCCTCCAAATCTTAAGTGCAAATACTACAGCAGCTAATTCTAAATCATGGGTAGGGTAATTCTTCTCATGAGTTTTCAACTGTCTAGAGGCATAAGCTATGACCTTACCATCTTGCATTAACACACATCCAAGACCAACCTTGGAAGCATCACAGTAAATACTAAATTTACCATCCACAGCTGGAAGGGTTAAAATTGGAGCATTGGTTAGTTTCTGTTTCAAGGTCATGAAACTATGTTCACATTCATCGGTCCATATATACTTCACATTTTTCCTGGTTAACTTAGTAAGGGGTGTAGCAATCTTTGAAAATCCTTCAATGAACTTTCTGTAATACCCTGCTAGTCCAAGAAAACTTCGAATATCAGTAGCACTCTTCGGTTGGGGCCACTCCTTAACTGCTTGAACTTTTGCTGGATCAACAGATATGCCGTCCCCAGAGATGACATGTCCTAAAAAGTGAACTTGGTCCAACCAGAACTCACACTTAGAAAACTTGGCATAAAGTTGGTGCTGCCTTACTAATCCTAATACCAAGCTTAAATGCCTTGCATGCTCATTCTTAGTTCTAGAATAGATCAGAATGTCGTCTATGAATACTATGACAAACTTGTCCAAATACTCATGAAACACCCTATTCATGAGATCCATGAAGGCTGCTGGTGCATTTGTCAAACCAAAAGACAAAACCAAAAATTCGTAATGTCCATATCTCGTACGAAAGGCAGTCTTTGGTATATCCTCAGACTTAACCTTCAATTGGTAGTACCCTGATCTTAAGTCAATCTTAGAGAAAACTCGTGCACCTCGAAGTTGGTCAAACAAATCATCGATCCTAGGCAATGGGTACTTATTTTTTACTGTTAACTTATTCAATTCTCTATAGTCAATGCACATACGCATTGATCCATCCTTCTTTTTAACAAATAGAACTGGTGCACCCCACGGTGAATAACTTGGCCGTATGAATCCTTTTTCCAACAGTTCCTCTAACTATTTCTTTAATTCCTTGAGTTCCTTTGGTGCCAATCTGTATGGATTCTTAGATATAGGTTCAGCACCAGGATAGACATCCACCACAAATTCGATCTCTCTATCAGGTGGTAAACCAGGCAGGTCATCAAGGAAAACTTCAGGGAAATCTTGAGCTATTGGAACCTTTTGGAGACTCGGTTCTCTTACCAGCTTTGTGTCTAATACGCTGGCCAGAAAGCATGAATACTCACTACACGGGAAAGGTTTAGCGCCGACAGAGGATAAAACAGACATTCTTCTGTCTCTCCTTGAGGCTTGAAAGGTGTGTTTCGAACCACCAGGGGGTTGGAAACTAACTATTCCAGTTCTACAGTCTATTGTGGCATAGTGCTTAAACAGCCAATCCATTCCTAAGATTACATCAAATCCCATGATCTCTAAAATAATGAGATCAGCAGGTAGGTTCTTATCTCCTACTGTCACTACACTATTAAGCAGCACCCGGCTAGAGCGCATGCGTTCGCCAGAAGGTAAAGCAACATTGAACATATGCTCAGAAAGTGAAGACTCGACGTCTAATTTATCAGCAAAGGCAGACGCTATGAAGGAATGTGTTGCACCTGAATCTATTAAAGTAAAAGCAGGCATAAAATTGACTAGTATGGTTCCTGACACAACAGCAGGCTGATCTTCATCACCCGATTCTACCATGGAGAATATTCTTGGCTTAACATTCACAGGGCCATTCTTCAGAGCTAGACAATCCCTATTCATGTGCCCAACTTTATTACAATTATAACAGCGAAGGACTCTGGGCTTTGGGCAATCCTTAAGCAGATGCCCGATCTCCTCAAAGTTGAAACACTTCCCCGTGCTAATTCTACACTCTCCCGGGTGAAATCTTGAACACTTTGGGCATTGAGGGAACTTCCTAGTATCTGGTGTCTTCTTCTCCTTCCCTTGACCGCCCTGGCCCTCACCGGGCCTCTTCGTTACCTTGTGATGGTGTGGCTGGGTGAACTTTCGTGGAGCCGCACTAAACCCAGCACACTTCATCTCTGCCTCTTCCACTTCTAATGTTGTGGACACTACTTCACTGTAGGACGATCCTTTTATACCCGAGAACTTGACTCCTCTATAAATCTCAGGTTTCAGCCCATGCACAAATTGGAACACCTTATCCTCATCCCTGCGTGCGAGGTGTCCGGCAAACCTTGATAGGGATTCGAACTGTCTGCTGTATTCAGCTACGGTCCCTGTCTGTTTCAAGTTCATGAACTCCAACTTCTTTGTGGTCTGTACAGTACTGTTAAAATACTTCTCATAGAAAATTTCCTTAAATTGCGTCCAAGTCATCGCAAGAACATCATGGGTGGTCTCCATCGTCTCCCACCAGAGTTGAGCATCACCGGCAAAGTGGAAGGTTGCCAAAATGACCTTTTCTCCATCTCCCACATTTGCACACCTAAACATGCTTTCTATCTTTTTCAACCATTCCTCGGCCACAATTGGATTTGCTGACTTTCCATCAAAAGTGGGTGGTCGCAACCTCCTAAACCTCTCTCCTGCCTGTTCATTATTGGAACCCGAGTTGGCACTCCCTTGTACCTCTCGGTTCAGTAGCAGTCCTAACTGATCGGACTGCTGGCGCATCATATCAGATTCCTGACGTACCAAGTCTGTCAGCTGCCTGATCACACCAGAATTCTCAGTACTTCCCGGGTTTGGCGTCTCCCTCTGTACTCTTGGTCTCCCTGGTCGTCTGGACATTCTACTATATTCCTGTAAAAGGTTAACTATTCTCATAAATATCTAATAACTAAAACTAACATAAACACTTACCGTTGTTGGAGTACTTCCATGCAACGATCGGCTCTGTTGAGTAATTCTTCGAACGGTTTAACCAAATGGCTCTGATACCAACTTGTAACGCCCCGAGTTATCTAAACCCGGTTTGCTACTCAACACACTGAACCGAACCATGACGACTTGATACTAAATTTAAAAATATTTCACTCGACAGTCAAAATTTGACATTTTCTAAAACTCGATGTATTTTAAAACTTGCAACGGAAATCAATCGAACATCAATGAAGTTAAATAATCTGTGAAAACAATTTAAAATAATTGTTGGGAGTGTTAAGAATAATGGGCCAAAAATATAAAGCTTTAAAAATGTGGAATACCTATGAAATTGCAGAAGTCAAACACATCTGCCGACGACAAGGTCAACACAAGAAACAGAAATAGGAAATAGGAGGCCTCTACCGATGACAAACAACAAAACTTCGGTTATATCAACCGGTCACAAAACGACAAACACTACCTACATCTTCCGATGATGTCAGCCGGAAGATATACAAACAGGACAACTCTCGGTAGACTGCATCTACCGATAACTAGGCGACAAAACTTGCTACTTACATCTACCGATGACGTCAGCCGGGGGATTCCTTCCTCCAGCATCTGCCGATCGCTAGACGACAACTTGCAACTTATATCTACCGATGACGTCAGCCGGATGACTCCTTCATCCAACATCTGCCGATCGCTAGACGACAAAACTTACCACTTTCATCTACCGATGACGTCAGCCGGATGACTCCTTCATCCAACATCTGCCGATCGCTAGACGACAAAACTTACCACTTTCATCTACCGATGACGTCAGCCGGATGACTCCTTCATCCAACATCTGCCGATCGCTAGACGACAGAACTTACCACTTTCATCTACCGATGACGTCAGCCGGATGACTCCTTCATCCAACATCTGCCGATCGCTAGACGACAAGACTTACCACTTTCATCTACCGATGACGTCAGCCGGATGACTCCTTCATCCAACATCTGCCGATTGCTAGACGACAGAACTTACCACTTTCATCTACCGATGGCGTCAGCCGGATGACTCCTTCATCCAACATCTGCCGATAGACTTCAGAACAGCAATTCTGCTGTATTCCAAGAAAAGCTCGAACTATCAAAGGATTTAAGCATTTTACTTAGACCAATCAGAGACAGATCAAATCATTGCATCACTCAAATCCAGTAGAAAACAGTATTTTCAAAACCCAACAGAGCACTAATATCAAAGATTCTCAGAATGTATTCAAAGTTTTGAAAACACTACTATCATAAAATTTTCAGAAAAAGAAACATCTATACTGAACTAGTTACTCCCAACTCAACACCTGCAGCCATGGATTAAGCCGCCTCAACAGATGGCCAAACCGATGCCTGAAAATGCTCCTCCAACCAGCCTGGTCCTCTTATTGGTCGGTAAACACACCTTCAGTAACTTCTTCACCTACATCACAAACTCATCTATTAGCCTAATGCTAAGCAAGTAGAGCATTGAATGAAATGAATTAATGAAACAAAAATTTCCCTAAACATGCAATCTCTACTTTCTCATCTCAGTTGTATTCAAATTTGTTCTCTGTGGATCCCTCTGTACGATGGGAAAGTGGATCAGTCATCCCCCAAAGCATACATCCTCTGATCTCAATTAAGGGGCAGATTAATTCCCTTAACAGTTAACTGGTCTGATCCCCCTGTAGGATTGGGAAGTGGATCACTTTTCCCAAAACCTCAATCCTCTGTTCTCAATTAAGGGGCGGATTAATCCCCCTTAACAGTTGTTCTGATCATCCTGCTCACATTTACCATGCGTTTCATGTAAATTCATTTTCGTAATCTTTCAAAACATGATGCATGACAACTGGAAATAAACATACAAACATACATAAATCCTACTGTTTGTGATGTAGGCCCGAAGGCACAAACAAACTCTACTTACCTGGCTCCCTGGAAATCGCTCGGCTAAATGCTACTTCAGAAGCTCGCTCACCTAAAATCATAATAGTACATATATCAAACTTTCACTAAACTTCACAGAATCAATACAGGAGTTTGAGGAACCAAATTTGAAACCCCACAACTCGGGTATTCTCAATAGTCGCTCAGCCCGAACCTACTCTAAATCACAACATTCCTCGAAACTCCTCACATTGTACTCCCTCAGCTATCTAACTACTAAAATCGCAAGAAAACAAGGAGGGCTTACCTAGGTTGAAGGAGAATCGGGCAGGAGAATCGCCTAGAGATTTCTGCCGTTCGAGCTGAAGACCGAAAGGGAAAGAAAATGAGTAGTGGTGGCGGCTACTCTAAACTTTTGCCTTAAATACCTTATCCACTTTCAAATTTGCCAATTACCCTTATGCCCTTACTTACTCATTCTTCAACCTAACCTACATTATACTAAAATTTCATTCATCGATTATACTTAATAGATTTATCTGTTATTTTAAATTTTTAATTAAAGTCGGGTGTTACAATGTGTAACTGAAATTTCTTAAACAAGCAGCTCAACAGAACAATATTATGTGAATAGACCTACTGGAACAAATATTAAGCAAAGATGAGCAGCAAAAATAACAAAATAGATCAGATTCCAATCGATAAAAATTTGAAGTTTAATGGGTCTGCTCGGTTTGCAGAAAACCGCTTCAATATACAAATTATATGGTTAACTCTAAAATGTGATTGTTATATTAATGTTTTGGAGTTAATATCAGATCAAAATGTGCTGGAAATGTAAAGAACAAAATCGAAATGCAGCAAAGAACAACATAAATAAAAAAAAAAACAAAGAATTAAAACAGGGAAAGGAAAACAAAACCAGAACCACGGAAAACAGAGCACTCCTTTAGTCGACTATCTTGAAACCTTCAATTCCTATAAAATATTCTGCTTAACTCTTAAATGTTCAGTGTAACGCCCCCAAACCCACCCTGGCTCGGAGTGCTACTTTGCTAACCAATCCCACGTTAAAACTGACTCCCAAACATAAAAGGAAACGAACACATCTGAATTTAAAACTAAACTCCTGAAACTCTCTTAAATCATACCTAGCTGCCTAGACTCACCAAATCCCTTACCCCTAACCTTTAAGCACCACGGCGTCATTCCTGAAAATTTCGGCAAAATAACGCTTGAAAATGGCGCCTCCAAAATGCTAAGTACCTGTAAAAGAATCAATTCCCAACCAACCAGAACCAGAATACACAATAACCAGTATACGAAATCTCCAAATAGCAGTGCAGAGGGAAAACTAAAATACAACATTCCTAAGTGAAGAAAGTCCGCAATATAGGGCGACACATCACCCTTAACTATAAATAAATACAACACTCCCATAACAGTATTTCCATAAACAGAAATCTACAACAAACTATCAAAACACAAAGCCCCACAAACTACCAAAATAGAAATGTCCCACATTTCCCGAAGACCATGGTGGAGTCGCCCCGACAACTGCCCGTACCGGCACGCCCCGTGCATCTCTTACTGCTCCCAATTCTTGGCTGACTCACATAGATCACCTGTACCCGCGTCGTTACCTACACCACAGAACACACACGCACACATAAGCTTACGCTTAGTAAGTAGGGATTAACAAATACGACTAGATAAATGCAAGCTACGCACAACGCTGAACAAAACAACCAAACAACACAACGACACGAAACAAAACACAGATTTGCCCGCATCAACGATGCCTTATGCTTTAATACAGTACGACAACGCAACACAACACCACAACACCACAATGCAACTCAACAACCCGACTCAACACAACACGACAACACAGTCAGACAATACTAGTTGCCCGCACCCGAAAGGATGCCTTACTCTTTAACTCAGCACGACACAAAATGCAACTTCTACACTCACTGCTACTTTCAATTACATTCTCCATTTATTAATCTTTTACCCGTGCATCTTTCATAGAGACCCTCCCGAGGTGCTCCACGAGCACTACTCCTCGGTGAAGCAACTCTATAAAATATCACGGCTCACAGTGCATCTCTCATAGAAATCCTTCCGAGGTGCTCCACGAGAACTACTCCTCGGCAAGGCATGTCGAGACCCTCTCGAGGTGCTCCTCGAGCACTACTCCCCGATGAGGCAGTAAATCCTTCTGAGGTGCTCCACGAGCACTACTCCCCAGCAAGGCATGTCGAGACCCTCTCGAGGTGCTCCACGAGCACTACTCCCCGAGGAGGCAGTAAATCCTTCCGAGGTGCTCCACGAGCACTACTCCCCGGCAAGGCATGTCGAGACCCTCTCGAGGTGCTCCACGAGCACTACTCCCCGATGAGGCAGCTCTACTCGACATTACTGTTCAGTGCAATGCACCCCTTGTAGAGACCCTATCGAGGTGCTCCACGAGCACTACTCCCCGGCAAGCAACTCTACTCGGAATAACTAAGCATTTCTCACTATCTCTTTACTTTTAATGCTCACAACTCATTCCTGGGCTCACAACTCATGCTCACGCATCATCAAACCCGTGCTCACAACTCATGCTCACTCAATGCACAACATCCAATAAACACAACAATCACACTATATTGCAAGTCAGCTAACAACTCAATTCTCGTGGCTCTAACTATAATGCAAGTCAACCAATGCACAACAGCTCTAACTATAATGCAAGTCAACCAATGCACAACATCTCTAACTATAATGCAAGTCAACCAATGCACAACAGCTCTAACTATAATGCAAGTCAACCAATGCACAACATCCAATAAACACAACAATCACACAACAACCAAACAAAACCAAGCAAGCAAACAATCTACTACAAGCAACCAAATCAGAATAAAGCAACCAAACCAGCAAAGAATCTCCTACCGTTCCGTGGTGTAGGCCCGAAGGCAAAACATTCCACTACTTACCTGAACTCTGGCACCGCACTTACTCGCTTTGGCTATGTACATTTGCCCACTCGGTAACCTATCACATTCACAAAATTCACTTAAGCATCACTATTCACTTCTAAAGAATATTTAAACTAACTCTAACTACAACTATTCAAACTTCTTTAAAATTAAGCCTACATACACCAACTTACTCTCAAACTATTATTTCTAGCCTAATCCAACTAAAGCCTAACTAAATGGGCCACCAATTTGGGTTGGGTAAAAACCGACCCGAACTTCAACCCCGCGTAACTTTCGCGTCGGATATCAGAATCGAACGATTCCAGCGGCCACGTACTCCTCTAATAACCTATTTTAACTGCTAAAAGGAATTTGAAAACAAACGACCCTAGATAGGTCAAATTGGCAAAAACCTGAACTGCCCCTTCACCCGAAAAATTCCCTTTTCCAATTTTCCATCAATTCACACTCAATTCTTCACCAATCAACCACATATACCCTCAATTAGCATAATCGCTCCAAAAATCCCGAACTACAAGCAAAAACCCGAAATGCCCCAAACAGGGCTTGCTGTATTTTGCCCAAATCGGGCTCCTCACTGCCAAGCAACCACAGCCGGCCCAAGGGTTGGCAAACCCACGCCGGAAGCAGCCCATTTCGGCCGATGATCGGAGCTCAAACTCGCTCCTCACCCTCGGCCACGAACAGAACCGAAACAGGAGAAGAGGAAGACTTACCGTTTGGTTCTGTGCGCGACGACGGCCGGAACTGGCAGCCTTGGAGTCGCCGACGTCGTCTGGCTGGAAATTGTTGGGAATCGTCGGCGGTCTTGATCGGCGATCGTCCTTCCTCCCTTGCCCTCTCCCTAATTCTTCGCGCTCGTCGCACGAACAGAAATGCTTCGGCCATTCTGTTTTATTATTTATTTTTTTTTAATAATAAATTATAATAATAAAACTAAAACTATTTCTTTAATTTAAATTAGCTAATTACCGTTTTGCCCTCCCATAACGTAAATTAATTAAATCTAAAGAAACACACGTTAAGGAAAAATCCTCGAGTGTTACATTCAGGCATAAATTTTTTAAACAAAAAAAACATAGCTATTCGCAGCAAATAAAATCAAACAGCAGCACGATAATATCAAATAGATGTCAAATACCCACTATCGATGCTAAATAGATTTAGAGAAGATTAAACAGAAGATGAGATGCTATTGTTCGAAACTTAAAGAAAACAGATAACGATGAACAAACTTGCTGCAAATGTTAAAAATATAAGAAAAAAATTAAACTAAAGCAGAAAAATTAAACTAACCGAGAAGAGGTTCAATGTTTTAATCGACTCTCATAAGAGCTAAACAAGAATTGATTAAACTAATAGGTGATAAAATCCTACACTAGAAAAGCTAAATAAATGAAGTTAAGTCTCTGGAAATCGAATGCACAGAGAAAAAAACAGAACATAAATCTACTAAATGCCACTCGTTGACTTTTTTTTTTGTTTTTTTTTTAACAAGAGAAATGCTTAGAGGATGCTCCAAGCTCTGATACCACTTGACACGGTGGCCCTTAGAAAAGGGGTCGTGTAATACGCACAAAATATTCAAAGTGCTCGAGTGAAGGTGTAGTACAAGAACCGATAATAAATGAGAGGAAAAATGGAAAATAAATGCAAGAAAAATAAAGGTGGTGGTGAGTGTGATGATGGCCGAATTTAGTGGTGATGAAAATGGAAGAAATGCAAATGAAAAATGACAAGATGAAGGTGGAATGTGTGTGTGGAAACCGTGAAGAACATGATGAAGGAGATGAAGAGAAAAATGCAAAAATTAAATGGTGGAGTGTGTGAAAGTGTTATGGCCGAAATTAAAGGGCGAGAGTGTGTGAAATGTGTGAACAGAAATGAAGAAATGGATACCTTTGGCGGATCTAAAGAGCTATCTTACGTTTTACGCTCTTAGAAAAACGATTTTTCCGGAGGAAAACCGACCACCGTAGGCCTAGGTTTTCATCCTCAACTCCTAACTCCCAATGGAGAAAGGCAAGGGAAAAGATAAGAGTTAACCTAGCAACCCGAAGGCTAGGCTAACAATGGAGGGCTACTCCACTCGATTCAAGAATCGAGGAAAAACCAAAGGCAACCTACCTTGGATAAGGAAAATAGATATTTTATAAATTGGCAAAAGTTCCAATACATGCACCAATGCTATGCTTAAATAGAAAATCCTAGGGTGGATGATTAGGGTTTCCATAAGGATGAATGAATGGTAGCCCTTGGATGAAAAAAGGATAGATGGCCAAGATCAAGACAAACAAGCACGCATCCTAGGGAGGAGATAAATGTCATGCCTAAATGGATCAATGGAGGAAATCTTGCCACATCATCAATCCATGAGGCCACTATCTCTTTTCCTTGCAAGGTTAAAAATCCAAGTTTAGGCCTCCCTTGGGTTGAAACACTATGGGTCTAAGTATCTCCAAAAAAATGGGCCAAATGTGATGCCTCCAAGTGGTGCCTCCAAATGTGCCAAGTGATGTCCCCAAGTGGGCCTCCAAATGTGTCAAGGATGTCTCCAATGTGGCCCAAGTAATGGTAAATCCCAACCAAGCCACCAATATGTGACTAAGCCTAAGTAAAATACTAAAGCATGAAAATGACTAATGGCTAAGAGTTTGCCAAAAGAAAATAAAAAAATAAAATAAAATAAATGAAAATTACAAAACTTGATCTCCGGAAGACAAATTCCGGCTTCTGCTAGTCCAGCTAGTGCTCGAGAATTTTCTTCATTACATTTTGAGTTTTGCTTCCATGTGAACTCTAAATTCGTTGAACTAGCTTTCCATGCACCGTCCTTCAATAGTTCATTACCTACACAAGAAAACACGTAATAAGTAAGGAGAATAAATAAAGTTTTGACCTTTATCAGATTTTTAATTAATTGAGCCTCTTGGCACGTCGGTGTGTCTGCGATGGTCCATGGTTGAGTGGTTATTGAGTCCCTCCTAGTTGATAAGTCCATTGTGAGGTCCCATTGGGCCTAGGGTTGAGTGGTTGTGGAGTCCCTCCTGGTGTGCTCTTGTGCGTGGATCCGTGATGGCCTAGGGTAGAGTGGTTATTGCATCCCTCCTTGTTGATAAGTTCATTGTACGGTCCCCTTGGGCCCAGGGTGGGGTGCTTGTTAAGTCACTCCAGGTGTGCTCTTTTATGTGGGTCTGCGCTGGCCCAAGGTTGAGTGGTTATTACGTCCCTCCTGGTTGATAAGTCCACTGTGCGGTCCTCTTTGGGCCCAAGGTGGCTCGTTGAGTCCCTCCTGGTGTGCTCTTGTGCGTGGGTCCACGATGGCCCAGGGTTGAGTGGTTATCGTGTCCTTCCTAGTTGATAAGTTCATTGTGCAGTCCCGTTGGGCCCAAGGTGGGGTGCTCGTTGAGTCCCTCCTGGTGTGCTCATGTGTGTGTATTCGTGATGGCCCAGCTGTAACATCTCGTAAATTTACCCTTGTCACTATTCCCGAAAATCCCATAAAATTTTAACTTTATTTCAATCCATAGTCATACACGTTTAAAAACAAATGACTTCATTCGGCGGAAGACATACTACGTGTGGAAACCTCATATCAAACTAAACTTTCTTTGTAGTGCTAAAATAGTAAGACTGGGTTTCGATCAACATAGCCTCTGTAATGAGATCGGTCGACGTGGCCCAAGTAATAAGATCGGTCAACGAACTACTAAGGAGAATCGGTCGACGAACTACTTTCAGCAGACAACACTTCCTCTCGGGTTTCATCAAATTGAACAGTGGGGGTCGACAACTCCTTTCGGCAAACAACACTCCCTCTCGGGTTTCGTCAAATTGTATAGTGGGGGTCGACATCTATAACATAGATAAACTTCTGCCATTAACATCTACCGATCGCTTCTTCCGATCGCATCTACTGATCGCATTTGCCGATTCGATGGTCAACGCTGACCTAAAATCGGTCAATGTCAACACTGACCTAAAATCGTCGATTATTTCCCTTTACCAGAAAACTTAACAACTTAATTAAATCGACCGAAACTCTACATCCACCTTTAACATTTGCCTATTTCCAAACATCAAAGTAACTCGTCCAAAACCTATTTCATCGACATCAAAAAATCGGTAAAAAGACATCACGCCCGTAAAACATCAGCCAATCGATCGCCCTCCTTGTCGATCGATCGGCAAGCTCTCTGGACTTTAATTCCAGAGTGCTGCTTCCTTACTTCTTCTTCACACATCTCCTCCCCTCTCATTTCTCTTTTCCACTAACTATACTAAAACACCACTACCTCATACTTTCCTCAATCCACCACAATGCACATCAATAAATCAAGTTCATCAATATCAACAAAACAGCGGAAAGACATACACTGGTTCGACAGTGGACTTATATATATAACCTATCAAAATAGACATTCTGTGCATTTTTTCACAAATATAACCAAAACATCAAAACACCTATACATACACTATCCAGATACCAATCACCCTAAAATGGGTTTCTATAAAATTTCTATATTATCACCCTTCAGCCCAAAATAAACCCAAAACCTCAAAATACTTAACTATTTGCTCCCACGGGTCAAAATTCGCACCGACTACGCCAGCGCACTCCCACGGGCATTCTTCTTCAACCAGCTCGTTCATCTTACGGAGGAACATCATCCTCACCTTCTTCGATCTCACCTACACCCTAAAGACACCTATGAGAATCAATCTCAGTAAATTCTATGTAAATGTCAATGCCTGAACATATATAGGCAACTTTTATGAAGGCCGTCCATATATTTCATTTAACAGTCCGTGTCAGTCTATGGTTATCGGAAACGCTCGGCAGATGGATAGGGCACATCAAGCAATTAGATAGCCCACACCATCTGAAGGAAGGAAAACCCGCACACCACGGAATGTCAAATCTGAACCTCATCCCCAATAACCTCAAGCTATTGTTGTTTACTATGATACTTTACTTTCTTACCTTACCTTTTTCATGAAATCCATGCATAAATCCATTTTTTATGTCATTTGTAAAACAATGATGCATGAGTAAGCATAAAGAACATGGGCATCATCAAAACAACACAAAAGCATAACCTATAACTGCTACTAAACCTAGGCTACCAATCCAAAGCATATAAAACAGTCATTGCACCAATAATCCTCAGTAAGTCATGAGAACTTACCTGACGTCCTTAGCGAGCCGAGTGCCGTCTGTAAGCTTCGTCCACCTAGGATATTTCACAATTGTCGTTATTAGAATTGGCTCTCAATAATTAAATTCCAAAGCTAGACGAAACTCCAAGCTAAAGGAAACTTCCTAAAACCTCAATTTAACCTCCTCGAGCATTTCATCGAGCAATTCGCACTCACAATTCTATAACCTATTTTTAATGAAAATCTATATCGTTCAACCTCCGATTTCAACCTAACCATCGATGAAAACTCACAATCTATCATCAGTAGGTCAATAATACAGTAAACCTAACAATTTCTAACATAAACCTATAATTTAGCAAAACCCTAAATGGAAACCCTAACTGTGAAATCAGAACTAAACCGTCTAGATTACATGGAACTTACCTAGGGCTTTATTGTTGGAAGAAAAATGGAGAAGAAACCATCGGCTGAGGAGTGAATGGCAAAGGGAAGAAGAACGCCAGAGAGGAAAATGCTCTCTGGAGTTTGAAATTTGAATTCATGGAATGAAGAAAACTGATGGGGGTAGGGGTTTATCAATTTTAAATATTTTTATAACTTAATTACAAGTTTGCCCCTCCATTCTATTTTCTACTTATTTTGTTATTTACTCTATCGATTCATTTTTCCCAAATCTCCTTATTTCACGAAATATTTTAATTTATTCCTAGTGTTCTAATAAAACTTTCCATTCGCAAAACGGACTTAATTTGCTATTTTTACGAATATAACCTTATATGGGGGAAAACCGAAACTTGGGCGTCACCCTATCAGTTTGCATTTCTGAAAATTTCCTTATTCCTCTAAAATTCTCATAAATTCCTAGGGCTCTAATGAAACTTTTCGTTCGTAAAACGAGCGTATTTTACTTATTTATGAAAATACCCTTTTTATATCGGAAAGTCCTAAAACCCGAAAAACCAAGGTGTTACATTCCATCTACCTTAATTAGAATTTTGTCCTCAAAATTGGCTTAGCTTATAGCTCTTGACATTATCGCCTCATGTCTTGTAACCTTATTCTTCGACTTACAATCGCTCTGCTCTTTTCGAGTGTCTTCCTTCCATCTCTCCAAAATTTTGAGTTTCTCTTTAAGAACTTTGATCCTATCCATACTTGGGATCTACCTCTATAGTTCTAAACTAAAACTCCTAAAATCCCAATGATATCGCCTTAGCCTCTTAACCAATTGGGCTAAGCATGTACTTGCTTATGCATCGAGTACTATCAAATTCTTAAATCTCCGAATCGAATAATCTCATTGTATCTTTAAGGCACTTTGATAATTCTCGTATACCTTGTTTCTCACTTAATTACCTATAAGTTAAACTTTCCAACTCATCTAATTTGACCTTATGTTTAGGTTTCCTCTAGTTACTTCCTTAGGCAGTAGCCATACCTAAGCTTCCTATCACCTTTTGGATTGACTATAATCTAAAGGTTTCTACAAACTCTTGGATTGTAAACCGACAGCTAACAAGGGTAGTAGGTTGAGTTTGCTTCTAATGATCGATTATGTTTGGGAAGTTGTCTAATTTAGTAAAATGTTTGGATTGGTGTATGCTCTGTTTTCTGGTGAACGACTCCTCTCATGGTCTTATGTTTCGAAAATGTTTATGTCCATGCATTCATGATTTATTTATCGAGTATACAAAATGTTTTACACGCATGCTCTTTATGAATGAAACAAGAAAACAAAACGTATGGAAACTTGACTAAATGAGAGTTGGGGGTGGTTTTGGCCATGTCACTGTCCAGAGATGGACCACGATTCTTGCCCGAAAGGGGCCATGTACACGCACACTGCCTACCCCCTTTCGGCACAAACTCCTCCTTAATACATGATATGAGAATGATGAACAAGTATATGACTCCCACGATATGTATATGAATGTGAACATAAACATGATTCCCAAGCTGAATGAAAGATACGAACATGATTATATCAAGTATGCATTCATGAGTATTCATGCATTTGCTGCACTCCTTACTAAGCAAGTAGGCTTATAGTTTTACCTTATGATGTAGGTGACGAACTAGCAGGTGAGGATTTCACTCTTGAAGATAATTCTTAAGTCGGGTTGCTGGATGGTGCTCATGGTGTGGATTTTGTGCTAGGTGGCGATTCGACCTGAGGATGGCGTTCCTAGTCTGTTATGGTATGAGACAGTGATATGGAGGAATAAGTAGGAGAGAACTTTTCTTTATACGACGATAATTATTAACTTGTTCAGTATTATGTGTTTTTAAAGAGGATTATAAGACTAAATGTTTTATGAGTATTTCTGGAAATGAAGTTTGAAATCTTTAGAGGATAAGAAGTAAGTAGATTTGAGCGGTGGATGTGTTTGGTAGATGTATTCGGAAGATGGGCGGTAGAAGTGTAGCGGTTGATGTAAGTTGGTTACTGTTGAGCGATAGAAGTTACTCTAGTTAATGTCAAGTGTTACTGTTAATCGGTGGATGCTGGATGTATGAGTCATCAGGCTGACGTCATCGGTAGATGTTGAGTGTTACTATTGAGTGGTGGATGCTGGATGTATGAGTCATCCGGCTGACGTCATCGGTAGATGTTGAGTGTTACTGTTGAGCCGTGGATGCTGGATGTATGAGTCATCCGGCTGACGTCATCGGTAGATGTTGAGTGTTACTGTTGAGCAGTGGATGTTGGATGAATGAGTCACCCGGCTGACGTCATCGGTAGATGTTGAGTGTTAATGTTGAGCGGTGGATGTGTTTGGTAGATGTATTCGAAAGATGGGCGGTAGAAGTGTAGCGGTGGATGTAAGTTGGTTACTGTTGAGCAGTAGAAGTTACTTTGTTAATGTCGAGTGTTACTGTTGATCCGTGGATGCTGGATGTATGAGTCATCCGGCTGAAATCATCGGTAGATGTTGAGTGTTACTGTTGAGCGATGGATGCTGGATGAATGAGTCACCCGGCTGACGTCATCGGTAGATGTTGAGTATTACTGTTGAGCGGTGGATGTGAACGGCAGAGGTTAAATCGATTGTCTGTTGATTTCCTCCTTCATATAAATATATAGATGATTTTCCAAACGATTTTTAATGGCCTTGAGTTGATTTAGAGTTTCACAAGAAAGAAAAAAAAAAGGAAATAGATATATGAGTCAAGAATAGGCTTACGCTCATGTTTATGAAATTCTCGACCCGTTGGGTTTTGGGTCGTTACACCAACGCAATCACTCAGATCTTACATCCACATCTTTGTGATGATTCTTCCCGTCCTCTAAAATCATGGCAGTAATAGCCACTTCCTATATCCTATCAACAATTAATTTAAGTTGAATCCTTTGAACATCGTTTCTGCCTAAACACTTTCAACTTCACGTGGATCTAAAATATTCAAGTTTCCGCTATATCTTCTTATTCGCTTAAATACACTAGTTATATTTTGACGATATAGAGTATCCTTCAACAAGTTTCACGTCTAAGCTTCCAATTTCTCTCTGAAGCGTCCCACTCTAAAGCCTTAAATGTTTGTCAACAAAGGTCTAGTTTTTATCTACTTAAATCTTATATCTCATAAGTCGTATCCCTCTAATAGTAATTAAACTCTAAGTGCACAGCTTCTTATGGTTAAGTCAGGCTAATCTTATTAATACGCATAGCTCTCTTTCTATAAGGTCTATATCTGTATCGTCTTGTATTTAACGTACTGTCTTCTTGTCGAGGTTTACCTAGGAACCCTTCTTACCCACCTT
This sequence comes from Begonia masoniana, assembly GCA_022432975.1. Lineage (NCBI taxonomy): Eukaryota > Viridiplantae > Streptophyta > Magnoliopsida > Cucurbitales > Begoniaceae > Begonia > Begonia masoniana. Next base: position 19,830,478 of record CM039510.1, read on the forward strand.
CTACTATTCTCCTACCTCTCTATTTTCAAGCCTACTTTTATCTATCATACACATATTGCCATTAAACCATCACTCCAATTACCCTTTCTATTCTATTGTTCTTCACTTTATTAACGGTGGAGATAAAACTCTACCTAAAATAGCTGATGGTTGGGCAGTTTCCTCTTCTCCGATCGGGGTAAATATCCTCGGTGTAAGCTTTTTTTGACCTCTGCCCGATTGACCTCTACCTGGCTTCAGGACAATCCCTGACATAGTGGTCAATCCCACCACATCGAAAGCACATATCTGTGCCTAATCTGCAATCGCCATAGTGCTTCTTTCGGCAATGAGGACACAGAGATCTCTGGAAAGTTCCTTGTGCCTGTTTTCCTTTGCCCTGGTCATTCCTTCCCTCGTACTGCCTTTTAACACCTCTTTATTGTTTTCCCTCTAATTGATGTAGTTGAAACCTTCTAAGGAACCTCTCTACACCATAGTTATTGGGAACAACCATCTTTTGGGTTCTAAGGCCCTCTCGGTTTATCAATGTCTCTAGTTGATGAGATTGGCTATCTATATGTCGGGCTTGTCGGTCAAGATGTTGAGCTTGTTGGGCAATGACATCCCTCAATAGATTTATGGTGTCGTCCAACTCATCCCTATCGTTCCCTCCACGAACCATTTTTGTAATCCTATAAAATTTAAAGACAAGAATTCTTAGAAATCGAAAAAGAAAACTCATAAACGTGCTTACAGTTGAGGAAGCATGTTCGTGTAGTGGCTTGCGCGATTGAGCAGTCTACAGAACCAATTTTAAAACCTGGGAGTTCTAATACCATAATGTAACATCCAGTATATTTACCCGTGTCATTATTCTCAAAAATCCCATAAAATTTTAACTTTATTTCAATCCATAGTCATACACGTTTAAAAACGAATGGCTTCATTCGGCGGAAGACATACTACGTGTGGAAACCTCATATTAAACTAAACTTTCTTTGTAGTGCTAAAATAGTAAGACTGAGTTTCGATTGAGATAGTCTCTGTAATGAGATTGGTCAACGTGGCCCCAGTAATGAGATCGGTCGATGAACTACTTTCAGTAGATAACACTTCCTCTCGGGTTTCATCAAATTGAACAGTGGGGGTCAACAACTCCTTTCGGCAGACAACACTCCCTCTTGGGTTTCGTCAAATAGTACAGTGGGGGTCAACATCTATAACATAAATCGACTTCTGCCATTAACATCTACCGATCGCTTCTTCTGATCGCTTCTTCCGATCGCTTCTTCCGATCGTGTCTACCTATCGCATCTGCCGATCGCGTCTGTCGATTCGATGGTCAACGCTGACCAAAATCGGTCGATGTCAACACTAACTAAAATCGGTCGATGTCAACACTGACCTAAAATCGGTCGATGTCAACACTGACCTAAAATCGGTTGATTATTTCCCTTTACCAGAAAACTTAACAACTTAATTAAATCGACCGGAACTCTACATCCACCTTTAACATCTGCCTATTTCCAAACATCAAAGTACAAGCCTAACTCATCCAAAACCTATTTCATCGACATCAACAAATCGGTAAAAAGACATCACGCCCGTAAAACGTCAGCCGATCGATCGCCCTCCTTGGCGATCGATCGGCAAGCTCTCTGGACTTTAATTCCAGAGTGCTAAATTGTGATCTAGCATCGGTAGATTAAGGTATTGCAAATACCGGATGATATACGTGATATTTGACGTCTGAGCTGATCGGTAGATGTAGTGTTGATTCAAACCGGGATGATGTAGATTTTCACTACCGGCAGAAGCAAACTCTTGTACTTGTCGTGTAGCGATGGCAGGAGTAAGGTGAACTGAGTATTGAGTCTGCGTTGTTTATGATCGGCAGACTGTGAGTTATTTCTATGTCGGTAGATGCCGTTTAATTGTGAATTCCTGCCATCGGTGAGGCCTTTTTGCCCGTCGCGGAAGATGGGTAATGGATTTCATTGCTGAGTGATGTCTTGGCCGAGTTATATTGTTTTTAAAAAAAAATAATAATAAAAATACAATGGAGTATAGTTTAAATATAAATTAGTAAGGGATATATGGTAGAAATCTAAAGAGTCACGGTTTAGGCTCGGCCCTACTGGCGGCGTTACAATTTAGGTCTCAAGCAAAACCGGGTTCTAATCGATCTGCCGACTGCCTCCCAGAACAGAATTGCCACCTGAGTACACTCCAGAACTGTAAGTATTTCAGTTTTTACGTAATGTCATTTAGTTAAGCTATATTATGAAATTTGATTTAGGAATCTCAAAAATGGTAGAGGTCAGGCAAATAGATGGGCTAATGAGGATGATCCATGCCATTGCTCAGTTGATCAGAGTTGGGTAATGCGCCAATTTCGCCAGATCGAACAGCTGAGGCTGCTTAGAGAAGACAAGCAAAATTCTAGTACTATGCACTCATTGATCATGGTGTTGAGCGTTTCACCGACTCGACCCCGACATTCAATGGTCGAGTTTTCGGATCTGTTGATGCGGAGGAATGGATCGGCAGATGGAAGAAAGTTCAGTATTGCAAAGGTTGGGAAGGGGACAGGGTAACATATGCCGTTTTCCACCTGGAAGTGGATGCAAGTAAGACCAGTGTGTGGGATTCCCAGAGCAGGTAATGCAGGATCTAGGACCCCGTTTCTTACTTCTTCTTCACACATCTCCTCTCCCCTCATTTCTCTTTTCCACTAACTATACTAAAACACCACTGCCTCATACTTTCCTCAATCCACCACAATGCACATCCATAAATCAAGTTCATCAATATCAACAAAACAGCGGAAAGACATACACTGGTTCTGTAACACCCGAAATTTTCAGTCAGGTGATTTTCTTAACGGAATTAACTGTCACCCTTATTTTTGGATCTTTTGATTTAAATTTAATACCAAGATTTGTTCCAAATTGTGTGAACTAGGTTGAGTGGCAAAATTGAAAATTAGGGTGGGCTGTGATCGATATATAAAGGAGATGGAAAGTTTTTAAATCTCACCAACACCACTGTAGCCGACACTTTCTCCTTTCAGCGATTTCCTCTCCAGAGCTCTCGCTCTCTGCCTGCCAGTAATCCCTCCTTCGACGATCGGTTCCCTTGCTATTTCTAGGATACTCTATGCTCGAGGTATGGATTAGACAATGTAGTTGTCAGTTAGTGGTTAAACTCTGTTTTTCAGCTTGGTGTTGGAGTTTGGTTTCTCCAATGGCCGAGTAGCAATAGCAACATTTATAACTTGGATTTTGTAATGTCATTTCAGAATCGATTCTGGACATTTAATATAACCGACCCTGATTAATCGTTAGTTGGACCTAGCTGTTTTGGTTTTGGATTTCTGACTGCGCACAGAGAACTAGACTAGGGGATTCGGGAATGACTTTAGTTATTAGATTCTAGGATGACTTGTGATTGGGACTTTTAGGATTTTGTTTTAACTACTGTGATGTGAAATGTTTTAGGTGAAGAAGTTTGAAGAAAAGGAGTTCAAGTTGTTAAGGAAACCAGGTAAGTGAATGTGTAAGATTCTCGGCCATTAGGGCCCTACATCACAAGGATGCTAGGTAGAAACTGATACGATGATTAGAAGTTATTTAAGCTACTGTCTGTTACTTATGTTGATGTTTGACTTAATGTTATGATTTCCCGTCGGATGAATGCACTAGTCTGAGACTTGATGAGTTAGGAGTTCTCATGTTCATGCATCACGCGTTTTATGCATATGATAATGTTTTAAGAGCATGTTTTCTTCATGAACAAGATAAGAATATAAAACTTATGCAACGTGAATTAAACGAGGGTTGGGGGTGGTTTGGCGTATGTCACTGTCCAAAAGGAAGGACCATGATTACGACCCGCAAGGGACTATGTACACTCTCACTGTCAACCCCCTTTACCGGCACAAATCCTCTCTTAATTCACACAACCTGAATGATGAATATGAATGATGAATATGAATGATGAGCATGAATGATGATTATGAACGATGAATACGAACGATGAACAAGAACGAAGACCTTGAGTATGAATATGAATAAGAAAAGATTCATTAGCATTTGTTTCTTAAAATGAGCATTCATGCATACTTGTTAGTATTGCATTCCTTACTAAGCATTAGGCTTATAGTTTAAACCTTGTGATGTAGGTGATGAGTTTTCAGGTGAGGATCTCAAAGTTAATGAAGATGTCTAAGTTTGGTTGCTGGAAGGTGTTCAGGGAGCAATTCTGTGGCTGGATGGCGAACAAGACCCCCTGGTTAATGCTCTTATGATTTTAGTGATGAATATGAATATGGAAGTATAAGTAGGATGAGATTATATTTTAACATTGAGCTTTGAAATTGTCTGGTTTAACTACTGAGTCTGGGGATGATTTTAAAGATATGGAAAGAGTTACTTTAACTAAGTCTTCCGTTATAAGAATTTTTGGATGAGTCTCTGATTTTTATACATATGAGTGTTGAGTCAATGTGGTTTGAAGCCTGTTAAGAGTTTGCATCCACCGATAGATTTTTCCTATCGGAAGATGTTAAGAGTTTGCATCTACCGACGGATGATTTCTATCGGAAGATGTATTAAATGGACACGTGAATTGTACATGTCTATCGGTAGGTGTAAGGTATTTCAAATACCGGATGATATAAGAGCTATTTTGTCATCTAGCGATCGGTAGATGTAAGGTATTTCAAATACCGGATGATATAAGTGATATTTTGTCGTCTAGCGATCGGTAGATGTAGTGTGATTCAATACCGGATGATGTAGATTTTCACTACCGGCAGAAGCAAACTCTGTGCTTGTCGTTTAGCGATCGGCAGGAGTAAGTGAATGAGTATTGAGTCCTGTCGTTTTATGATCGCAGTTTGTGAGTGTTATTTCTCTGTCTGGTAGATGCCGTTTAAGTGTTTAAGTTCCTGCTCCTCGCTGATGCTTTTTTGCACTGCTCCCGGCAGATTGTAAGATTTCATTGCTAGGTGATGTTCTTAGCCTAGTTTGTTTGTTTTACAAAAAAATTAATAATAAAAATACGAATGGAAGTAAAGTTTCAATAAAAGTTAGTAAGGCATAATATGGATAACTCTAAAAGAGTCACGGTTTAGTCTCGGCCCTTTACTTGGGTCGTACAACACTTGCTCCTCTGGAATTCTCCAAGAGCAAAAATAAAATCTTCAAAGTCTCTGGAATCCGATTCCAGAGACATCAACTTCGATTTTTTCCCTACACCAACTCACATTCCTACCATTTTTACAATCTTTAAACCAAATCGACTTATGCGCTACCTCCAACCGACTTACGGCACTTTACGAAGTCCAACTTGCGGGAGTATCTAACCCGAACAGAACCGTATCAACCTAAAACCATTCAAAACGTTTTCAAACATTCAGTAACAGTTAAAACCAAAACATTTTACATACAATTATCAAAACATTATCTAATCCCTATCCAGATCCAAACAACCTAAATATACTATACATTCATATTAACCATTAATCCCCCCAAAATACATACATAACTACCCCTCAGGTCATACGCGCCTCGACTGCTCAGCGCACTCCCACGGGCCATTCTCCCTCAACTGCTCACGCCTCGGGTGGAGGGATCTCATCCTCACCTGTGTAGAGGTCACCTACACCATACAGACACATATGAGATATTGAAATCTCAGTAAGCTACGTAAATGCAACTACATGCTATGCTATGCGTGTGAGTTCAGAAATCATGCGTCGTTTTCTTTACTTTACTATACTTTGTTTTACTTTGCTGTGCTATGAAGGTGTCACCGAGATCTCAGCCCAATAACCGGGGAGAGCACGTCCAGCGGGCGGACCACTCTTTCCGGTTAATGGAGGGGGGTACACGCTTACAACACGTACAGCCGTGCCTGAGCCCCATCTCGCGTGACCTATGAACTGTATACCGAAGGGTCACTTGAACTATATACCGATGGGTCATTTGAACTATATACCGATGGGTCATTTGAACTATATACCGAAGGGTCATTTGAACTATATACCGATGGGTCATTTGAACTATATACCGAAGGGTCATTTGAACTATATACCGAAGGGTCATCTTTACTTTGCATTTACTTTAAAACATTGTGCGGAAATTCATTTCTATGCGTGCTTTAAAATCGTGATGCATGAACAGTTCATATAAGCAGAAAGTAAACAAACAGTTCATATCAGCAGACAATATAACATAACCTATAAACAACTAACCTAACTACCCAACCAGAATAACATAAAACAAACAGTTCCTCGAGTATTCTCGAGACGACGACGGAGTATGGTGCAGACCTTTGGGTCAAAGTAAGTCACGAAAACTTACCTGGAGCGGGCTGAATCACGATCTTTGTCCACGGGAGTCGCGTGTCTGAGGAAAAACACGATATTTGCCGTTAAAACCTATTTAAGCAATTAACGTCCAAATTACAAAATCCTTAACTATAGAACTTTCCTAAAATCCCAACTTAGCTAATTAAAGCATTTCGAACGTTAATTAAAGCTCGATAATCCGAAATCTTAAATAACGAGTTTTTCCCAAAAATCCGAAATTTTACCAATTTTTAACTTTTTCTCAAATCGATTTATTTTTGTCCAATAACGTCAAATACGTCCAATACATACTTAATTACGGCTAACCTATTAATTACGAGCCCTAATTCGCATTTTTGTCGAAATCTTAATCGGAACCCTAACGTTAAATCGACCTAGAAATTGAAAACTAATGCTCCGAAATCATAGAGACTTACCGAGAGTAACGAGGGGAGAAGAAAGTGTGAAGAAATCGGTTCGATCGGAGGTCGAACGGAGGTCGAAAATGGAAGAGGCGATCGGCGGCCGTGAGAGGAAGCCCTCTCTGTTCGTGCGTTCCAGAGAGAAAAGAGAGAAAAAGAGAGAAAGAGAGAAAGTGAGGGAAAAAGAAAGAAAATAGGTTATTTAATTAGAATTGATTTGAAAATTACTAAAACGCCCTTCTCACTTAATTATATTGGTTTCGTCGTTCTATACGTTAATCGTCCAACAATCTGACTTTTCCAAATTTCCATATTTTGCCAATAACTCCTATTCGTCATCTGGGATTTATTAAATCTGTCCGTTCGCAATTCGGACTTCGTTTACTATTTTTACTAAACGTCCTTTACGTTACGAGAAGCGTATTTATTCGGAATATAGCGTTTAAGCTCCGAAAATTCCCAAAACTTTCTTAAAATTCCTATTAATCGTTAGGATCTTAACGACGTTTTCTTTTCGTGAAACGGACCTGATTTGACATATTTACAAAAATGCCATTATATAATATATTATATCAATATAATATATTAAATTCGAAATCCGTACAAGCCGGGTATTACACTTTCTGGCCGCTGTTTTAGATGTGACAAGGTCGGACATGTAGTCAGAGACTGCCCCATGCCACCAGACCCCAATCGAGCAAGAATGGCACCCAGAGTCTTTGCTATTGTAATATCCGGCTTGTACGGATTTTTGAATATATTATGTTATATTATTATTTCATTATTTAATGGCATTTTTGGTAAATATGTCAAATCAGGTCCGTTTTACAAAAAGAAAGCGTCATTACGATTATAACGAATAATAAGAATTTTAAGGAATTTATGGGAATTTTCGGAGATCAAACACTATATTCCGAGTAAATACACCTTTTGTAGTATAAAAGACGTTCTCGTAAAAATAGGAAACGAGGTCCGAATCGCGAATGGACAGTTTTAATAAATCCCTGGCAATGAATAAAAGTTATTGGCAAAATATGGAACTTTCGAGAATCCGAATAGTTAGACGATTAACGAACCGAAGGACGAAACAAAATAGAAATAAGAGCTAAGGGCAATTTGGTAATTTGCCAAATCAAATTATTAAATAACCTAAATTTTCTCTCTTTTCCTCACTTCCTCTCTTTTCTTCTCTGGATCGCACGACAGAGAGCTCCCTCCTCTCTCGGCCGCCGACGACTTCCAACATTCCGACCTCCGTCCGACCTCCGTTCGTTTCGATTTCTTCACGGTTTCTCCTCCTCTCGCTGGCCTAGGTATGCAGCTTCAGTCTTTGAGCGTTTATTTCGAGTTTTACGGAGATTTAGTTAATTAGGGTTTCGATCGATTTTCGTTAAAAACGCGAATTAGGGCTAGTAATTAATAGGTTAGCCTTGATTAAGTATGTATTGAACGTATTGGACATTATCGGACGAAGATAAATCGATTTGTGAAAAAGTTTAAAAATCTGAGAATTTTAGGGTTTTCGGAAAAAGTTCGATTGCTCGATGAATTAGCTCAATAAATCGAATTAAAGCATTAGGAAACATCTTTAATTAAGGTTTTGTTAATTTGGACGTTTAATAGCTTAATTCGGTTTTAACGGCAAATATCGTGTTTTACCTCAGACAAGCGACTCCAGTGGACGAAGCTTGAGATCCAGCGCGCTCAAGGTAAGTTCTCGTGACTTGCTTGACCGAAAGGTCTACACCATACCTCGTCGTCGTATCAAGGATCCTTGAGGGTTCCTTGTTTTACGTTGTTTAGGTTGGGTAGTTAGGTTGGTTGTTTATAGGTTATGTTGTATTGTCTTGTTGATATGTATGCTGTTTGTTTACTTTCCGCTGATTAACTGTTCATGCATCACGTATTTCAAATGTCATAGAAAATGGATTTCCGCACGTGTTTTAAGGAAAGAAATGAACCTCTGTAATTAATGTACGTAATCTGTATCTGTATCTGTATCTGGTTACGCGAGGTGGGGCTCAGGCATGGCTGTAGGGTTTGTGAGCATGTACCCCCTCCTCTAGGTGGAAAGTGGTAATTCGACCGCTGAATGTATCCTTTCCATTTAGAGGGCTGATATCTCGGTAACAATCTGTCTGTGACGTAATGAAAAGAATGAAAATGTATCTGAATATGAATCTGTAATCTGCACGTTTTATGAATGGCATACGCACGCATGCATCTGCATTTACGTAGCTTACTGAGATTTCAATATCTCATATGTGTCTGTATGGTGTAAGTGACGTTATAGGTTACGTTGACCCAGGTGAGGATGATATTCCTCCTCCTGACGTAGGAGCAGCTGATGGATGATGGCCGTGGGAGTGCGCTGAGCAGTCGAGGCGCGATATGACCCGTGGGGATGTATGTATGGACTCTGGGGTTATTTTGGGATGTTTGATCTGATAATTGTATAGAATATTTAGGTTGTTTGGATCTGGATAGGGGTTAGATAACGTTTTGGTAATTGTATGTAAAACGCTTTGGTATAAACAGTTTTGATAAACGTTATGAAATGTTTTGGGTTAAATGTTAAGTTAAATGAAAATGTTTTGAAACGTTGTTTGTAGGTTGTTACGGATAGCTCGGTTTTTAGAGCTATCCACGCAGTTGGACTTCGCAAAGTCCGTCGCGAGTCGGTTGAATTAAGTTGTAAACCTTTGTGATAAAGGTGAGGAATTGAGTAAGAAAAGAAAGAGCAAAATGCTCTCTTGAATCAGATCCCAGAGAGGGATGTTGAGAGATCTGCTCTCTGGAGTTTGAGATTCCAGAGAGCCTAAGTGTAGAAAAGAAAAGAACGAAGTAAGGAAGAAGTGAGGAGCTGCAGCGATCGGGCGCTGTGCGCTGATCGCTGCCAGCGATCGCTGAATGAAGGGTCGGCGACTGGGCGCCGTGGGGATCGCTGCAGCAGCAAATGATCGCTGCAGTGCAGCGATCAGGCGCTGCACAATGCAGCGATCGTGCGCTGCATTGTGCAGCGCATGCAGCGATCGTGCGCTGCAATTAGCAGCGCCCGATCGCTGCTACTTTTCTGAGGGCAGATTTCCGATTCTGCCCTCCCCTTTTCTGAATGATTTTAAATGTTTTTTTTTATTAAATGTTTAAATGATTTAAGTTTTATTAATAGTTTTAGTTTATATTTAAATGATTTACCAAACGAACTTCGATTTCAATTCCGCTTTAACGTTAGGTTTTTAAAGTTTTGTTTAAAAGGTAAAAATAAAAATGAAAAATTTATACGGGTAAATAGGTACAGTATTAGGGGTGTTACAGCTATGATGGAGGATGAAGAGGCTGTGCAGCATACGGTCATATCAGGTACAATTATGATATGTGGTGTTTCTGCTTATACACTTATAGACACAGGAGCCACACACTCATTCATAGCAACCCTGTTTGTCTGTAAGCATAAGTTAGGATACTTACCAGCTGGTAGGCCATATAGTGTCATGTTACCGTCAGGGAAATCCTTACATTCTGAACAGATAGTGAAGGGTGACATTGTGTCCTTAGGAGATAAGAAGTTTCATGTAGAGCTGATTGTAATTGACATGAAGGGATATGAAGTTATATTAGGAATGGATTGGTTAAGAAGGTGTAAGAGATGTGTTATTAACTTTTGTTAAGAAGATGTGATAGATCGATACGAAGTCCAGGGTGTATAATCTGGGTGGTTGCATAGGAGTATTCGTATTTACCAATATTGATGGGAGAAATAAAGAAATCTAAGCGAGGTTGGTAAGTTAATAAATTAGGGACAATGAAGGATCAAGGTTATACGATATGTGAAACTCAAGTTGTATAATTTGGCCGTTCTCTAGGAAATAGGTACCATCTTAAAGGACAATTACTGATGCACGGTAGGATCATGACCGACACCATATGGAAAAGAAGACTTAGTAAAATTAAAGGTGACCAATAAGTAGTAGACGCGATAGGCAATTAGGTGTTGCTTAACCACAAGACTTAGGGTAGAGTACAAGAGATAGGAATTACTAGAAACGCCCAAAAAGTGTAACTAATCGAAGGAGAGTTTAGCACCGTAGATTGAAGGTAATGTTTAGAGGTTTAGTGTATCTCATGCAATGTTAGAAAGGATGGTGAATCGACAGGAGTAAGTACTAACTATAGAAATTGAAGCAAAGATAAAAGATTCCAGATTCGTTGTGACACCCCGAGTTACCTGAACCCGGTTCGTCACATTTGTTGTTCATGTGTCTAACCGTACTTGAAAATTCATAAAAATTTAAAGTTTTTCCCATCGTTTAAAACGACATCGTTAAAACATTAAATGTTTGCAGCGAAAAGAAAAGATTACTTTATAGAATACTCATTATAAAATCTTTGAACTAAATAAAATAAGAGAATGAAATCTTGCTTTACATTCACTATCGTTAAAAAAAACAACAATATAACGTTTAAAACTATAAAACCAAAACCTGCAATGTGAAACTAGACTTCTAATATAATTTCCAAAATATATTCATACATCAAAATAGACACTACCGTTTAAAGACAACTAAACTTGTCATTTACATACAAATCTGCAACTTCAAAACCTTTTGTACATACATTATCCCAAAATTACCTATGCATTCGCCCACAGGTCAAAATCGCCCTAGCGGCTACAAGCACACCCCATGGACGTCCTCCACCAACTGCTCCATCAACCTTCTTAAGGATCAAGGCCCTCACCTGTATCAAATTCACCTACACCACAAAATAAACTAATGAGCCTAATGCTCAGTAAGTGATGTAGTAAAATAAAATTCATGCTCATGATTATGCTATGTTGTTCGTAAAAGCATGTACTGAGTCTTCTCTTATTTTTCTTGCATGACATGAGTTATTGGGGTACTGCTTCTAGAGAAGAGATGGCCTAACTTATTGTCCACCTGGCGGGACGACCAACTCGCTCTAGGGGAAGTGAGATGGCATATATGATAGTCCCTCTGACGGAACCGGTTCCTCTGGCGGAACTACCAAACTCAGTTCCCTACCCACAATAACTATTACGTATTTTACTGTTCTATATTCTGTTACTCTTGTTTACATGAAAACTATGTATAAAAACCATTTTCTATGCTTTAGGAAAACCATGATGCATGATTACATGTTGCACACACATCCTTCAATTCTATAACATAATATAACTTACCTTGATTCTTCTTGCAAAAGACCGAGCTTTGAGAGAAGGGAGAGCTCTGAAAATGGAGGAGAAATTTCGTGGCTCTTGGTCATACTAAGAGTTACCTTAAAGATGAGTAGGAGGTGAGGTGTCGCTTTTAGGTTTAAAGGAGGAATTTTGACTTTTCTTCATGTTTATCCTCATTTTCTCTCTTTACTTCTTCCTTTGATTTCCAGTATGGTTTCCTTCTCCCTTTGTCTTTTGAAAGTTTGACTCCTTCATACCTCCCCTCCATTGGTTCTTCATTGTTGACTATTCAAACTTAACACTATTCTTCATTCCTATTGGTCCTTATTTTCTTTTGACTTTTGAAACTCTCTTCAATTGGTTCATCATTCTTCTTTAGATGTTAAAGTTAATTGCTATTGATCTAATATTTGTTGACTTCTCAAGATTCCATTGCTTCTCTTTATTTCTAAAATTGAGAAATTTTAAATCATAAAACACTATGCACGAGTAATAGGGTGTACGATGAAATTTTTTTTGTTATTACATCCTATCCTCCTTAATTAAAATTTTGTCCTCAAAATTTATGTACCGAATAATTCTGGATAACGGCTTTGCATATCCTGTCGACGCTCCCAAGTTGCCTCCTCGACATTGTGGTTGTGCCACAACACTTTTACCAGTGGAATTTGTTTATTGCGTAGCACTTTTACTGTTGACTCCAAAATTTGCACTGGTTTCTCTTCATACGTCAAAGTCGGCTGAATTTCAACTTCTCTTTGTTCAACAATCTGAGAAGGATCTCGTATACACTTCCTTAGCATAGATACATGGAAGACATTATGGATTCCATCCATGGAGTCTGGTAGCTGCAATCTATATGCTGTTTTTCCAATTCGTTCTATAATTTTGAATGGTCCCACATATCTTGGATTCAACTTGCCTTTCCTTCCAAATCTCATTACGCCTTTGAATGGTGAAATTTTCAAAAACACTTCATCATTCACATTAAACTCTAACTCTCGCCTCCTTTGATCTGCATAGCTTTTCTGTCGGCTTTGAGCTGTTAAAATTCGTTGTCTAATAATTGGAACCTTTTCTGCGGTTTGTTGTAAGATATCAGGACCAACTAATTTGGCTTCGCCGACCTCGTCCCAGTATAAAGGAGACCTGCACTTCCGACCGTAAAGTGCTTCGTAAGGGGCCATGCCAATAGTGGACTGAAAACTATTATTTTATGCAAATTCCACTAAAGGTAGATACTTGCTCCATGAACCCTGAAACTTCAATACACATGCCCTCAACATATCCTCCAGAATCTGAATTGTTCTCTCCGTCTGTCCATCTGTTTGAGGATGAAATGCTGTACTAAATGTCAATTGAGTTCCCATGGCTTTATGGAGACTTTTCCAAAAATGAGATGTAAATCTGGGGTCTCGATCTGACACAATCGAGATAGCTACTCCATGCAATCTGACGATCTCCTGAATAAACAATTCAGCAAACTGACTCATAGAAAACGTCATTTTTACTGGTAGAAAATGGGCTGACTTGGTTAATCGATCCACAAACACCCATATACCATCATACCCTTTCGTTGTTCTAGGTAGTCCAACAATGAAATCCATAGAAATCTGCTCCCATTTCCACTCTGGAATTGGTAGTGGTTGTAAGGTTCCGGCTGGTCTCTGGTGTTCTGCTTTAATCTGTTGACAAGTAATGCACGCTTCGACATGCTTTGCCACATCTTGCTTCATGTTCGGCCACCAGAAATGCTGCTTCAAATCTCTATACATTTTTGTACTTCCAGGATGTATAGAGAAAGTAGACGAATGTGCTTCAGATAGAATTTCTTTGCGTAGCTCAAGGTCATTAGGCACATACCACCGGTTTTGAAATTTTAATATTCCTTCATTAAATAGGTTAAAATCTGAAGAATCATCTGATGTCATGCTTAATTTGTATCGTTCACATTCCGAATCATGCTGTTGAGCTTCTTTAATCTTCTCCAACAGTGTAGGCTTTAATGATATAGCTGAAAGTGTAGCCATCAAATCTGCAACCATCTCCATATGAAATCTTTGAAATTCTGATTTGAGCTCAACTAACATAGATGACATTTCAGGCTGCATTACGGTGGATTTCCGACTTAAGGCATCTGCTACCCTGTTGGCCTTTCCTGGGTGGTATTTAATTTCAATATCGTAATCCTTTACAAATTCTAACCACCGTCTCTGTCTCAGGTTCAAGTCTTTCTGCGTAAATATGTACTTCAAACTTTTGTGGTCAGAAAAGACTTCACATTGCTGGCCATAAAGGTAATGTCTCCATATTTTCAAGGCAAAAACCACTGCTGCTAGCTCTAGATCGTGCGTCGGATAGTTCCGTTCGTAGATTTTGAGCTGTCTCGATGCATAAGCCACAACTTTTCCATCTTGCATTAAAACAGCACCTAACCCGATCTTAGAAGCATCACAATAAATGCTGAAATTAACGTTTTCTGCTGGTAGTGTCAATACAGGAGCCGTTGTCAATTTCTGCTTAAGTGTCTAGAATTTTACACTTTTCCTGGTCAGACGAGATAAAGGAAAGGCTATTCCTGAAAAACCCTCAATAAATCTTCTGTAATATCCTGCTAGACCAAGAAAACTCCGTATATCACCAACATGTTTAGGCTGAGGCCATTCAATAATAGCCTAAATCTTCGAAGGATCAACTGAAATTCCTTTATTCGAAATGACATGACCGAGGAAATTGACACGATCGAGCCAGAACTCACATTTAGAAAATTTTGCGTACAGTCGGTGAAGCTTCAAAGTTGACAAAACCATCGTTAAATGCTCTTCGTGTTCCTCTTTCGTCTTGGAATAGATCAAAATGTCATCAATGTAACAACCCCGGCCAGGAGCCGTCACGTATCCATATTCTTTCATTAACCGTTTGCTTGACTTTTACTATTATTATATTCACTTACTATCTCACAACAGACTTTCACATTTTACATGTATTTTTTTTTTTAAACTGGTAATAGAGACGCAGAACCATTAAGGAAAAACGAACCCTCTCGTGCCCGACTTCCCATACCTCATCGGCTCAACTTTCACAGAGTCGAGCGACTAGACTCGGTCATTGGCTTCTTGACAATTTCGGGAAAAGAGGAGGTGCCCTCAATCCTCTTAACATAATACCACTCGGGTTTGCATGGGTTGCATGCGTTGACAACCCTCAAAAATTTAGTCGTCCGGTCATCACGTGCATTACGCGTGACTCGCTTAACATCACCTAAAAGGAGACGTCTTCCGGTCGCTAGACGACAAAACACATTTTACATCTTCCGGTCGCTAAACGACAAAACACATTTTACATCTTCCGGTCGCTAAGTGACAACACACATTTTACATCTTCCGGTCGCTAAACGACAAAACACATTTTACATCTTCCGGTCGCTAAGTGACAACACACATTTTACATCTTCCGGTGACGTCATCCGGAAGACTAAACCATCATACAACTATCCTTCGGCATCTGCCGATGACGTCAGCCGGAAGACTAAACCAACAAACAACTACCCTTCGGCATCTGTCGATGACGTCAGCCGGAAGACTAAACCATCAAACAATTAACTCTCGGCATCTGCCGATGACGTCAACCGGAAGACTAAACCATCAACAACTATTCCTTCGGCATCTGCCGATGACGTCGGCCGGAAGACTACCTCTTCCAGCTTCCGTCTTACGGTAGAGAACTCTAAATCATCAAATGACTCCTTCCAACAGAAAGAAAACACAACTCATTCAAAATGCATATAGCGGAAGACTTAAGCAACAGACCATTTATAAATCTATATAATCATTCCCTGACTCAGTGATCCACTAGACAGTTTCAAAGCTCAACGTTTTAAAATAATCTCATCCTACTTAAACTACCATATTCTTTAACATACTGTAACATAAAAGTCTTAACCAGGGGTCATAGATCGCCTCTCCAGTCCCGCACTGTCACCTTGAGCATCCTCCAGCAACCAGCCTTAAGCATCCTCTTTGAACATAACATCCTCACCTGAACCTTCTTCACCTACACCATAAGGTTTAACTATAAGCCTAATGCTTAGTAAGGAATGCATGCTGACAGATATACATGAGTACACAATTTAAAGAGACATAAGTTCATAAACCATTCATCATTCGTGTTCATCTTTATCTTTTACATAACATGTATTAAGGCAGGAGACGAGGGAGGAAGACAGGGTACATAGTCATTTGCCTATCGCGGCAGACATACATAATCATTTGCCTATCGCGGCAATCATGATACATCACTCGGCCTCCCCAGTGGGAGAATTCGCGAGCCAAACATATCATTACTCGGCCTCCACCAGTGGGAGATTTCGCGAGCCAAACATATCATTAACTCGGCCTCCACCAGTGGGAGAAGTCGCGAGTCATACAGAACATAGTCTTTTCCCCGTTCTGCACTTAATCATAGTTACATTTACTTTTCATGTTCTCTACTTAATCATAAACGTGGGCATAATGCATAGACATGAGGTTCATAGAGAAAAGTCATACCATAAGGACAAGTAGAACATCCTGTAACTTTACATTTACTTTTCATGTTCTCTACTTAATCATAAACGTGGGCATAATGCATAGACATGAGGTTCATAGAGAAAAGTCATACCATAAGGACAAGTAGAACATCCTGTAACTTTACATTTACTTACACCACTTCTTCATATCGTGGAAATAACAAATCATAGTCAACAAGCTAACATCTCAGTGATTTCCTAATACCCTTGCGGTGTAGGGCCCTAGTGGCCGGAAATCTTAACACATTCACTTACCTGGATTCCTTAGCAATCCGAGCTTCTTTCCTTTAAACTTCTTCACCTAAAACATGTACATTACAGTAGTTAAAACAAAGTCCTAATAGTCCTAATCATAAACCATCCTAGGATCTAATAGCTAAAGTCATTCCGATTCCTCTGTTTGACACACTGCAGTCTGAAATCCGAAACTAGGTGGACAGGTTTTACCATTGGTTAAATCCGAGTTGGTTACCTAAAATGTTCAGAATCGATTCGGGATGACATTTCTACTCTCAGATTTTAAAAAGTCTTAAACTACTCGGCCACTGCTAAAAAAATTCGAACTCAGTGCCGAGCTGAATACAGAGCTCTATTTACTAATGAATGACTACATTGTCCATTTCATACCTCGGGTGTGGATTTGCAGAGGAGAGCAAGCTCGAAACCAGCCGTCGGTAAAGGGAAGTTCTGGTAGCCGAGAGCAAGAACTTGGGAAAGAAGGAAATCGCCGAGAGGGAATGTCGGCTACAGTGGTAATAAATGAGGTTTAAGGTTTCCATTTCCTATTTATACCTAATCCATCAATTTTAATTACAAAACTGCCACCCAACCTAGTTTTACTCAACTTGTAATAATTTTATCTTAACATTAAATTTAAATCATAAAGGTTAAATAAGAGGGTGACAATGAAAATGGTCAGAAAATCACCTGGCCGAAATGTCGGGTGTTACATCCACCCCTCCTTAAACAAAATTTTCGTCCTCGAAAATTGCTCAAGCAAATAACTTAGGATATTTGTCCAACATCTCCTGCTGCCTTTCCCATGTGGCTTCTTCAATGCCGTGATTTGTCCATAAAACTTTCACCAATGGGATTTCTTTGTTTCTCAGAGTCTTGACTGCATATTCCAATATCTGTATCGGTTTCTCCTCATACTCCAGTGTCGGTTCTAAACCAATATCCGATGGCTGGATGACCTGCATCGGATCACGCATGCACTTTCTTAACATTGACACATGGAAGACATTATGAACTTTATCCAATGATGGGGGCAGTTGCAGTCTGTAAGCTGTACTCCCGATTTTTGCCAAGACAGGGAAGGGTCCAATAAACCTAGGATTAAGTTTTCCCTTCTTGCCAAATCTTAAGACTCCTCTAAATGGTGACACCTTTAAGAATACTTCATCTCCTACCGAAAACTCGAGTTCCCTTCTCCTTTGATCTGCATAACACTTCTGCCGGCTTTGTGCAGTCATCATTCTTTTCCGAATAGTGGCAA
Source organism: Begonia masoniana (assembly GCA_022432975.1). Lineage (NCBI taxonomy): Eukaryota > Viridiplantae > Streptophyta > Magnoliopsida > Cucurbitales > Begoniaceae > Begonia > Begonia masoniana. The sequence continues at coordinate 19,848,499 of CM039510.1, forward strand.
TCATATCTGACATTTGCTGCAGAATATCAGGCCCAAGGAGTTTTGCTTCACCAACCTCGTCCCAATAAAGAGGTGACCTACATTTCCTACCATACAGTGCTTCATAAGGTGCCATACCAATGGTGGACTGATAACTGTTATTGTAGGAGAACTCAACTAGAGGTAATTGTCTGCTCCAAGTTGTCTGAAAGTCAAGTACACATGCTCTCAACATATCTTCGAGTATTTGAATCGTCCTTTCTGACTGGCCATCGGTCTGTGGGTGAAAAGCTGTGTTGAAAGATAACCTTGTACCCAATGTGCCTTGCAAACTTTTCCAGAATCGAGAGGTAAACCTGGGATCACGGTCAGAGACAATGAAACTGGGATCCCATGCAACCTAATAATTTCCTGAACATAAAGATCAGCAAATTGGTCCATCGTATAGGTGGTCCTTACAGATAAGAAATGGGCTGATTTCGTCAGTCTATCCACCACAACCCAAATACAGTCATGCCCTTTTGTCGTCTTAGGTAGTCCTACAACAAAATCCATAGCTATATGTTCCCACTTCCATTCGGGAATAGGCAACGGCTGAAGAGTACCTCCTGGACGTTGGTGCTCGGCTTTGACTTGTTGGCATACTAAACAGGACTCTACATACTTAGCAACATCCCTTTTTAGGTTAGGCCACCAGTATTGTAACTTCAGGTCTCGGTACATCTTGGTGCAGCCAGGATGTACAGAAAAGGAAGAGGAGTGCGCCTCAGCCAAGATCAACTTACGCAATTCCACATCATTAGGAATGCACCACCGATTTCTAAACCTCAGGATCCCATCCTTGGAGAGACTGAACTCGGAGGTGGTGTCCTTCAACTTATCCATCATGCTGATATATTCCACTGAATCCTTCTGTTGTGCATCCTTGATCTTTTCCAAAATTGTTGGCTGAATAGTTAACTCAGCGAGCAAGACTGATAACTCCGGAACTATCTCCAAGTCAAATTTCTGAACTTCTGTTCTTAAGGGTATAGACATGGTTGAAATCACGGGCTGCATTGTTGTTGACATCCTACTCAACGCATCAGCTACAGAGTTAGCCTTCCCGGGGTGATACTTGATCTCAAAATCGTAGTCCTTGACAAATTCCAACCAACGTCTCTGTCTCATGTTCAATTCCTTCTGTGTGAAGAGGTACTTTAGACTTTTATGGTCAGAAAACACCTCACATTGCTGTCCATATAAATAGTGTCTCCAAATCTTCAAGGCAAAAACAACAGCAGCTAATTCTAGATCATGAGTGGGGTAATTTTGCTCGTAACTCTTTAGCTGCCTGGACGCATACGCTATAACTTTACCCTCTTGCATCAGAACACAACCTAAACCGACTTTAGACGCATCACAGTAAACACTAAATTTTCCTTCTTCGGTTGGGAGGGTCAATACAGGGGCTGTTGTTAACTTCAGTTTTAACGTCTGGAAGCTATCTTCACAGGCTTCAGTCCAAGAATACTTAATGTCCTTCTTTGTTAAACCTGTCAGGGGTTTAGCTATCATGGAAAATCCCTTGATGAACTTCCTGTAATAGCCTGCCAGTCCAAGGAAGCTGCGGACTTCGCTGGCATTCTTAGGTTGAGGCCAATCCTTTACTGCCTGAATTTTGGTCGGGTCCACAGATATGCCATTAGCAGAAACTACATGGCCAAGGAAATTAACCTTATCTAACCAAAACTCACACTTAGACAGTTTGGCGTAAAGTTGATGCTCCTTCAATGTCGTCAAAACTACTTTCAAATGTTCTTCATGGTCAGCCACAGTTCGAGAGTATATCAAGATATCATCTATGAACACAATCACAAACTTATCCAAATACTCACGAAACACACGGTTCATTAGATCCATAAAAGCGGCAGGGGCGTTTGTCAATCCAAACGACATGACTAAGAATTCATAATGTCCATAGCGGGTTCTGAAGGCTGTCTTTGGTATATCTCCTTCTTTAACCTTCAGTTGGTAATAACCCGATCGTAAATCTATCTTTGAAAATACCTTAGCTCCTTGCAATTGATCAAACAAATCATCAATCCTAGGTAAGGGGTACCTATTCTTGATTGTCAACTTATTTAGTTCCCTGTAGTCTATGCACATTCTAAGAGAACCATCTTTCTTCCTTACAAATAAGACTGGTGCACCCCAAGGAGAACTGCTGGGGCGAATAAATCCCTTGTCAACCAATTCCTGCAGTTGGACCTTCAATTCTTTCAACTCAACAGGTGCCATACGGCAAGGATTCTTGGATACAGGTGATGCCTCAGGGTATGTATCAATTACAAATTCTATTTCCCTATCAGGTGGTATACCCGGTAAATCATCTAAGAATGCCTCGGGAAACTCCCGGACTATAGGAATATCCTGTAGCTCAATTTTATTCTTCACCCGGTCATCTATTACACTAGCCAGGTAGCTCTCACAACCACCTCTCAGCATTCGGTATATTTCTAGTGAGGATATAATTGGTATCTTACTTATTTTAGGAATAGCTTGGAAGGAATAATGGTTATCATTTGGGGGTCTAAAATCAACTATTCCAGATCGACAACTTATCGTGGCATGATGTCTAAATAACCAATCCATCCCTAATATCACTTCATACCCTTTTATGTCAATGACAATTAATTCCGCATAGAGATTCTTATCCCCTAAGGACACAACGTCACCCTTAACAATCTGCTCTGAATGTAGGGACTTCCCTGATGGCAACACAACACTATATAACCTTTCAGCTGGTAAGGGTCCTATGCTATGTTTGCATACAAACAAGGTTGATATAAACGAGTGTGTGGCCCCTGTATCTATGAGTGTATAAGCAGCAAAACCACAGATCATGATGGTACTTGATATGACTGTGTGTTGATCAGCTCCCTCATCTTCCATCAACGCATACACTCTGGGTACAACCCTTGCACGGTTTGGGTCTGGCGGCATGGGACAATCTCTGACCATGTGTCCGGTCTTATCACACCTGAAACAGCAGCCAGAAAGCAACTTGCACTCACCAGGGTGGTTCCTCTGACATGTAGGGCACAGAGGTGCCAAAGGTCTCTTTCCTTTTCCCTGATCATCATTCTGGTTGAGGGGCCTCTTCATTCCATGCTGTTGTTGCTGTGGTCCCCTGTTCTGCCGCAGATGCCAACCTTTGTTATGACGTGGTGGCGGCTGAGTGTCCTTCATGAGTTTCTTTGGCTGTTTGCGTTGTGCATATGCTGTCATTTCTGCCTCTTCTAGCTCCAAGGCCTTAGCCGTCACTTAACCATAAGGTACATTATGTATCCCGGCAGTCTTCACTTTCATGTACAGACTTGGCTTCAGTCCTTGAACAAACTGGTAAATCTTATCTTCCTCATCCTCAATCATACGGGGAGCAAACCGTGATAAAGCATCAAATTCACATATATAATCCGTCACAGAGCCAGTTTGTCGTAGATTCATAAACTCCTTCTTCTTGTTGGCCCGAACAGTCCTATTGAAGTACTTGTCGAAGAAGGCAGTCTTGAATATCCCCCAGGTCATAGCTTCGGCATTAGGGGTGCTCTGGATCGAGTCCCACCAATGCCTTGCACTTAACTCCAAATGAAAGACAGCATAGGTGACCTTATCCCCTTCGTCAACCTTTGCATACTTAAACATGTCTTCAATCTTTCGGATCCACTCCTCAGCATGGACAGGATCTGAAACATACCCATTAAACACCGGGGGTCGAAGCCGATGAAAACGTTCACCCCCATGGTCATGAGTTGCATTAGTACTGGAGTTGCCTTGTTCTTCTCTAGCTGTCATCAGTCGTTCTATCTGGTGAGATTGGCGCATGACCAACTCAGTCAACTGAGCAATAGCATTGCTATCCTCATTGGCCTCTCTCTGTTGACCTCTAACCATCTTGGGATTCCTAGACAAATCATTACAGGCATAACTTAACTTAATGACATACATGAAATCATAAACACTTACAGTTGCTGAGGTGTGCTCAAGTGACAGTCAGTGCTGGGAGGCAGTCTGCAGAATCAGTTTTAGAACCTGGTTTTGCTTTGATACCACAATTGTAACAACCCCGGCCAGGAGCCGTCACATATCCATATTCTTTCATTAACCGTTTGTTTGACTTTTACTATTATTATATTCACTTACTATCTCACAACAGACTTTCACATTTTACATGTATTTTTTTTTTTAAACTAGTAATAGAGACGCAGAACCATTAAGGAAAAACGAACCCTCTCGTGCCCGACTTCCCATACCTCATCGGCTCAACTTTCACAGAGTCGAGCGACTAGACTCGGTCATTGGCTTCTTGACAATTTCGGGAAAAGAGGAGGTGCCCTCAATCCTCTTAACATAATACCACTCGGGTTTGCATGGGTTGCATGCGTTGACAACCCTCAAAAATTTAGTCGTCCGGTCATCACGTGCATTACGCGTGACTCGCTTAACATCACCTAAAAGGAGACGTCTTCCGGTCGCTAGACGACAAAACACATTTTACATCTTCCGGTCGCTAAACGACAAAACACATTTTACATCTTCCGGTCGCTAAGTGACAACACACATTTTACATCTTCCGGTCGCTAAACGACAAAACACATTTTACATCTTCCGGTCGCTAAGTGACAACACACATTTTACATCTTCCGGTGACGTCATCCGGAAGACTAAACCATCATACAACTATCCTTCGGCATCTGCCGATGACGTCAGCCGGAAGACTAAACCAACAAACAACTACCCTTCGGCATCTGTCGATGACGTCAGCCGGAAGACTAAACCATCAAACAATTAACTCTCGGCATCTGCCGATGACGTCAACCGGAAGACTAAACCATCAACAACTATTCCTTCGGCATCTGCCGATGACGTCGGCCGGAAGACTACCTCTTCCAGCTTCCGTCTTACGGTAGAGAACTCTAAATCATCAAATGACTCCTTCCAACAGAAAGAAAACACAACTCATTCAAAATGCATATAGCGGAAGACTTAAGCAACAGACCATTTATAAATCTATATAATCATTCCCTGACTCAGTGATCCACTAGACAGTTTCAAAGCTCAACGTTTTAAAATAATCTCATCCTACTTAAACTACCATATTCTTTAACATACTGTAACATAAAGTCTTAACCAGGGGTCATAGATCGCCTCTCCAGTCCCGCACTGTCACCTTGAGCATCCTCCAGCAACCAGCCTTAAGCATCCTCTTTGAACATAACATCCTCACCTGAACCTTCTTCACCTACACCATAAGGTTTAACTATAAGCCTAATGCTTAGTAAGGAATGCATGCTGACAGATATACATGAGTACACAATTTAAAGAGACATAAGTTCATAAACCATTCATCATTCGTGTTCATCTTTATCTTTTACATAACATGTATTAAGGCAGGAGACGAGGGAGGAAGACAGGGTACATAGTCATTTGCCTATCGCGGCAGACATACATAATCATTTGCCTATCGCGGCAATCATGATACATCACTCGGCCTCCCCAGTGGGAGAATTCGCGAGCCAAACATATCATTACTCGGCCTCCACCAGTGGGAGATTTCGCGAGTCATACATATCATTAACTCGGCCTCCACCAGTGGGAGAATTCGCGAGTCATACAGTCATACATATCATTAACTCGGCCTCCACCAGTGGGAGAATTCGCGAGTCATACATATCATTAACTCGGCCTCCACCAGTGGGAGAATTCGCGAGTCATACATATCATTAACTCGGCCTCCACCAGTGGGAGAATTCGCGAGTCATACATATCATTAACTCGGCCTCCACCAGTGGGAGAATTCGCGAGTCATACATATCATTAACTCGGCCTCCACCAGTGGGAGAATTCGCGAGTCATACATATCATTAACTCGGCCTCCACCAGTGGGAGAATTCGCGAGTCATACATATCATTAACTCGGCCTCCACCAGTGGGAGAATTCGCGAGTCATACATATCATTAACTCGGCCTCCACCAGTGGGAGAATTCGCGAGTCATACATATCATTAACTCGGCCTCCACCAGTGGGAGAATTCGCGAGTCATACATATCATTAACTCGGCCTCCACCAGTGGGAGAATTCGCGAGTCATACATATCATTAACTCGGCCTCCACATCATTAACTCGGCCTCCACAGTGGGAGAATTCGCGAGTCATACATAACATAGTCATTTCCCCGTTCTGCACTTAATCATGGTTACATTTACTTTTCATGTTCTTTACTTAATCATAAACGTGGGCATAATGCATAGACATGAGGTTCATAGAGAAAAGTCATACCATAAGGACAAGTAGAACATCTTGTAACTTTACATTTACTTACACCACTTCTTCATATCGTAGAAATAACAAATCATAGTCAACAAGCTAACATCTCAGTGATTTCCTAATACCCTTGCGGTGTAGGGCCCTAGTGGCCGGAAATCTTAACACATTCACTTACCTGGATTCCTTAGCAATCCGAGCTTCTTTCCTTTAAACTTCTTCACCTAAAACATGTACATTACAGTAGTTAAAACAAAGTCCTAATAGTCCTAATCATAAACCATCCTAGGATCTAATAGCTAAAGTCATTCCGATTCCTCTGTTTGACACACTGCAGTCTGAAATCCGAAACTAGGTGGACAGGTTTTACCATTGGTTAAATCCGAGTTGGTTACCTAAAATGTTCAGAATCGATTCGGGATGACATTTCTACTCTCAGATTTTAAAAAGTCTTAAACTACTCGGCCACTGCTAAAAAAATTCGAACTCAGTGCCGAGCTGAATACAGAGCTCTATTTACTAATGAATGACTACATTGTCCATTTCATACCTCGGGTGTGGATTTGCAGAGGAGAGCAAGCTCGAAACCAGCCGTCGGTAAAGGGAAGTTCTGGTAGCCGAGAGCAAGAACTTGGGAAAGAAGGAAATCGCCGAGAGGGAATGTCGGCTACAGTGGTAATAAATGAGGTTTAAGGTTTCCATTTCCTATTTATACCTAATCCATCAATTTTAATTACAAAACTGCCACCCAACCTAGTTTTACTCAACTTGTAATAATTTTATCTTAACATTAAATTTAAATCATAAAGGTTAAATAAGAGGGTGACAATGAAAATGGTCAGAAAATCACCTGGCCGAAATGTCGGGTGTTACAATCAATGAACACAATCACAAATTTGTCTAAGTATTCGTGAAATACCCGATTCATAAGATCCATAAAAGCTGCAGGAGCATTCGTTAAACCAAATGACATCACTAGGAATTCATAATGTCCATACCTAGTCCGAAAGGCAGTCTTGGGTATATCCTCTGGTTTAACCTTCAACTGATAGTATCCATATCGTAAATCAATCTTTGAAAACACTTTGGCACCTTGCAGTTGATCAAACAAATCATCAATACGTGGCAAAGGATACTTGTTCTTTATCGTCAACTTATTAAGTTCCCGATAGTCAATGCACATTCTAAGGGATCCATCTTTCTTCTTCACAAAAAGAACTGGTGCACCCCGTGGTGAAAAACTAGGGCGTATGAATCCCTTGTCTACTAGTTCTGTCAACTGTGTCTTTAACTCTTTTAATTCCATAGGAGCCATACGGTATGGATTCTTTGATACTGGTGCAGCCCCTGGAATTACATCAATTTCAAATTCTATTTCCCGATCCGGAGGCAAACCAGGTAATTCATCCAAGAAAACTTCTGAAAAATTTTGAACAACTGGTACTTCCTGAATCTTCACTTTGTTTTGCTTATTCATGTCAACCATACTCACCAAATACCCAGTGCATCCACTCTTCAACAATCACTGAGCTCTAATAGAGGACACAACTGATATAGCACTAACAATTTTCACAGCTCGAAACGAATACTTAACACCATTTGGGGGTTGGAAACAGACTGTTCTTGATCTACAATCAATGGTGGCAAAATGCCTGAACAACCAATCCATTCCCAATATAACATTGTATCCCTTCATGTTGATAATTATTAAATCGGCCGGCATCTTATAATCCCCCACAGACATAACACAGTTTTGTACTACTTGATTTGAATGCATAATTTCTCCCGATGGTAACATGATATAATAAAAGTGCTCAGCAGGCATAGGTAATAAATTCAATTTATGCACAAAAGCTACAGAAACAAATGAGTGTGTAGCCCCTGAGTCAATCAACGTATAAGCAGCAACATCATTCAGTAAAATAGTACCTGAAATAACAGAAGGTTGCTCCGCATCTTCAGCTTCAATGAGGGAAAACACCATTGGCGTTACATTTGACTTTGTCTGACTCTGGTTTCCCTTCGGGCAATTCTTAGCAAAATGACCAACCTCGTTGCAAATAAAACATCGGTTTGAACCGAGCTTGCATTCACCAGGATGACGTTTCTGACATTTTTGACATTGCGGGTACTGGGGCACGAAAGATCCTTGTACTTGCTTCTCTTTCCCTTGCATAGTCTTTCCATCATTGGGTCTCTTTACCCCTCTCTGTAGTTGCTGTTACTGTTGCTGCGGTTGTTGGGGTCGTTGCCCTCCTTTATTTTGTTGTTGCTGGGGCTGGACTTCTCGAAAGAATTTCCTGGTGGACTTCCTTTGTTGATAACATTTCTGCTCAGCCCTTTCAACTGCCAGAGCTTTAGCTACTACTTTGGTATAGGGAATATCCTCGATTCCTGCTATCTCTACACCTCTGAAAATTTTCGCCTTCAAGCCCTGTACAAATTGGTGAATTTTATTCTCATCGCTATTCACCAGGTGTGGAGCAAATTGGGATAAAGACTCAAACTGACGAACGTAATCAGCTACAGAGCCAGTCTGACGTAGTTGGGCAAACTCCACCATTTTGCTTGTTCTAACCGCACGACTAAAGTACTGACCATAAAATGTCGTCTTAAATTGTTCCCAAGTCATCCCCCTCACATTCGTCGTAGCCGTTATGGTATCCCACCAAAACCCAGCATCTTTGGAAAGGTAGAATGCGGCACAAGTAACTTTATTGGTCTCCTCTACCTTTGCAAAATCAAACATTCTTTCCACAGTGCGGATCCATTCTTCAGCATAAGTAGGATCCGAAGACTTTCCATCAAAGATTGGAGGTTTGAGTTGCCTGAAATGATCCCAACTCTGATTACTTGTACCTTCATTGTGCGTTCCTTGCTCTTCCTTATTAATGAATTTTTCGATTATCTGAGATTGGCGATCCACCAAATCTGTTAATCGGTTGACGGCATTGTTCAGATCAGCTGGTTCTCTTTGTTGATCTCTCCTTTGTCCTCTATTCATTTTGTTATTCCTAGCACATTTAGAACTATAATTAAATATTAACCAACAAAGAATGCATAAACATACTTACAGTTGATGAAGAATATCCTTGTGGCAGCTTGTGCTGTTAGGCAGTCTGCAGAAACGATTTTGACCTGGGCTCTGATACCAACTCTGTGACACCCCGAGTTACCTGAACCCGGTTCGTCACATTTGCTGTTCATGTGTCTAACCGTACTTGAAAATCCATAAAAATTTAAAATTTTTTCCATCGTTTAAAACGACATCGTTAAAACATTAAATGTTTGCAGCGGAAAGAAAAGATTACTTTATAGAAGACTCATTATAAAATCTTTGAACTAAATAAAATAAGAGAATGAAATCTTGCTTTACATTCACTATCGTTAAAAAAAACGACAATATAACGTTTAAAACTATAAAACCAAAACCTGCAATGTGAAACTAGACTTCTAATATAATTTCCAAAATATATTCATACATCAAAATAGACACTACCGTTTAAAGACAACTAAACTTGTCATTTACATACAAATCTGCAACTTCAAAACCTTTTGTACATACATTATCCCAAAATTACCTATGCATTCGTCCACAGGTCAAAATTGCCCTAGCGGCTACAAGCACACCCCATGGACGTCCTCCACCAACTTCTCCATCAACCTTCTTAAGGATCAAGGCCCTCACCTGTATCAAATTCACCTACACCACAAAATAAAATAATGAGCCTAATGCTCAGTAAGTGATGTAGTAAAATAAAATGCATGCTCATGATTATGCTATGCTGTTCGTAAAAGCATGTACTGAGTCTTCTCTTATTTTTCTTGCATGACATGAGTTATTGGGGTACTGCTTCTAGAGAAGAGATGGCCTAACTGATTGTCCACCTGGCGGGACGACCAACTCGCTCTAGGGGAAGTGAGATGGCATATATGACAGTCCCTCTGACGGAACCGATTCCTCTGGCGAAACTACCAAACTCAGTTCCCTACCCACAACAACAGTTTAAAGACAACTAAACTTGTCATTTACATACAAATCTGCAACTTCAAAACCTTTTGTACATACATTATCCCAAAATTACCTATGCATTCGTCCACAGGTCAAAATTGCCCTAGCGGCTACAAGCACACCCCATGGACGTCCTCCACCAACTTCTCCATCAACCTTCTTAAGGATCAAGGCCCTCACCTGTATCAAATTCACCTACACCACAAAATAAAATAATGAGCCTAATGCTCAGTAAGTGATGTAGTAAAATAAAATGCATGCTCATGATTATGCTATGCTGTTCGTAAAAGCATGTACTGAGTCTTCTCTTATTTTTCTTGCATGACATGAGTTATTGGGGTACTGCTTCTAGAGAAGAGATGGCCTAACTGATTGTCCACCTGGCGGGACGACCAACTCGCTCTAGGGGAAGTGAGATGGCATATATGACAGTCCCTCTGACGGAACCGATTCCTCTGGCGAAACTACCAAACTCAGTTCCCTACCTACGTATTTTACTGTTCTATATTTTGTTACTCTTGTTTACATGAAAACTATGTATAAAAACCATTTTCTATGCTTTAGGAAAACCATGATGCATGATTACATGTTGCACACACATCCTTCAATTCTATAACATAATATAACTAATAAGCAAATCATTCATTAAACAAACAACTAGCATAATTAACTCACTCACAACCTAAGAGTTCTACCCAACCAACTCTCAAAACTACATTCACCAAATCCTCAATCTCATAATCTTTTGTGGTGTAGGCCAATCGGCCAAAACGCATGCATACATACACTTACCTCGTCTCTTGAGTTTTGTTAATGTGCTCAAGTTCCTTCTTGACTTGTATACCTAAAGCATGCCAATCAACAAGATTCATAAAAATTCACTTAACAACCTAATTTTCGGAATTCCCTTCAAATAAACAACAAATTTCAAAATCTCATAACTTTTGCTATACATAACAAAATTCGATAATTCTTGAGGCTATGGAATCCTTAAGGAGTCTACTTTAACATGGAAAAGTCAATTTATCAAGATAAACTAGCTCAATGTATCGAAATTACAGATTTCCAATCTGCCCTGTATTTTACTATTTTCAACTATTCATGCATTACTTGATGTTTTTCCTTCATTTTCAACCATAAGCAACCATTACAATTCATTCAAACCCTAAAACATCAAGAAATTAAGGAGGGAAAACCAAATTTTCGTGCAGCCATCTAGGGTTTATCAACCTCTCCATAATCTCAAGAAAACTCCAATTTTATCAACCTATAACTAGTATTTTACATGAAATAACCTAAAATTTAACTTACCTTGATTCTTCTTGCAAAAGACCTAGCTTTGAGAGAAGGGAGAGCTCTGAAAATGGAGGAGAAATTTCGTGGCTCTTGGTCATACTAAGAGTTACCTTAAAGATGAGTAGGAGGTGAGGTGTCGCTTTTAGGTTTAAAGGAGGAATTTTGACTTTTCTTCATGTTTATCCTCATTTTCTCTCTTTACTTCTTCCTTTGATTTCCAGCATGGTTTCCTTCTCCCTTTGTCTTTTGAAAGTTTGACTCCTTCATACCTCCCCTCCATTGGTTCTTCATTGTTGACTATTCAAACTTAACACTATTCTTCATTCCTATTGGTCCTTATTTTCTTTTGACTTTTGAAACTCTCTTCAATTGGTTCATCATTCTTCTTTAGATGTTAAAGTTAATTGCTATTGATCTAATATTTGTTGACTTCTCAAGATTCCATTGCTTCTCTTTATTTCTAAAATTGAGAAATTTTAAATCATAAAACACTATGCACGAGTAATAGGGTGTACGTTGAAATTTTTTTTGTTATTACACTCGTTGAGTCATGAGTGTCAGAGTTAAGAGTCGAGACTACAGTTGAAAAAGTTTAAGTTAAGAACCCCCAAGCATGAGACTTATTTCCGTGATGGATGTAGAAATATCAGTGTTCGAGGAACTAGGAGGGTAAACCTTAATGAAGAGATATTTCTAAAATTTTGGAAAATAGGAGGACTAGATTTGGGAATTTTAAGAGATTAAGATTAATGTAACACCCCTAATACTGTACCCATTTTTACCCGTATAAATTTTTCATTTTCTTTTATACTTAGTGTTTATGCGGAAAACAATTTAAAATCAATTATGTAAATCATTTAAAACATTTAAAACTAATATTAAAACTATTATTTAAAACTATAAGTAAATCAGTTTATAAATAAAACAAAGGGAGGGCTGAAAAGTCATTCTGCTGAGGGAGAAAAGTGGCTACCGATCGCTGACAGCGATCAGTGGCCAGCGATCGGGCGCTGGCAGCGATTGCTGCCCAGCGCTCGATCGCTGCAGCGCCGATCGCGGCACCAGCGATCGAGCGCTGGCAGCGATCGCTGGCCAGCGACCGAGCGCTGGCAGCGATCGCTAGCCAGCGACCGAGTGCTGGTAGCGACCGAGCGCTGGCAGCGCTCGCTGCCCTGCGATCGGTCGCTGCCCACTCTTGACTTTTCCAGAGCGCAGCGACAAATACTGTAACCTCCTCTTCAACTTTCCTCCCTGGAATCCGATTTCCAGAGAGCCCTTCCCTTCTATAATTCATCCCCTGCATACATACATGTCTATACATATTCATTTCTTCTTCATTCCCTCATCATTCAGCTACCTATATGCATGCAATACTTTCGTAAAAACAAACCGCGTGGATATGTTTAAAAATCGACAATCCTTCCTGTTTACCACGCAGTTCCAAAATAGATTTTTCCAAATAATTATAAAACAGTTCCAAAAACGTTTAAAACATTAAACCTATCAAATATCAGATTCCAAACATCCTAATATGTTCTAACATTATACATATTTCCTCAAAATAACCCAATACCCTCAAAATCTATACATACATCCCCCACGGGTCGGTAAGGCATCGACTGTACAGCACACCACCGCAAGCATCATCCATCAACCGAGTCATGTCTCAGGTGGAGGGATCTCATCCTCACCTGGCTCGATGTCACCTAAGACGTCACCTACACCATAATACACGCTATGAGATAAAAATCTCAGTAAGTCCTGCGTAAATGCAAATGCGTGGTCATGCATGCTCAATGCTATGAAAACAGTCCATGTCAGTTCATATATCAGTACGTGTCAGTCTATGGTTATCGGAAACGCTCGACAGATAGATAGGGCACGTCCAGCGGTTAGACAGCCCACACCATCTGAAGGGAGGGAAACCCGCTCACCATAGAACGCCAGGTCTGAACCTCATCCCGATAACCCCATGCCATGGTTGTTTACTGTGATACTTTACTTGCCTTTACGATGCATGTTCTTTTCATGAAATCCGTGCATAAATCCATTTTTATGTCGTTTTTAAAACCATGATGCATGAACAGTTAATATAAACGTAAAGTAAACAATCAACATATATACCATCAAAGACTACAAAAGCATAACCTATAACCTGTAAAAGACTAAACCTAACTACCCATCAAAGCAATTTAAAACAAACAATCCATTTAGATCCTCGACGCGACATCGAAATACGGTGTAGGCCAATCGGCCAAGTAAGTCACGAGAACTTACCTCGAGCGCGCTGAATCTCAAGCTTCGTCCACGGGAGTCGTGTATCTGAGACAAAACACGATATTCGTCGTTAAAACCAATTAAACTATTAACGTCCAAATTACAAAATCCTTAACTATTGAATTTCCTAAAATTCCAACTTGATAAATCGAAGTAATACAACGACATAACGCTCGATAACTTGAATTCCTATTACGAGAAATTTCCGAAAACTCGAAAATTCTCAGATTTATACTTTTTGATAATTTGGTTTATTTTCGTCCAATAACGTCCGATACGTTCAATATATACCTAGTCACGGCTAACCTATTAATTACAAGCCCTAATTCGCGTTTTTAACGAGATTTAATCGAAACCCTAATTATCTAAACGGCGTAAACGTTGAAATAAAAGCTCTAAGATTGTAGGTACATACCGAGGATAGCGAGAGGAGGAGAAAACGTGAAGAACCGGAGGAAAAACGGAGAAGAACGGAGGTCGGAATATTGAGGAATCGTCGGCGGCGGCTGAGAGCTTTGCTCTCCGTTCGTGGATTCCAGAGAAGAGAAAGAGAGAAAGTGAGGGAGAGAAATAGATTTTAGGTTAAGTTATAATATTGGTTTGGCAGATTACCAAAATGCCCTTAGCTCTTATTTCTATTTGTTTCGTCCTTCGGTTCGTTAATCGTCCTACTATTCGGATTCTCGAAAGTTCCATATTTTGCCAATAACTCCTATCCATTGCCAGGGATTTATTAAAACTGTCTGTTCACGATTTGGACCTCATTTGCTATTTTTACGAGAACGTCTTTTACATTACGAGAAATGCATTTACTCAGAATATAGCGTTCAATCTCCGAAAATTCCCATAATTTCGTTAAAATTCCTATTAATCGTTAGGATTGAAACGACGTTTTCCGTTTGCAAAACTGATTTGATTTGACATATTTACAAAAAATGCCATTATATAATAAAATATCAATATAATATATTAAATCCAAACTCCGTACAAGCCGGATATTACATTCTACCCACCTTATTTAGAATTTTGTCCACAAAATTAAATCATGCAAACAAATCAGGATACTTAGTCATCATCTCCTGCTGTCGTTCCCACGTAGCCTCTTCCACCTCGTGGTTCCGCCACAAAACTTTGACCAGTGGAATCTCTTTGTTGCGTAGAACCTTGATGGAATGCTCCAAAATACGTACCGGCCTCACCTCATAACTCAAGGTAGGCTGTACCTCGATCTCTGTAGCCTCCACAATATGTGATGGGTCACGTAGACATCTCCGAAGCATAGATACGTGGAACACATCGTGGATACCCTCCATAGAAGCTGGAAGCTGCAGTCTGTACGCCAACTTCCCGATCCTCTTCAGAATAGGAAAGGGCCCCACATAACGAGGGTTTAACTTGCCCTTCCTTCCAAATCTCGCAACGCCTTTCAACGGAGAAACTTTAAGATAAACTTCGTCGCCTTCCTCAAACTCTAGCTCTCTCCGTCTAGTGTCAGCATAGCTCTTCTGCCGGCTCTGAGCTACCTCGATGCGCTGTCGGATAATGGAAATCTTCTCTGCCGTCTGCTGCAGAATCTCAGGTCCAACGATGCTGGCCTCGCCAACCTCGTCCCAATACAGCGGAGATCTACACTTCCGACCATACAAAGCCTCGTACGGTGCCATACCAATGGTGGCCTGGAAACTGTTGTTGTACCAGAACTCAATCAGGGGCAAATACTGGCTCCACGAGCCCTGAAACTCCAGCACACAAGCTCTGAGCATATCCTCCAGAATCTGATTCGTCCTCTCTGTCTGTCCATCAGTCTGAGGATGAAATGCGGTGCTGAAATTAAGCTGAGTCCCCATAGCCTTATGCAGGCTTTTCCAGAACTTCGATGTGAATCTCGGATCTCTGTCTGAGACAGTAGAGGCGGGCACGCCATGCAGCTTCACAATCTCCTGTACATAGAGCTCTGCGAGCTGATCCATAGAAAACGCCATCTTCACAGGCAAAAAGTGAGCCGACTTTGTCAATCGGTCCACAATAACCCAAATGCCGTCATGGCCTCTCGTAGTCCTCGGGAGCCCCACAATGAAATCCATGGAGATCTGCTCCCACTTCCACTCCGGAATCGGCAGTGGTAACAGTGTCCAGCGGGTCTCTGGTGCTCAGCCTTTACTTGCTGACATACTAGGCAGGTCTCAACATACTTGGCAACCTCCCTCTTCATGTTCGGCCACCAGAAGTGCTGTTTCAAATCCCGGTACATCTTGGTACTCCGCGGGTGCACAGAATATGCCGAAGAATGTGCCTCGGCCAATATCTCCTTCTTTAGATCCTCGTCACTAGGCACGTACCACCTATGCCTGAACTTCAGAATACCATCCTCTGATAAATGGAAATCTGACGAGTCTCCCAATGTCATGCTCGATCGAAGCTCCATACACTCCGTATCACTCTGCTGAGCCTCGCGTATACGATCAAGAATAGTTGGCCTGAGAGAAATGTTGGCAAGCATATAGGACAACTCAGCCACTATCTCCACGTCGAATCTCTCAATCTCAGACCGCAGCGTAACTGACATCGCTGCTAATGATGGCTGACTCACAGAAGGCACTCTACTCAATGCATCAGCTACCTTGTTCGCCTTTCCTGGGTGGTACTTGATATCAAAATCGTAATCATTGACGAACTCAAGCCATCGCCTCTGTCGCATATTCAGCTCTCTCTGCGTAAATAAGTACTTCAAGCTCTTGTGGTCGGAAAATATCTCGCACTGCTGCCCATATAAATAATGCCTCCATATCTTTAGTGCGAAGACCACAGCTGCTAACTCGAGGTCATGCGTGGGGTAATTCTGCTCGTACGGCTTCAACTGCCGAGAAGCATAAGAAATAACTCTACCCTCCTGCATCAATACACAACTGAGTCCCACTCCCGATGCATCACAATAAACACTGTATCTGACACCTTCATCAGGTAGCGCCAGTACTGGGGCAGTGGTCAATCTCTGCTTTAACTCCATAAAGCTGTCATCACAAGCAGACGACCATACAAACTTCTCGTTCTTCCGAGTCAATCGTGTAAGAGGAAGTGCGATCCTCGAGAATCCCTCTATAAACTTCCGATAATAACCGGCCAACCCGAGAAATCCACGCACCTCATGTACGTTCTTTGGCTGTGGCCAATCTCTGACCACCTGAATCTTGCTCGGATCCACAGAAACTCCGTCCTGTGATATAACATGGCCAAGGAAGCTCACTCTGTCAAGCCAGAACTCGCACTTCGAAAACTTTGGATACAGCTGGTGCTGACATAGGGTCCTCCGAACAATCCTCAGATGCTCCTCGTGTTCTTCCTTCGTCTTAGAGTAAATCAATATGTCATCGATGAAAACCACCACGAACTTATCCAGATACTCCTTGAAGACACGGTTCATCAGGTCCATAAACGCTGCAGGGGCATTAGTAAGTCCGAAAGACATGACAAGGAACTCATAATGCCCATACCTCGTTCGGAATGCTGTCTTCTGAATATCATCTCTCCGGACTTTCAGCTAATAATAACCCGAGCGCAGGTCGATCCTGGAAAATACTCGGGCACCCTGTAGCTGATCAAATAAGTCATCAATCCGCGGAAATGGATACTTATTCTTCACCGTCAATTTGTTCAACTCTCTGTAATCAATGCACATCCTGAGGGTCCCGTCTTTCTTCTTGACGAATAGAACAGGCGCACCCCAGGGTGAAACACTGGGTCGAATGAAACCTTTCTCTAATAACTCATCAAGCTGAGTCCTCAACTCTCTCAACTCGGCTGGTGCCAACCGATATGGGTTCTTAAACCTCGGTGCGGAATTAGGATATACGTCAATAGTGAACTCAATCTCCCGGTCCGGTGGTAATCCAGGAAGATCATCAAGAAAGATGCCAGAAAACTCTCTGACTATAGGATTATCGCTCGGCTTCAATCCGCTGAGCAACTGACAATCAAAGACAGAGGCCAAATAAATAGAGCACGCACCTTTGAACTGCTCGTTGACCATCATGGAATAAGAGATAGGAGAGCTACTCAATCTGCTCATCGCCTGATAAGAAAACTCAGCTTTACCCGGAGGTCGAAAGGTGACAATCCCGGATCGACAGTCGATGGTGGCGAAATGCTGTGACAGCCAGTCCATCCCTAAGATAATATCATAGTCCTCGATGCCCATAACAATAAGGCGGGCATAGAGGGTGCGATCCCCAATCGAGATAATATTGCCCTGGACAATACGACCTGATTGCATACGCTCTCCTGAAGGTAGCATCACGCTATACTCGCATTCTGCTAACTCAGGCGCAAGCCTCAATCTCGACACACAAGTGGTGGAAATAAAAGAATGTGTAGCCCCCGTGTCTAGTAAAGAAAATACAGGAACACCAGTAACCAATATAGTACCTGCTATCACGGCTAGCTGATCCTCGTTATCAACATCTCCAGGCTCAATAAGTGCGAAGATCCTCGGCACAACTCTCCTCTGATCGGTATCTGCCCTCGGACAGCTCTGAGCAAAGTGGCCGACCTCCCCACATCGGTAACAACTGTTCGTGCCCAATCGACACGCACCGTAGTGTTCCTTCTGGCATATAGGACAAACAGGTTTCGGAGCTGCCCCTTGAACTTGCTTGCCTTTCCCCCGATCATTACCTCCCTCAAGAGGTCTCTTCACACCCCTCGGCTGCTGCTGGGGCTGCGCTCTAGGCTGCCAACCTCGGTTCTGCGACTGAGGTCGGATCTCTCGGAAGAAGCCCTTCGCTGGCTCCCTCGGTCTGACACAAGTGGCTTTGGCAGCCTCAATATCCAGAGCTCTGGCTGTGATGTCAGAATAAGGCACATCAATAATACCTGAGACAACCACGTGCATCCGGATCTCCGGATTAAGCCCC
Organism: Begonia masoniana; assembly: GCA_022432975.1. Classification (NCBI taxonomy): domain Eukaryota; kingdom Viridiplantae; phylum Streptophyta; class Magnoliopsida; order Cucurbitales; family Begoniaceae; genus Begonia; species Begonia masoniana. Next base: position 19,867,280 of record CM039510.1, read on the forward strand.
TCCATAAACTGGTGCACCTTCTCCTCATTATCGCTAACAAGACGAGGTGCAAACCTGGATAAAGCTTCAAACCTCCGAATATAATCGGCAACTGAACCAGTCTGCTTCAGCTGCATAAACTCGTTCCTCTTGGCCACCCTCACTGTGCGGCTGAAATACTTGTCGAAGAATAGAAACTTGAACCGATCCCAAGTCATAACTGATACATCCGTCGTCGACTTGATCGAGTCCCACCAGAAACGGGCATCCATCGCCAAGTGAAAGGTAGCATACGCCACCTTGCTCCCGTTCCCTACCTCGGCATAAGCTAACATATCTTCCATCACCCGGATCCATTCCTCGGCACGTGTCGGATCCGATGATTGACCCTCAAATACTGGAGGTCGTAGGCCTTGAAACCTCTGCATGCCCTGGTTATTGGGAACTATCAAATCCTGGGCTCTCTGATTCTCTCGCTGGTTCTCTCGATTCACTAAATCTGTAATTTGCTGCGCTTGCCGGTTCATATGCTGAGACTGGCGGTCTAACAACTCCGTAAGTCGATCCATCGCGTCATCTCTGGGATCCCTTCCTCGAACCATATTTATAAAACTCCTATAAAATTTAAAACAAGTAAACTCTAAGAAGCAAAATCAAACAAAGGTATAAACAGACTTACAGTTGATGAAGGATGTCCGCGTAGTGGCTGTGCAGTCGAGCAGTCTACAGAACCGATTTTAAAACCCGGGGGCTCTGATACCATAATTGTAACACCCCTAATACTGTACCCATTTTTACCCGTATAAATTTTTCATTTTCTTTTATACTTAGTGTTTATGCGGAAAATAATTTAAAATCAATTATGTAAATCATTTAAAACATTTAAAACTAATATTAAAACTATTATTTAAAACTATAAGTAAATCAGTTTATAAATAAAACAAAGGGATGGCTGAAAAGTCATTTTGCTGAGGGAGAAAAGTGGCTACCGATCGCTGACAGCGATCAGTGGCCAGCGATCGGGCGCTGGCAGCGATTGCTGCCCAGCGCTCGATCGCTGCAGCGCCGATCGCTGCACCAGCGATCGAGCGCTGGCAGCGATCGCTGGCCAGCGACCGAGCGCTGGCCAGCGACCGAGCGCTGGCAGCGATCGGTCGCTGCCCACTCTGGACTTTTCCAGAGCGCAGCGACAAATACTGTAACCTCCTCTTCAACTTTCCTCCCTGGAATCCGATTTCCAGAGAGACCTTCCCTTCTATAATTCATCCCCTGCATACATACATGTCTATACATATTCATTTCTTCTTCATTCCCTCATCATTCAGCTACCTATATGCATGCAATACTTTCGTAAAAACAAACCGCGTGGATATGTTTAAAAATCGACAATCCTTCCTGTTTACCACGCAGTTCCAAAATAGATTTTTCCAAACAATTATAAAACAGTTCCAAAAACGTTTAAAACATTAAACCTATCAAATATCAGATTCCAAACATCCTAATATGTTCTAACATTATACATATTTCCTCAAAATAACCCAGTACCCTCAAAATCTATACATACATCCCCCACGGGTCGGTAAGGCATCGACTGTACAGCACACCACCGCAAGCATCATCCATCAACCGAGTCATGTCTCAGGTGGAGGGATCTCATCCTCACCTGGCTCGATATCACCTAAGACGTCACCTGCACCATAATACACGCTATGAGATAAAAATCTCAGTAAGTCCTACGTAAATGCAAATGCGTGGTCATGCATGCTCAATGCTATGAAAACAGTCCATGTCAGTTCATATATCAGTACGTGTCAGTCTATGGTTATCGGAAACGCTCGACAGATAGATAGGGCACGTCCAGCGGTTAGACAGCCCACACCATCTGAAGGGAGGGAAACCCGCTCACCACAGAACGCCAGGTCTGAACCTCATCCCCGATAACCCCATGCCATGGTTGTTTACTGTGATACTTTACTTGCCTTTACGATGCATGTTCTTTTCATGAAATCCATGCATAAATCCATTTTCATGTCGTTTTTAAAACCATGATGCATGAACAGTTCAATATAAACGTAAAGTAAACAATCAACATATATACCATCAAAGACTACAAAAGCATAACCTATAACCTGTAAAAGACTAAACCTAACTACCCATCAAAGCAATTTAAAACAAACAATCCATTTAGATCCTCGACGCGACATCGAATTACGGTGTAGGCCAATCGGCCAAGTAAGTCACGAGAACTTACCTCGAGCGCGCTGAATCTCAATCTTCGTCCACGGGAGTCGTGTATCTGAGACAAAACACGATATTCGTCGTTAAAACCAATTTAAACTATTAACGTCCAAATTACAAAATCCTTAACTATTGAATTTCCTAAAATTCGAACTTGATAAATCGAAGTAATACAACGACATAACTCTCGATAACTTGAATTCCTATTACGAGAAATTTCCGAAAACTCGAAAATTCTCAGATTTATACTTTTTCACAAATTGGTTTATTTTCGTCCAATAACGTCCGATACGTTCAATATATACCTAGTCACGGCTAACCTATTAATTACGAGCCCTAATTCGCGTTTTTAACGAGATTTAATCGAAACCCTAATTATCTAAACGGCGTAAACGTTGAAATAAAAGCTCTAAGATTGTAGGTACATACCGAGGATAGCGAGAGGAGGAGAAAACGTGAAGAACCGGAGGAAAAACGGAGAAGAACGAAGGTCGGAATATTGAGGAATCGTCGGCGGCGGCTGAGAGCTTTGCTCTCTGTTCGGGGATTCCAGAGAAGAGAAAGAGAGAAAGTGAGGGAGAGAAATAGATTTTAGGTTAAGTTATAATATTGGTTTGGTAGATTACCAAAATGCCCTTAGCTCTTATTTCTATTTGTTTCGTCCTTCGGTTCGTTAATCGTCCTACTATTCGGATTCTCGAAAGTTCCATATTTTGCCAATAACTCCTATCCATTGCCAGGGATTTATTAAAACTGTCCGTTCAGTGATTTGGACCTCATTTGCTATTTTTACGAGAACGTTTTTTACATTACGAGAAATGCATTTACTCGGAATATAGCGTTCAATCTCCGAAAATTCCCATAATTTCGTTAAAATTCCTATTAATCGTTTGGATTGAAACGACGTTTTTCGTTTGCAAAACTGATTTGATTTGACATATTTACGAAAAATGCCATTATATAATAAAATATCAATATAATATATTAAATCCAAACTCCGTACAAGCCGGATATTGCAATTAAGGTTGTAAAACTACCTATAACAAGTTTGCTAAGAAAGAAATTGTCAAATGAATCATTGCAAGGAAGCCAAGTAAAATATTTAGAACTTGACTAGAGGAAATAACAGGACAGTAGACTAGTTAGAAACTTTCGAGGAAGCCCTTGTGAGATATTAAGAATAATCGTAGGACATCGTATATTTAAATGAGGGGTTTAGATTAGAAGCTAAGCTTGAATTGTGTAGTCGTGAGAATCGAGGGATTGGTGAGTTATCAAGTACAATAGGAATAAGATTAAAGTAGAAATTTTCTGAGGCTCGACTCGTATATAACGAAGTCAAAGCCAACGAATTTGTATATAGCTAAGGTTAAGGGTGATAAGCTTGGTGTGTGAAGTAAATCTCAATTTGATGAAGTAGAAAATATGCGATGTAAGATAAAATAGCCGGGTAGGTAGATTTTCGGATTTCGGATAGTGTCATACGGGTAAGTGAGAAGATTAACTAGATTAAATGGAAGGTTAAAATAAGGGTTAAGTAGTTAAGGTTGAGGAATTTGGAGCATATTTGATGAAAGGAAGGGAGAATTGCACGAAGACTGTGCAAGTGATCTTTGAAGTGAGAGTAAATCATAAGGTTTAGTAATTTTTTTTTTGGCTCGTAAGTTATGTCGGAGTGTTTGTGCAACCTTTAAGGTGTTGGGTGCATAGTTTAATGACTTAGTTTAGACTTAAGAATTTGTTGGTGATTGATGATGACCGAGGCAAAAGTTGGACAAAACGAGCGTAGTCGACATAATTATGAGAACTTAGAGAATACCTTGAAAATGTAGTGAGTAGAGTTATGTATTGGAAGCTTTGGGCATGAGGATTGCATTAGAGTGATTAAGGAAATATTATAATTCCCCAAGGTAATTAGGTTTAGAAAGTGAGAGTGATAAATAGAAATGAGATAGTAGTGTAAAGAGGAGTTTGAGATGGAGGAATAAGATGAGAAATCTAAGTATCAAGTAATTAGTGTCAGAGAATCTAAGAAGCTTTGAGGGCTTAATGTGGTTAGGTATGTGTTGATGGCACGAGATTAGAAAAGTTAGGAATAGAATGAACTTAGCTCGAGAGTTTAGGTGATGGAGGTTAAGTTGAAGCCCGATAGATGTATGAGCGATTGAGTTACGAGGTGCGCAGTTCAAAGAATTTAAAGCTTTAGAGATATGAGAAACTTTTATGACCCGAAAGGTGAGTAAGACAATAGAGGTTGAGGTTAGCATTGCATGCATCGTTACTTAGATAATGCTAGGGTGAGTAATTAGAAGTTAACCAAGCAACAATTTTGAGGACAAAATTCCAATTAAGGAGGGAAGGATGTAACACCCGAGTTTTTCGGGTTTCCGCTTCGAGGGTATTTTAGTAAATAAGAAATGTAGGTCCGTTTTGCGAACGGAGAGTTTCGTTAGAACCCTAAGAATAAATTGGAATATTTGGAGGAATAAGGAAGCTTCGAAGGAACCAAATCGATAGAGGAGATGACGAATTAAACAAATAATGGAACATAAGGGCAAAAGAGTAAATTGTGAGTTTTGATTTATTATAAACACCAAAAATCCTTCCTCCCTCATTCATTTTCACGATTCTTCCTCCCCCCTTTTGGTGATTTTCTCTCCTCCCACGTCGTTCCTCCAACGTTCGATCGACGTCTCCTCCTCCAGTGATTTCTTTTTCGGTTTCTCTTCTCCAAACAACATTCTAGGTAAGTTCTAAGCTCTTGACCCATTAATTTCCGTTTTGGGGGTTGATTTTGGGTTAGGGTTTCAATTGGGCTTTTCTTGAAATCATCGTTTTAGATTAAAATTTAGTTAGGTTGTTGATTAGTGATGTATTTATTGTTATTATGGTTGAATTGATAATTTATTAGGGATTTAAGGTTGGTTTCCGATTGGGTTTTATCGAGTTAGGGTTAGAGAAATTTTCGGATTTTGTTAGAAATCGATAGGATTGATAGATTGTTGTCCTTTGATTATACTTTTGTTGTTATTAAGTAGATTGAACGGATTAATGGTGTTTGAGTTATAGTCAGAGTTGATTTTTGGTTGTTGGAGTTTTAAGATAAGTAATTAATGGAGTTTGTTAAATTGTGAGCGCAATGTGTTTGATTAAATGCCCAAATAGAGAAAATTGAAGGTTTAGGGAGAATAGTTTTAGCTAGGAGCTTAGCTTAAGCTGGAAATTGTTTGTTTATGATCGGTTTTAATGCCTTTATTTGTGAAATGAATTAGGTAAATCAAGCTTTCGGACGGTGCACGGCATAGCAAAGGACGCCAGGTAAGTGGGTGTTAGGTTTTCGGCCCTTCAGGCCCTACATTGTATCGATGTTAGGTTTTATGATGTTTTCTGATTGTGGGGTTTAAACTAGTCGGGTAGTCTAGGATGTTTCCTAGTGGTACTCAGCTAGGTTTGTATATGAGTAAGATTCGTTTATGTGTGCCATGAACAGTTTGATGATTGTTGGAGTCTCTTTCTTCATGCACTATGTTTTCCCTTATGATTTAACGAAATGTTTTGCATGCATGTTTTTAAGTAAACTAAGTGAAGTAAACGATGTTGAATGAAGTTGGAGGATGAGTAGGGCATGGGGCACGTAAATGGCAACTCAGGGCACGAAAATATGTTAATGGCAACTCAGGGCACGAAAATATGCAACTCAGGGCACGAAAATATGTTAATGGCAACTCAGGGCACGAAAATATGTTAATGGCAACTCAGGGCACGAAAATATGTTAATGGCAACTCAGGGCACGAAAATATGTTAATGGCAACTCAGGGCACGAAAATATGTTAATGGCAACTCAGGGCACGAAAATATGTTAATGGCAACTCAGGGCACGAAAATATGTTAATGGCAACTCAGGGCACGAAAATATGTTAATGGCAACTCAGGGCACGAAAATATGTTAATGGCAACTCAGGGCACGAAAATATGTTAATGGCAACTCAGGGCACGAAAATATGTTAATGGCAACTCAGGGCACGAAAATATGTTAATGGCAACTCAGGGCACGAAAATATGTTAATGGCAACTCAGGGCACGAAAATATGTTAATGGCAACTCAGGGCACGAAAATATGTTAATGGCAACTCAGGGCACGAAAATATGTTAATGGCAACTCAGGGCACGAAAATATGTTAATGGCAACTCAGGGCACGAAAATATGTTAATGGCAACTCAGGGCACGAAAATATGTTAATGGCAACTCAGGGCACGAAAATATGTTAATGGCAACTCAGGGCACGAAAATATGTTAATGGCAACTCAGGGCACGAAAATATGTTAATGGCAACTCAGGGCACGAAAATATGTTAATGGCAACTCAGGGCACGAAAATATGTTAATGGCAACTCAGGGCACGAAAATATGTTAATGGCAACTCAGGGCACGAAAATATGTTAATGGCAACTCAGGGCACGAAAATATGTTAATGGCAACTCAGGGCACGAAAATATGTTAATGGCAACTCAGGGCACGAAAATATGTTAATGGCAACTCAGGGCACGAAAATATGTTAATGGCAACTCAGGGCACGAAAATATGTTAATGGCAACTCAGGGCACGAAAATATGTTAATGGCAACTCAGGGCACGAAAATATGTTAATGGCAACTCAGGGCACGAAAATATGTTAATGGCAACTCAGGGCACGAAAATATGTTAATGGCAACTCAGGGCACGAAAATATGTTAATGGCAACTCAGGGCACGAAAATATGTTAATGGCAACTCAGGGCACGAAAATATGTTAATGGCAACTCAGGGCACGAAAATATGTTAATGGCAACTCAGGGCACGAAAATATGTTAATGGCAACTCAGGGCACGAAAATATGTTAATGGCAACTCAGGGCACGAAAATATGTTAATGGCAACTCAGGGCACGAAAATATGTTAATGGCAACTCAGGGCACGAAAATATGTTAATGGCAACTCAGGGCACGAAAATATGTTAATGGCAACTCAGGGCACGAAAATATGTTAATGGCAACTCAGGGCACGAAAATATGTTAATGGCAACTCAGGGCACGAAAATATGTTAATGGCAACTCAGGGCACGAAAATATGTTAATGGCAACTCAGGGCACGAAAATATGTTAATGGCAACTCAGGGCACGAAAATATGTTAATGGCAACTCAGGGCACGAAAATATGAATATGTTTTTGAAAGAACTTGCATTATGCATTCTCATGTTTTAGTGCACCTCCTTACTAAGCATTAGGCTTAATGTATTTATCGTATGATGTAGGTGACGAGCACGAAGGTGAGGAACCTTTACCTGATGATCACGCATAGATGGACGGTGGATTGAGCTCGTGGCGGCGGGGCGTGTTTTGGTTGGGCTGGATGATCCGTGGGTATACTCCGAGCATTTTGTGGTAAATAGGTGTGATGTGGATTGATTTTGGATGATAAGTTTAGGGTGTATAGAGAAGTTTGATAATTGATGAATCATGGTGGATAATGGATGAAGTGAAGTGTTATTTTGAATGATTTGATAAATGAATTTGTTTCGAAAAAGATTTAGGAGTTTAAATGTTCATAGTGATGTTTGATTGTTGATTAGGTTGGATTGCGTTTGATGATTTTAGGTGTTAAATGGTAGGGATGCGTTCACGTTTTAGAGCGATCCACGCGGTTGGTTTTCACAAATTTGAAACGCGTGTTCGGGTATGTTATGAGTCGGGATTTCCGGAGTTTGGAGATTTTGTGCTTAAAAGGTGGGGAAATGATTTTTGGAAAGTTTAGGGTGAAGGGTAAGTGTTTGGGGAAAGAAAATTGGTTAAGGGTAAGGAAAAAGGGGGAGGGGCGCTCGCTGGTCGGGCGTGGCGCGCGCAGTGTGCGCGCGGCTTGCGCGCTGGGCGCGCCCAGTGTGGCCCTCACGATCGATCGCGATTAAGGCGCGATCGATCGTGGTTTAGATGAATTTTTAATCGAAGCACCCAAGAGGGCCCGACCGATCGGGCAGTGGGTGTAACACCCCTAATACCGTACCCGTATTTCCCGTATTATTTTTTTTTATATACTTAAATAAACTCTAAGCGGAACCTAAACCGAAATCGAAATCAGGATCGAAATCGGAATTGAAATCTAACCTTGAAATCATTTAAAACAAACACTTAATAACTAAATAACATTTAAACTTCTTAATAAAAATAACTTAAAACAAATCAGAAAAAGGGGAGGGCAAAACGGTCCGCCCTGAAAACAAATAAGGCAGCGACCAGTCGCTGCTACATGCAGCGACTGTGCGCTGCATCGCTGAGCCGTGGCAGCGATCGATCTCTGCGCTGCAGCAGAGATCGATCGCTGCATTATATTATGCAACAGCGATCGATCTCTGCTCTGCAGCAGAGATCGATCGCTGCATTGCTCCACGGCAAGCAGCGATCCAGTTCCTTCACACCTGCTTCCAGTTCCTTCAAACCCTTCAACGCTCTATGCATCAAACACTTCAATTAGCTCTCTGGAAACACTTCAATTAGCTCTCTGGAATCCGATTTCCAGAGAGCAAAACTTCTATGGTTTTACACCTAAAATCACAATAAACTTATAACTCATCCATCCAATTAAACGTATTCTAAACTCAATTAGCTTACAGCAGACATTGCGAAGTCCAACTGCATGGATAGCTCTAAAAACCGAGCTATCCGTAACAACCTAAACCAATCAAAACATTTTCAAAACATTCATTAAACAGTTTAAACCAAAGCGTTTTTCATACAATTACCAAAATGTTATCTAACCTCTATCCAGAACCAAGCACCCTAATATGTTCTATACAGTTTATCATCAATCCAAAATGTCTCAAAAACCCCCAAAACCTTTACGTACATCCCCCACGGGTCAATACATGCCTCTACTGCTCAGCACACACCCACGGCCATCATCCATCAACTGTCTCAGACATCAGAAGGAGGAATGTCGTCCTCACCTGGTTCGATGTCACCTAACACGTCACCTACACCATACAGACATCTATGAGATAATTAAATCTCAGTAAGCTTCGTAAATGCAGATGCATGCGTGCGTATGCCATTCAGAAAACATGCTCAGATTCAGATACAGAAACAGATACAGATTCAGATTACAGATTCATTTTCATTACGTCGCAGACAGATTGTTACCGAGATATCAGCCCTCTAAATGGAAAGGATACATTCCGCGGTCGAACTACTACTTTCCACCTAGAGGAGGGGGGTACATGCTCACAAACCCTACAGCCATGCCTGAGCCCCACCTCGCGTAACCAGATACAGATACAGATTACGTGGATTAATTACAGAGGTTCATTTCATTTTCTTAAAACACGTGCGGAAATTCATTTTCATGACTTTCGAAATACGTGATGCATGAACAATTAATAGACATAAAGTAAACAACCAACATGCATACCATCAAGACCGAATAGCATAACCTAAAACAAATATAAACCTATCTACCCAACCAAAGCAATAAAACAAACAATCCTTTAAGATCCTCGACGCTAAATCGAAGTACGGTGTAGGCCAATTGGCCAGAGAAGATCACGAGAACTTACCTTGAGCGCACAGATTCTCGAGCTTCGTCCAAGAGAGTCGTTTACCTAAGCAATTCAAAGCGTTTATCGTTAAAACGAATTTAAACTTCTAAACGTCCAAATTCAACGAAACCTTAACTAAGGAATTCCTTAAAACTTCTAACTCATCAAATCGAGATACTTAAACGACTAATTCATGCTCGATGGTTCGAAATTACAATTAACGAACTTTTCCGAAAATTCCTAATTTTTAACCTTTTCACGATTTGATTTAACTTCGTCCAATAACGTCAAATACGTCCAATATATACTTAATCATGGCTAACCTATTAATTACGAACCCTAAATCTCATTTTTAACGAAAATCGATCGAAACCCTAATTACCTAAAACGCCGTAAACGTCGAAATAAAAGCTCTAAGAACGTAGATGCATACCTAGGATAGCGAGAGGAGGAGAAACCGTGAAGGTTCGAAGTCGATCGGAGGTCGGAACGATGAGAAATCGTCGCGGCCGAGAGAGAAGTCGCGAGGGAGAAAGAGAGAATTTTACTCTCTGAAAATCGTAAGAAGCAGAGAAGAAAAGAGAAGTGAGGGAGAAGAGAGGTGATTTGTTATTTTATAAAATTTGGTTTGCAAATTACCATTTTGCCCTTAGCTCTTGTTTCGTTCTTCGTTTCGTTAATCGGCTAACGATTCGGATTCTCGAAAACTCCATATTTTGCCAATAATTTCCATTCATTACCAGGGCTCTATTAAAACTGTCCGATTGCAATTTGGACCTCGTTTACTATTTTTACGAAAACGTCCCTTACATTACGAGAAATGTATTTACTCGGAATATAGCATCTAAACTCCGAAAATTCTCATAATTTCCTTAAAATTCCTATTAATCATTAAAGTCGTAATGACGCTTTCCATTTGAGAAACTACTTGATTCGACATATTTACCAAGAATGCCACATATATATAAAAATATGAATATAATATATTAAAACCAAAAATCCGTACAAGCCGGATATTACAGTGGGTGCGATCGATCGTGGTTTAGATGAATTTTTAATCGAAGCACCCGAGAGGGCCCGACCAATCGGGCAGTGGGTTCGATCGATCGAGGGTTAGATGAATTTTAGTCGGGAAACCCGAGCTGGCCCGATCGATCGGGCTTCGAGGCGCGATCGATCGTGATTGACTTGAACATTTTTTATTATTTTTCAACTTTTCAAAACCTGTTTCGACCCGACCCCTTTGCGATACTTTTAAAATATATTTTACGGGTGACCCCGATTATTTTTAAGGATTTTAGGGGCCCAAAACCAAGTCGATGTTTTTCCGAAAAAGAGTTTTTACTTCGTGGTACTGATTTAAGAGTCGACGACTCTTATGCTCGTCGGGTTTAAGTTAAAATTAGGTTATTTAAGTTGATCGAGAAGGGTCATTTGTTTATGTCTGGTTGGTGTTAGAGTGGCGAGTAAAAATAAAATTTTATGTGAAAATCCAATGGTCTAAAGTTAAGATTACGTCATGGTTACGCCGTGGCGGCCCTGACCGGGTTGAGGTCGTCACATTATGAATTCCTTGTAATGTCGTTTGGGTTAACCAATGCACCTGCAGCCTTTATGGACCTGATGAATCGAGTGTTTCGTGATTACTTGGACAAGTTTGTAATTGTATTCATAGATGATATCTTAATTTACTCATGGACTAAAGCTGACCACGAAGAACACTTAAGAGTAGTTTTGACAACATTAAAACAGCAGCAACTCTATGCCAAGTTGTCTAAGTGTGAGTTCTGGTTGGATAAGGTTAACTTCTTAGGCCATGTCATCTCTGCTGAAGGTATATCAGTAGATCCAACCAAAATTCAGGCAGTTAAGGACTGGCCACAGCCAAGGAATGCCAGTGAAGTCCGCAGTTTCCTTGGTCTGGCAGGTTATTATAGGAAGTTTATTAAGGAATTTTCAATGATAGCTAAACCTTTAACAAGTTTGACTAAGAAGGACACCAAGTACTCTTGGACTGAAGCTTGTGAAGATGGCTTCCAGACACTTAAGCTGAAGTTGACAACAGCCCCACTACTGACTCTCCCAACCGAAGAAGGAAAGTTTAGTGTTTACTGTGATGCATCCAAAGTTGGACTGGGGTGTGTTTTGATGCAAGAAGGCAAGGTGGTGGCGTATGCCTCTAGGCAGCTGAAGAGTTATGAACAGAATTACCCCACTCACGATTTAGAGTTAGCCGCAGTTGTTTTTGCTTAAAGATTTGGAGACACTATTTGTATGGTCAACAGTGTGAGGTGTTTTCTGACCATAAAAGCCTGAAGTACCTTTTCACCCAAAAGGAATTAAACATGAGACAAAGACGTTGGTTGGAGTTTGTTAAGGATTATGACTTTGAAATTAAATATCACCCGGGTAAGGCCAATGTTGTGGCTGATGCATTGAGCAGAATGTCTAAGACAATGCAGCCCGCATTATCAACCATGTCTGTACCATTATGGAAAGAAGTTCAGAAGTTCGAGTTGGAAATAGTTCCTAAGTTGTCAACTTTACTTGCTGACTTAACCATTCGACCAACTATTTTGGATAAAATCAAAGAGGCACAACAGAAGGATTCAAAGGAGAATAATAGCATGATGAGTAAGTTGCAGGATGCCTCCTCTGAATTCAGTCTCTCCAACGATGGTATTTTGAAGTTTAGGAATCGATGGTATATTCCAAATGATGAAGAACTACGTAAGTTGATCTTGACCGAGGCTCACTCGTCTCCCTTTTCTGTACATCCTGGTAGCACCAAGATGTATCGGGACTTGAAGTTACATTATTGGTGGCCAAATATGAAGAGGGATATTGCCAAGTATGTGGAGTCATGTTTGATTTGCCAACAGGTTAAGGCAGAGAACCAACGCCCAGGAGGTACTCTTCAACCCCTACCGATCACTGAATGGAAGTGGGAAAACATTGCCATGGATTTTGTAGTAGGATTACCAAAGACAATCAAAGGACATGATAGTATTTGGGTTGTGGTTGACAGAATGACAAAATCAGCACACTTCATACCAGTAAGAATGACTTTTACAATGGAACAACTCGCTAACCTGTACATTTAGGAAATTATCAGATTGCATGGAATCCCCTTGTCCATTGTCTCCGACCGTGATCCTATATTTACCTCGAGATTTTGGCAAAGTTTGCAAGGCACGTTAGGAACAAAATTGTCATTCAGTACTGCTTTTCACCCTCAAACCGATGGTCAATCTGAGAGAACCATTCAGATACTAGAAGACATGTTAAGAGCGTGTGTGCTGGATTTCCAGACATCTTGGAGTCGATATTTACCCTTGGTGGAATTCTCCTACAATAATAGTTACCAGTCCACAATTGGTATGACACCTTATGAAGCACTTTATGGTAGAAAGTGCAGATCACCTTTGTACTGGGATGAGGTCAGTGATGCAAAACTCCTAGGTCCAGAGATCTTGCAACAGATGTCAGACAAGATTACCATTATCAGGAAAAGAATGATTACTGCACAAAGCCGACAGAAAAGTTATGTAGACCAAAGGAGGAGAGATCTTGAATTTGCTGTTGGAGATGAAGTTTTCTTAAAGATTTCACCATTTAAAGGAGTACTAAGATTTGGCAAGAAGGGAAACTTAATCCGCGATTCGTTGGACCATTCCCTGTCTTGGAGAGGATCGGCAGCACAGCTTATAGACTGTTATTGCCCCTATCATTGGAAAAGGTTCACAATGTTTTTCATGTGTCAATGTTAAGAAAATGCATACGGGAACCTACACAAGTTGTTAAGTCAGTGGATGTTGAAATTGAGCCAACACTAATGTATGAAGAGAAGCCAGTGCAAATTTTGGAATCTGCTGTGAAAACTCTGAAGAATAAGGAAATTCCATTTGTTAAGGTCTTATGGACAAACCATGGAGTTGAAGAAGCCACATGGGAACGACGGCAAGATATGTTGGACAATTATCCAGAGCTCTTTGTTTGATCAATTTTCGGGGACGAAAATTTTGTTTAAGGAGGGGTGGATGTAACACCCTACATTTTCAGTCAGGTGATTTTCTTAACAGAATTAACTGTCACCCTTATTTTTTGACCTTTTGATTTAAATTTAATACCAAGATTTGTTCCAAATTGTGTGAACTAGGTTGAGTGGCAAAATTGAAAATTAGGGTGGGCTGTGATCGATATATAAAGGAGATGGAAAGTTTTTAAATCTCACCAACACCACTGTAGCCGACACTTTCTCCTTTCAGCGATTTCCTCTCCCGAGCTCTCGCTCTCTGCCTGCCAGTAATCCCTCCTTCGACGATCGATTCTCTTGCCATTTCTTGGATACTCTATGCTCGAGGTATGGATTAGACAATGTAGTTGTCAGTTAGTTGTTAAACTCTGTTTTTCAGCTTGGTGTTGGAGTTTGGTTTCTCCAATGGCCGAGTAGCAATAGCAACATTTATAACCTGGATTTTGTAATGTCATTTCCGAATTGATTCTGGACATTTAATAAAACCGACCCTGATTAATCGTTAGTTGGACCTAGTTGTTTTGGCTTTGGATTTCTGACTGCGCACAGAGAACTAGACTAGGGGATTCGGGAATGACTTTAGTTATTAGATTCTAGGATGACTTGTGATTGGGACTTTTAGGGTTTTGTTTTAACTACTGTGATGTGAAATGTTTTAGGTGAAGAAATTTGAAGAAAAGGAGTTCAAGTTGCTAAGGAAACCAGGTAAGTGAATGTGTAAGATTCCCGGCCATTAAGGCCCTACATCACAAGGATGCTAGGTAGAAACTGATACGATGATTAGAAGTTATTTAAGCTACTGTCTGTTACTTATGTTGATGTTCGACTTAATGGTATGATTTCCCGTCGGATGAATGCACTAGTCTGAGACTTGATGAGTTAGGAGTTCTCATGTTCATGCATCACAAACGTTTTATGCATATGATAATGTTTTAAGAGCATGTTTTCCTCATGAACAAGATAAGAATATAAAACTTATGCAACGTGAATTAAACGAGGGTTGGGGGTGGTTTGGCGTATGTCACTGTCCAAAAGGAAGGACCATGATTACGACCCGCAAGGGACTATGTACACTCTCACTGTCAACCCCCTTTACCGGCACAAATCCTCTCTTAATTCACACAACCTGAACGATATGAATATGAATGATGAATATGAATGATGAATATGAATGATGAATATGAATGATGAATATGAATGATGAATATGAATGATGAATATGAATGATGAATATGAATGATGAATATGAATGATGAATATGAATGATGAATATGAATGATGAATATGAATGATGAATATGAATGATGAATATGAATGATGAATATGAATGATGAATATGAATGATGAATATGAATGATGAATATGAATGATGAATATGAATGATGAATATGAATGATGAATATGAATGATGAATATGAATGATGAATATGAATGATGAATATGAATGATGAATATGAATGATGAATATGAATGATGAATATGAATGATGAATATGAATGATGAATATGAATGATGAATATGAATGATGAATATGAATGATGAATATGAATGATGAATATGAATGATGAATATGAATGATGAATATGAATGATGAATATGAATGATGAATATGAATGATGAATATGAATGATGAATATGAATGATGAATATGAATGATGAATATGAATGATGAATATGAATGATGAATATGAATGATGAGCATGAATGATGATTATGAACGATGAATACGAACGATGAACAAGAACGAAGACCTTGCGTATGAATGAATATGAATAAGAAAAGATTCATGAGCATTTGTTTCTTAAAATGAGCATTCATGCATACTTGTTAGTATTGCATTCCTTACTAAGCATTAGGCTTATAGTTTAAACCTTATGATGTAGGTGACGAGTTTTCAGGTGAGGCATCTCAAAGTAATGAAGATGTCTAGTTTTGGTTGCTGGAAGGTGTTCAGGGAGCAATTCTGTGGCTGGATGGCGAACAGACCCCCCCCTGGTTAATGCTCTTATGATTTTAGTGATGAATATGAATATGGAAGTATAAGTATGATGAGATTATATTTTAACATTGAGTTTCGAAATTGTCTGGTTTAACTACTGAGTCTGGGGATGATTTTAAAGATATGGAAAGAGTTACTTTAACTAAGTCTTCCGTTATAAGAATTTTTGGATGAGTCTCTGATTTTCATACATATGAGTGTTGAGTCAATGTGGTTTGAAGCCTGTTAAGAGTTTGCATCCACCGATAGATGTTCCCTATCGGAAGATGTTAAGAGTTTGCATCTACTGACGGATGATTTCTATCGGAAGATGTATTAAATGGACACGTGAATTGTACATGTCTATCGGTAGGTGTAAGGTATTTCAAATACCGGATGATATAAGAGCTATTTTGTCGTCTAGCGATCGGTAGATGTAAGGTATTTCAAATACCGGATGATATAAGTGATGTTTTGTCGTCTAGCGATCGGTAGATGTAGTGTGATTCAATAGATGTAAGGTATTTCAAATACCGGATGATATAAGAGCTATTTTGTCGTCTAGCGATCGGTAGATGTAAGGTATTTCAAATACCGGATGATATAAGAGCTATTTTGTCGTCTAGCGATCGGTAGATGTAAGGTATTTCAAATACCGGATGATATAAGAGCTATTTTGTCGTCTAGCGATCGGTAGATGTAAGGTATTTCAAATACCGGATGATATAAGAGCTATTTTGTCGTCTAGCGATCGGTAGATGTAAGGTATTTCAAATACCGGATGATATAAGAGCTATTTTGTCGTCTAGCGATCGGTAGATGTAAGGTATTTCAAATACCGGATGATATAAGAGCTATTTTGTCGTCTAGCGATCGGTAGATGTAAGGTATTTCAAATACCGGATGATATAAGAGCTATTTTGTCGTCTAGCGATCGGTAGATGTAAGGTATTTCAAATACCGGATGATATAAGAGCTATTTTGTCGTCTAGCGATCGGTAGATGTAAGGTATCAATCCGGGATGATGTAGATTTTCACTACCGGCAGAAGCGAACTCTGTGCTTGTCGTTTAGCGATTGGCAGGAGTAAGTGAATGAGTATTAAGTCTTGTCGTTTTATGACCGGCAGTTGTGAGTTATTTCTCTGTCGGTAGATGCAGTTTAAGTGTTGAAGTTCCTGCTCATCGGCTAATGCTTTTTGCACTGCTCGCCGGCAGATGTGTAATGGATTTCATTGCTGAGTGATGTCTTGAGCCGAGTTATATTTGTTTTAAAAAAAATAATAATAAAAATACAATGGAGTATAGTTTAAATAAAATTAGTAGGGATATATGGATAAGTCTAAATGAGTCACGGTTTAGTCTCGGCCCTTATTGGGGTCGTTACAGGTTCGACAGTGGACTCATATATATAACCTATCAAAATAGACATTCTGTGCCTTTGTTCACAAATCTAACAAAACACCTATACATATACTATCCAGATGCCAATCACCCTAAAATGGGTTTTCTATAAAATTTCTATATTATCACCATTCAGCCCAAAATAAACCTAAAACTTCAAAATATTTAACTATTGGCTCCCGCGGGTCAAAATTCGCACCGACTACGCCAGTACACTCCCACGGGCATTCCTCTTCAACTAGCTCGTTCATCTTGCAGAGGAACATCATCCTCACCTTCTTCGATCTCACCTACACCCTAAAGACACCTATGAGAATAAATCTCAGTAAATTCTACGTAAATGTCAATGCCTGAATATATATGTGCAACTTTTATGAAGGCCGTCCATACATTTCATTTAACAGTCCGTGTCAGTCTATGGTTATAGAAAACGCTCGACAGATGGATATGGCACATCAAGCAATTAGATAGCCTGTACCATCTGAAGGGAGGAAAACCCGCTCACCATGGAACGCCAGATCTGAACCTCATCCCCGATAACCCCATGCTATGGATGTTTACTATGATACTTTACTTTCGTACCTTAACTTTTTCATGAAATCCATGCATAAATCCATTTTTCATGTCATTTGTAAAACAATGATGCATGAGCAATTAAATGCATAACATAAGAATAAAGAACATGGGCATCATCAAAACAACACAAAAGCATAACCTATAAAGCTACTAAACCTAGGCTACCAATCCAAAGCATATAAAACAGTTATTGCACCAATAATCCTCAACAATCAAACACGACATATGGTGTAGGCCTATCGGCCACAGTAAGTCACGAGAACTTACCTGACGTCCTTAGCGAGCCGAGTGCCGTCTATAGGCTTCGTACACCTAGGATATTTCACAATTGTTGTTATTAAAATCGGCCCTCAATAATTAAATTCCAAAGCTAGACGAAACTCCAAGCTAAAGGAAACTTCCTAAAACCTCAATTTAACTTCTCTCTAGCATTTCATCGAGCAATTCGCACTCACAATTCTATAACCTATTTTTAATGAAAATCTATATCGTTCAACCTCCAATTTCAACCTAACCATCGATGAAAACTCACAATCTATCATCGTAGGTCAATAATATAGTAAACCTAACAATTTTTAACATAAACCTATAATTTATCAAAACCCTAAATGGAAACCCTAGAAATTAGAACTAAACCGTCTAGATTACATGGAACTTTCCTAGGGCTTGATTGTTGGAAGAAAAATGGAGAAGAAACCATCGGCTGAGGAGTGAACGGCAAAGAGAAGAAGAACGCCAAAGAGGAAAATGCTATCTAGAGTTTGAAACTTGAAATCGTGGAATGAAGAAAACTGATGGGGGGGAGGGGTTTATCAATTTAAAATATTGTTATAACTTAATTACAAGTTTTCCCCTCCATTCTATTTTCTACTTATTTCGTTATTTAGTCTATCGATTTATTTTTCCCAAATCTCCTTATTTCACGACATATTCTAATTTATTTCTAGAGTTCTAATAAAATTTTCTGTTCACAAAACGGACTTAATTGGCTATTTTTACGAATATAACCTTATATAGGGGAAAACCGAAACTCGGGCGTTACCCTATCGGTTTGGATTTCTGAAAATGTCCTTATTCTTCTAAAATCCTCATAAATTCTTAGGGCTCTAATGAAACTTCTCATTCGTAAAACGGGCAAATTTTACTTATTTATGAAAATACCCTTTTTATATCGAAAAGTCCTAAAATCCGAAAAACCCGGGTGTTACAACAGCTAGTTGTTTCTCTCTTGGTGAGCTATTGTGAGGTCCGCTTGGGCCCAGGGTGGGGTGTTCGTCGAGTCCCTTCTGGTGAGCTCTTGTACGTGTATCCCGATAGCCCAGGGTATGGCGACCTTGATCCCCTCCTAGTTGGTGGATCTTTTATCTTTTCCTTATCAGGCCCTATCTAATGTTATCGCCGCCTTTATGTGTGGTGTGGCTTAGAGGATCCTTGCATGACTTCTTTTTTTCTTGTACACCTGACTATGTATGATAGTATGGTTGAGGCAAGCATACTTTCAATACAACTACTTATATATATATATATATTTTGCTAGCCCATCAATCAATTTAAATAAGAAATAATAAGATAATATTAAAACTGGTTTGGTTTTCAAAACTTGCCTTGATTTTATGTGGGCATGCATAATATGATAGTGGTAGGTATAACATTCTATATTGAGTTTGTCACTCACCCCAACGAATTTTCCCTTTTCAGGTAAAGGAAGGAGAAAGAAGGGTTGTTTGGGATCAGCACCGAAAGCATTAGAGTTCTTCCGTATATTTCATTCCTAAATTTGTAATAAGTAAGGCCATATTAGAGATTGTACTGGACATTAGCATGTAATTATTTTTTTTTCCTGTATTTCTACTATTGTTTGTACTCTCACACTTGTTTCTTTGAGAAGGTTTTGGATCATTGTTAAAAACTTCTGCACTCAGCCTTAGGTTAGATGGTGGACCTCGCCGAGATTGATCGTTTAACCTGGCATTTTTGTTAGGCCCCTCCCGGGTCGTGACACCTGGTTGCTAGCACGATCGTTTTTATGTATATGTATATATGTCTTACACATTAATATAAGCGCATGATAATTTATTTCTTGATTATGTTATATATTGAAGGATGAATCTTCTTGATTCTTTGGAATGTTTCAATATCAAAACATTATGAGGTTATCCCAACAAATCTTCTGTTGTGTGGAGATGTTTTGTTCGAATGTTCTTTGAGTTTCGAATCCCTAAAGTTGATCAGGGTATATTTGTTTGATTTTGATTTTACAAGTGTGTCGTCGCTGACCATTGTTCACTGACAACCAGGGTTGTGTCGTATGTTTCTATTTCTTTATGGTTCATGAGGTGTTGTTGAATCTTCAGATCGCTGCATTTCTCTGATGGTGGGTTGGAGGGGTTCTTGAGTAACCCTCATTTTTCACTGTGATTGATTTTTTTGAATGGAAGTACGATGATGGCCTATTTTATATAGTTGTCTATGTATACAATAATGTATTGAATATTGCCTCATCGGTTGTTTGTGGGCATTTTCTTAAAAATAAGGAAAAATATTTCCTTAAAAAGAAATATATTTGTAAACTCATGTATTGTGTTTTAATCATGGTTTGAGATAAAAAGTAAATCGAGTTTTACATGCAATATATTTAGTACAAGTTTCCTACTAGGTTAGTCACTCATTCAAAGACTCATTCCTTTCCAGACAATGATAAGAGCGGTAGCGGCGGGGCAGGAGGTGGTTACCTTGTTTCCTTTGATATTATAATTTGAGTGATTTCTTGTTTTCTGGTGAGTACTATTTTTATTTGGGTCTGTATAAAAATAATTAAAGGGATGTAAGATGTTTGGTATATGTTCCACAATTATTTTATTTACTGCATTATTATTATCGCAATCACTATGTGAACCTAGGGTTATCTCGTGTGGGCTAGTGCTCCATCCAAATTAAGTCTTCCCCTGTCATTTGAGCATTGGTGATGTGCTTTCGGTTACTCAACAAATGAACTCAAACAACCCATAAATTTTTCTTCTCGGATGAAGCAGAATCTGGTCCAAAAATATCCCAACTTCTAAAACGTATAACTTTCACGTTTTAACTCCAAATGAGCTGAAATTTTAAAACATTCTTAAAGGGTTTGTGTCTAAAATACCCTGAAAATTTCAAGGGCTAAATCGCATAGATTACAAAAGTTATGGCCAAAATACCAAAGGTCGCCGGAGCTCGGTTTACTGCTACGGCCGAGAACATAATGCCAATTTTGGAGAGGCATAACTCTCTTGTTTGAAAATGAAATGACGCAAAATTTATGGCAGATTAAAGTTGTGGATGTGAGGATGGTCTCGTGTAAAAATGAAAGGATGAATAGTTGAGATGAAAAAGATATGGAGAAAATAGCTTTGCTTGTCGAGAAAGGTGATAATCAGCATCTTCTTTGAAGAAGAGCACTCCAATAAGCTTGGATGAGCTTGTGCGCCCTTGTTGGGTATGTTCTTCTCTTAGGAAAGGAGAAGAGAAGGGGACATAACAACCACAATCATTGCACTAACAAAGATGGTTACTTGAACAATCAACACTCAACGAATATTACTCACCGTGAGGAAGGAGGACTTAGGCCGAGAGGCAACAAGATTTGCAGCACGAAAATACTATGGTTTCTTGACATTCCTAAAAGTGAGCTGAAGGGGTGTTAAGGATGAGTTTTACACCTCCTCTATTCAGCACATTAGGTTACAAAATTAGGTCACAAAAGGAACTGAAGATGGGTGCCAAAAAAAGGGTGTACTCGGCCAAGTACCCTAGCCGAGTACAAGCATTGTCTAGCCAATCATGGCAATGTTTTTCCTCTCTCCAAATATCATTTTCCATCAAGTTTTTCCCTCCCAAAATCACAGTCAAGGTGCCATTTTAAAATGCACAATGCTTGGCTTCCAAGTGCTCAAAAATAAACTAAAAGGTTATGTCAAAACTAGGCAAAAATAAAACTAAAAACTGATTACACTAAGTTGATTAAGCCAAACAAATTCCTTCTTCTTCTTGTTTTTGCTGAGGATGTGCTCCCATGATGCAAGGTTGTTTGACTTCTACAAATCTTGTGCCTCATTGTTTGTCACTCTTTCAAGGATGAAATGATGGAGGTTGACCTCTTTAAGTGCTTCACAAGTCGGGTTCTCCTTGGTGCTGAGAAGCCGGTCCTTTCCTCTTTGTGTCTCAATGTTTGTTTCTATTTTATCTTTGACTTGTGCTTTATCATCCGTACTAAAAATGAAAAACCTATAACATGAATAAACAAGTTAGAGTACCTTTTGACTCGAGGTGTTGGAAATGAATCTCTTGGCACATTATTTGGGCTGGTCAATTATGTCCTTTCCGAGGATCGGGTTGTTCACACTTCCTTTTCAGACTAAGCTAGCCTCTAGGTCGTGACATAAAATGTGTAATCTATTTAAGAAATCTAAACTAAATAAATCGTTGTAGTTTTACTCAATTAGAGATATAGTGAGTTCAATTATAACAACTACCATCATAAAAGACTTCATAAAATTAAGGTTTCTTGATTAATAAACACCTATAAATTAATGAATTGAAAAAGATATATAATAAAATTAGATGAAACATATAGGCTAACTGTAATCCTAGATTTTATTTTAATAAAAAGTAATCAACTTTTAATTTTCTACTTATATTTTATTTGTTATCTCATAAATAATTTCTTTTTGTTTAAATAAAATCGAAGTGAAATATATTGTATTTGAAAATTTATTTGTAACAATTATTTTATGGGATCAAAATTTTATTACTCGACTCGTGCACTTTTGTTTTAAAATGATCAATAATTTATAAAGTATGCAACTGCCAGGATGATGATTATTTTTATTTAACTATTTATAAATTATTAATCATAATTAATATTTGTATTCTTATTCGTATGTTCTATATATTTGAATAAATATAGAAATCGACTGAAAGACCAATTGACCTATGGTTCGAAGTTCAAATAACAAGTTAATTAATGTAAAATTTTTATATTAACTAACATAATTATTGATTATAAAATTATTATACTGCATACATAGAGTTGAACTTATAACTGTAAGGTATATTTAGACAAAGTAATGTCTGTTATATAGTCATTACATATGTATTAATTCTCTATTATAATTCGTAATAAAGAAAAATTTAAAATTCATTAACCTCTGATATTACATCTTTATCTTTGATTATCATTAGTTTTTAATTGAAATATAAAAAACATATCGATTCGATGTTACTATGTAACACCCGAGTTTTCGGGTTTCTGCTCCAAAGCTATTTTGGTAAATAAGTAAATTAGGTCCGTTTTGCGAGCGGATAGTTTTATTAGGACCCTAGAAATTTACGGGAATTTGTAGAAGAATAAGTAAAATTTTAGAAACCCAAATCGAGAAGAGTAATACTAGAGTTCCCGTTTTAACCTTTTAATGTATCAATTTGTAAAAATAGCAAAGTAAGTCCGTTTTGGAAACGGTGAGTTTTGTTAGAACTCTAAGATTAAATTGGAATTTGTGGAGATATACAGGAGTTAACGGGATTTACGGAAGAGCGAAACGGTGTATTAATGTTTTAATAGGAATTAGGATTATTATTATTATTATTATAATTATTATTATTAATAATAATTATTAAAAACAACAGAATGGTTAAAAACCATTCTGTCGTTTTTACGCTCGAGCTCGAGCCCGAGCTACGCAAGCGAAGAACAGCGGCGACTCCTCTGACGAACGCCGACGTCCAACCTCGACGTTTTCCGGCCAGACATCGTCGGCGACTCCCGGGCCGCCATTTCCAACCATTTTCGCGCACAAACCCGACCGGTATGCTCGTTTTCCTCCTCTGTTTCGGTTCGGTTTGGGTTGTGCGTGACGAGCTCGATTGAGCTCCGATCGCCGGCCGTTTTAGGTCACTTCCGGCGTGGGTTTGCCAACCCTGGGGCCGGCTATTGTTGCTCGGCCATGGAGTGCTCGAATTGAGCATAAAACAGTGAATGCCCGATTAGGGCAACTCGGGTTTTGCTTATTGGAACTTCGATTTTAGGTTGAGTTTATGTGAATTGGATTTTATATGAACTTTCCAAACATTCATACTCTCGTAAACTCTGCCCAAAACCGCCTCAAACCACCACTGTAACCCCCTCCTACTGTACCCGTTTTTATACCCGTATAAATATTTCATTTTCTTTATACTTAGCGTTTATGGGACAACATTTTTCAAATCAAACTAAATAAAACTTTAAAACAATTTTAAACTTTAATTTAAAAAACTAGAGAAACAATTAAAACATTTAAAACATTACACAAAAAAAATGCAGAGAGCAAAACCGAAAAACAGTGCTGCACAACGCAGCGCCCGATCGCTGCATTGTGCGCGACTTTAATACTGTAAAAATGGGTAGTATTAGGGGTGTTACAACACTATACAAAGTACATTGTTCCAACGAAACGAACTGCTGGTTCCGTTAAAAAGTGTGATATAATCCTTCTGTTTACCAATCACCAAGCAGTTCAATAAAATCCAAATAAAAACCTTAAACAAAACATTTTAAAAAAAATCTAATCAACTAACAAATCAACAACCCTAAACGTACCAACTCAATTAACTAAAAAAAACATTCCCATAATTCCATTAATGGTTTAAACAAAACATTTGAAACATCACAACATGAAAATCTAACACCTAACCACCCAAGCACCGCCTATATTTCTATA